>OY725502.1:1182777-1573719 GCA_963281255.1 Aphrocallistes beatrix
GGGAGGTGTTGGCAGTGTCCAACAGGGAGTAGAGCTGTTCTGCTATCCCCGTACTGCGCACCAGGTTGTCTCTCTGCAGCATGAGGGAGAGCCGATCCAGCTCTTCGTCGTCTGTGATTCTCTGAGGCTGCGCGCTACTCGGCTCCTGTTCCTGGAGCGAGGGCGGCTGGGAGGAGGCGGGAGAGGGGACAGGGGGCTTCTTGTACTTGTCGTAGAGTGTCATCAGGGGCTTGTTCATCTTCTCCGCCTTCTCGTGCCCCGGGCTCTCCGGCTTCAGCGCCTTGGGCGGGAGTTTGGGCTTAGGAGCGTTCTTGACCCCTTCCAGCTGCTTCTGCTTCGCCTCTATCTCCTCCCGCTGGTTCCTGGCGCACTCCTGGCGGGCGCGGGAGGCAGCAGTCTCTCCGAAGAGGGAAGCGCTCTGCTCGAAGAACTTCCTGTACTTCTCCTCGTTGCCGTTAGGATAGATCAGCTTGAACCCCCGCATGTGCTTCTTCTCGTGAGAGGCCAGGTGCTCCATGTAACTCGAGATAGCTGCTTCCTCCTCCTTGCGATCCTTAGGACCCTTCTTGTTGAAGAGACGCTCCTGCACCCGCTTACGTTCCTCTTCCTGACACTTGCGCTTGTCACAGGAGCCCAGGTCGATCAGGTTGAGCGTCTCATAGATCAACCCCTCCTTGATGTCCTTGTCCATGGGGGCGTCCGTGTGGAAGCTAGGGGAATGGTTGACCTCTAGCAGCAAGGGCCGGAGCTTCCGGTCCAGTAGGATGTCGAACCCTAAGATCTCAAAGCAGGCGCTCGTTACGACGTGGTGAGCAAAACAGGACCTAGACGGACAGCCCAATACAATATCTGCACTCAATCCCTATTGTGAAATAGACAGTACAGTATATGTGTGACTATGAAACACTCAACACACAGATTCGTAAGTTCAAGGAAATTATCAAGCATAATTTGCTCTATACACACAGATACTAGTTGTAGTTTATAAGCTAATTCAATTCAATGAGATCAGCGGAAAATTTGAAAAACTGTCACCAAATCTTCAAATAGTTCCCGATGCAATTTCAGGATAGAAATGACGTTTTTCTTTCACTGCTAACACAGCTGTTATTAAAGGTCTATTGCATACGTACAGATGGTCAAGTTACCTGTAGTTGTGCTTGAGAATGGGGTGTATGGAGATGAGTGTCTTGATGATAACATCCTCTGTGTCCACCCACATCTGTTCCACGTTGTGGCCAGCCTCTCTGAGGGAGGTGTTGAGGGAGACGAACCTCCTCTTACTCCCGGACATATCATCCTGAACGAAGTCCTTGCTGTGCTTGTTGATCGCGTAGTTTGTTAGGTGCATGTATACCTTGAGAATATGTAATGTGATACACTAGTGCAGTGGTCCCAATCTGGGGTCCATGGACCTCTTAGTGGTCCATAGAAGGTATCAGGGGGTCTACAGGGTTCGAAATTTTGTATTGCGGTTAAAGGGAGGGGTCCACAGAATATAAGAATATTGCATAGGGTCCCGGGCCAAAAAAGTTTGAAAACCGCTGCACTAGCGTATTAAGATGGGAGTTTGTCGATAAACCGCGTTCGAAATTTCGTGAGTGGTCGGGTACTCACCTCATCCTGATTGTGTCCGGTGGGGTCCTGGTACTCCTGGGTGCAGAACCTGCCCAGTCCCTCGTAGTAGGTGAAGACCCTGAGAGGGTCACAGCTGGTAATGAGCACGTAGATCCTCAGGTCGAACTTGTAGTTGTCAATGAGAAGAGGCTTGGTGATGTACTCTTGGCAGATGTACCTCTCCGTCGTCTTCACCTCCTTGACGTTCTTAGTGATGAAGATGCCTTTACCTTGACAGCCAGCCTCTGGCTTGAAGATGAGGTATCTAGTCACAGTACACTCAGTAGTACAGGTCAGGTCATTAGCTGCTCAGCATTCAGTGACAGGTGTTCACTCACCTGTTCCCTTTCTTCCCTCTCAGGAAGTCGTGCAGCTGCGCCCACTCGCTGGGGAGGCACCAGCTGCGAGGGGTGATGTAGTACTCTTTGGGGAACAGTCGCATCATGCGAGTGATGTTCCGAGCTAGCATGTCTTTACGGCAGATCTCTATCATGCCGGGGAAGTGGTTGATCTTCTGGAACTTCTTCAGCGACATGACTCTCTCCATCGCCACTGAAGTGTCCGTCCAGTAGACGGCCCAGTCCTCCTCGTCAGACATCTCCTTCAGCCCGAACCTACGGGAGACACGGTGCACGGCATCGTACTTGCAGTTGGTGAGGTTGATGCCCAGTTTCTTCTTCTTCCTCTTCTTCTTATCCCCCTCTCCCCCCTCACTCAGGTCATCCCCCATGCACTCAATCGACTGGTCGCAGCTGATGGCGCCATACGACGTGCTCTGTATCACAGTTTCTGAAAGAAGAATTCATAAAGTATGGTCAGAAATTGTGTATTGTTTGCGGGTCTATTTATAATTTGAAATAAGAAGAAAATCTATACACACTTATTCCAGCAGGATAATTATGTAGTGCATAGTGTAGAGTTCAAATATTAAATGTAGTCAAAAGAAGGCATAATTCCAAAAATATTTTAATCCATTTGAAATTGGATATATCCTCGTCGGACCGTTATATGAAGTAACGTATATTATGGGATGCGTGTCTATAATAATAAAATTCTCCCAGTGGCAATGACACAATGATCTCTTGGGAGCAGAGACGTCATTGTTTCTTATTTTTCTCATAATCTGGGGTCTACATATTCGAAATGGTCATTTTATATCATAATTTAAGACCTTAGTTGTGTTTTGGAGATTATTCGCGAGACATCACATTTCGTGTTTGGGACCTATAACTATCCACGAGCCACGGGTTGCCCAATGGCTAGTTAAAATTTTAAGTCAATGTTCTACAGTGGAGTCTTCCAAAACGGACACTTCGAAAAGCGAACAACCCCTGGACAACAATGGACAAACCTCGTGGAACGGAATAGATTTACCATATATGTATGTAAAAGTTAAGCACTCCGAGAAGCGGATATCTCTCTACAATGGACAAAGGTAATGTCCCCAATCCCAATATGTCCGTTATTTGAAAATTCCAGTGTATATTGTTTCTATATTACGTTACGCGATGAATGTGTGTTAAAAATTAGCTATTACATACCAATAATGTTAGATTGAATTATTGCTTGCTCTGTATCGATGGAGTCAGAGTTATCATCTTGTTTAGGAGAGTGTGTCATCTTGTCAGTGTCAGGCGATGTCATTGAATCGGGTGATGTCATTTATACAGCTAAATTCAGTGTAGGTCATTGTAAGTAAACAAATAAATAATAGGTCTATAGCTTCGAAAATACTTATTTGGAACAGGGGAGCAGCCACTAGTCAGTCACTATGACCCGGGCCCTTGGATATGCCATTGATTCGGAATCCTTAAAGAGCCAAAGGTCGACCAAAAATTAGACAAAATGTGTGAAAATATGCGCAAAATTTGAGAAAAAGAAAATTGAATATAATAGGTAATTCAGTATCAAGTAAAAATAACACCCAAATTTTGTCGTTTTTCGTTATTTAAAATATTCTCAAATTATGCTCAAAGCCTCAAACTATGCTCAAATTATGCTCAAACTATGCTCAAATTATGCTCAAAATATGCTCAAACTATGCTCAAATTATGCTCAAAACAAAATAGGAAATCCATTACGGCTGATTACGTCATGGCTAATACAAGAAAAAAGGCTGGATAGAGGGAGCTACCGCAAGGGAACAGCAATATAATATAATATAATATAATCTAGATAGAATACATACAAACATGAAAAGAGTGAACTAATAGTAGCTCGGTATATATTCCCTTCACACATTTCTATAGAGCTACAAATGTCCGAACTTAGTCTTGTGCAGCTCACTCACGTAAGGGTGCAGGTCCACATTCTTAGGGTTGATGTAGTTGTCACAGCTGTAGCACCAGACGGAGAGATCTGAGAATGAGAGTGTCATGCAGTGATTGGTCTCTTTGAAGTGGTCCACCATGTGCCCGTTTACATAGCGACTACATAACACCTTGAAACAGTGCAGACATACCCAGTTTTCAGGCGTGTGCTCGCACACAGCACACTTCTGGTTTGGATCGCACTCCCATTCTTCGGGGTTGATCTTGCTGATGCTCGACACGTGAGGACAAGTGGGCAGGGGTTGTACCGCGTACATGGTCACGTTCTCCTCTCCCTTCGCACTAGCAGCCGCAGCTAAGCTCGACATCCTGGGGTCAGTGCCCGAGTCGAAGGTGCCAATCGTGCCGAGGGGGAGACTGGAGTCATCTTGCTTCGCTTCTGCAGCCGACCTAGCGGCTGAACGGGTCAGGGGCTTGGAGGAGGGTTGTTGGATCACTCGAGGGGTGCGCGGGCTGGCCTTTTCGGAGCTTCCCGGACTGGAGGGGCTAGAGAACATCGTCATCTGAGCCTTGAGCCCTCCCAGACAAGTCCAGAAAGGAGCTAACGCAGCCAATGCCTTGTAGATAACCTGCATCGCTTCAGAGCAGGGCTGCAAGGGGGGCGGGGCGGGCAGAGAATCTCCCAACAAAGCTCTCAGGGACTGAACCGAGGCCGCACTGATGCTAGTCAGGTTGTAGCCCCCTTCTAGCGCCAGGACTAGCTTGCCGCCGGCGTACAGCTTCAGCATGTGCGTCATCCAGCCGAACATCTCGGGGGAGAGGTCACAACTGCCGAGGGGGTCTCCTCTCGCAGCGTCAATTCCGTTAGACACGATAACCAAGTCAGGTCCGAACTCAGAAATAATGGGTAGGAGTAGGAAATGAAAGGCAGCCATTACGTCCCCATCAGATACGGTGGAATGATTCCATCCGATGTTGATGTTATATCCGGCGCCGTCTCCTGTACCTAAGGAGGTGTGGCCACCTGCGTTCCCTGGCGGGAAGAAGCAGCCATTCATGTACCTGTGCAGACTGATGTACAGCACACTCCTGCTATCCTCGAACATGTGCTGGGTACCATTCCCATGGTGGACGTCCCAGTCAAACACAACCACACGCTTAGCGCCCCACTTACTCACTGCAAGCTGAGCGGCTACTGCCACGTTATTGAAGATGCAGAATCCCATCGCCTTATCTTTCTCCGCGTGATGGCCAGGCGGCCGCACCACAGCCATCCCATTGGCAAGGCTCCCCTCCCACACCTGCTTCGTGAGGTCGACTACAGAGCCGGCGGAGAGGAGAGCACACTTGTACGAGTGCTCATTCATATAAATAGAGTTGTACTTGGATTCTGTTTCTCTGAGAGCTTCTTTGCTCTTATCTTTAGTCGCCTTCATCTCAGAAATGTGCTTATCATCGTGAACAGACAGCAACTCTTCCAGAGTAGCTTCTCTAGCCGGCACCCGCTTACATCGCGGCACTAGCCCCTCCCCTTCTAGAGCGGAGAATATGCTCTGGATACGACTGGGACACTCGGGGTGGTCAGAGGTGCAGCAGTGTTTCATCATGAACTCGTCATACACAAGTCCTGTCTCCTGAGATGGTTTCTTGTCAGTTAGTTTGAGTGCGTCGATCTGGTTAGTCAGTTCTTCAGCCATGATACGAATTCTTCACAGTTGCTAAGCTAAAATGCTAGTATGATCGATGAGGTATCTTGACATGTATAAAATATTAATATGTACTTATTTCATATGTTTTAAAATATTCCAGCCAATACTGTCTGGCCAAGGTTAACAGTCATCACTTAACTAATTTTTAAAAATTCAAATACATACTCGAAGATTGAAAAGTTACGTCAAGTTACGCAAAAGCTACAAGTATTACAGAAAAATTAAATCAAATATGGTCATCCAACCCAAAAAAAACTTAATTTTAGTCAATTTATGTTCAAACTAGGACACAGTATTGCATAATAGCATGCTTTAAATATAGAATATTCAGAACCTTTAATAACTAAATATAAATTTAAGAAGTATCTCGTGTCTCTTCTAGAATATTCTAAGTCTAAAGTATCAAATAAACACTTCTACCATCATTGAAGCGATATATATTATTAGTATACTATTTAGATATTAATTAGATGCAACAAAATGGTTGTTACTAAAATCCGGGACGGGACGGGACAGCGGCGGGATATTCCGGGGTTTGACTAAAATACGGGACACGTTTTAAACTGCCAGAATGGTCCCACATTGCACTGAATATCATATTCACAGGTACTGCAGATACGCCCATGGGCATAGCTAGGGTCCTGTCAGGGCCCACCGGCTCAATAACATCATGAATATCTTCTATGTGTTCATTTCTAACTTTCTTTGCCTGCATCAACTCAATTTGCACATCTGCCTCTGAAATTTTGTAATTTACAAGCATAGGCTTGATCGTGGTAAAGTCAAGAAAATCCCTAGACTTGGGTGAGCAAGCTGAAATTCCTTTCATGCACAACTTTGATGCATTATTAAAACGCTTGTTCAGTTCATCTATCATGCAATCAAGTACACGATAATAGATTGTAACGCAGTATTGATCCTCAGTTTAAGCTCTTCTCGATGTCCAACAGTGGTAGTGACTAATGCAGCATCACACAGTTTAGCTGGTAATTTGTGCCTTCTTTTTCGTGGTAACCTGCTAATTTCGATATCGTGATCATCTGCAAACATCAGAGCTTCATTCCAAATTTCTTTCCACTGTTTCTCTGATTTCAATAGCTGCATCAATTAATGACATTGCAGACAATCCTCAGTTGTAATTGTGGGGATAATGCCACTCTCCAACCTCTGCTCTGCACTACTCGATGTTGTTGAATCTTGTAACTGTGCTTGAATGTTCACACATTCGTCATCACTGGATGAGGTCATTTCAGCTTGGTCAACTCGTAGTTGGGACGAGCTTTCCTTATTCTCATTACCCTTGGGTAGAGGCTCTGTACTCCATAAATTAGTCAAGGCAATTCTCTTGGCTATTTAGGTGATTTGATTATTGACTAATATAAGTTGTGATGGAATTGAATTAGCAAAAAACACACCATATTTTATACCTTTTAAAATCCAACATGATGTAGTAAAAACGCTTACATCAATTATAATTCCCATATTGTGTAATTTCTTATACCATAATTCCCATATTGTGTTATTTCTTAGACCATGAATTCCACATTTTAATGACAACCCTCCAAAACGCGAGTAGAACTAATGCCAACTCTCCAAAAAATCGAGTAGAACTAATGCCAACTCTCTAAAACTCAGTAGAACTAATGCCAACTCTCCAAATTCGCACTAATGCAGCGCCCCCCTAGCGCTAGCTAACTCTTTATCGAGATTAACGCCGAGTGAATTTCAGATTAAGCGATAATATATTTTCGACGTCTAAATTCAATGGTTTACGAGATATTCGACAAATTACTGAATGTGACCAATATGATAAATTCTCTAATAACTCGTAAACAATTAAATTTAGACAAATAAATTATATTATCACTTAATAGGATATAGCCTATTAGCTATCAAATGAGACATCTATACAACATGTTGCGACATGTCGCGTTTTGCGACATGTCGTGTTTTACGACATGTCATGTTTTGCGACATGTCGTGTTTTGCGACATGTCGCGTTTTGCGACATGTCGCGTTTTGCGACATGTCGTGTTTTGCGACATGTCGTGTTTTGCGACATGTCGTGTTTTACGACATGTCGCGTTTTGCGACATGTCGCGTTTTGCGACATGTCGTGTTTTGCGACATGTCGCGTTTTACGACATGTCGTGTTTTGCGACACGTCGCGTTTTACGACATGTCGTGTTTTGCGACATGTCGCGTTTTGCGACATGTCGTGTTTTACGACATGTCGCGTTTTACGACATGTCGTGTTTTGCGACATGTCGCGTTTTGTGACATGTCGTGTTTTGCGACATGTCGCGTTTTGCGACATGTCGCGTTTTGTGACATGTCGTGTTTTGCGACATGTCGCGTTTTGCGACATGTCGCGTTTTACGACATGTCGTGTTTTGCGACATGTCGCGTTTTACGACATGTCGCGTTTTGCGACATGTCGTGTTTTGCGACATGTCGTGTTTTGCGACATGTCGCGTTTTACGACATGTCGTGTTTTGCGACATGTCGCGTTTTGTGACATGTCGTGTTTTGCGACATGTCGCGTTTTGCGACATGTCGTGTTTTGCGACATGTCGCGTTTTACGACATGTCGTGTTTTGCGACATGTCGCGTTTTGTGACATGTCGTGTTTTGCGACATGTCGCGTTTTGCGACATGTCGTGTTTTACATGTCGCGTTTTACGACATGTCGCGTTTTGCGACATGTCGTGTTTTGCGACATGTCGTGTTTTGCGACATGTCGCGTTTTGCGACATGTCGCGTTTTACGACATGTCGTGTTTTGCGACATGTCGTGTTTTGCGACATGTCGCGTTTTACGACATGTCGTGTTTTGCGACATGTCGTGTTTTGCGACATGTCGCGTTTTAATAATACTTCAAAGCCACAACTGATGTTTGATATCTTGATTGTATTATAGCGTATAGCAATATAAATGATTATGTGCATATTTTCACACCTTTATATATACATATTTTCACACGATTTGACGAATTTTGAAAATTATGCTAGAAACTCGCTTCCAACGGTTGACATGGGGTTTTCAGGGGTGTATATTTCGAATATCATATTTTCAGATCGATATGATAAATTATTTGTTTACTTTTGTTTACAATGGATACATAAAGTAAACAAATTACAAAAATAGGTTAGAAACTAGCTTTCAACGGTTGACATGGTGTTTTCAGGGGTGTAGATTTCGAATATCATATTTTGGGTCCATATGAAAAATTATTCGTTGACCTTTGTTTACAATATATATATAAAGGAAAGAAATTCCAAAAATAGTTTAGATTGAGTAACTCCAGGTGCCCGCAGGGCGACAAAAGCGGACACGTAGTGTCCGCAAGCTGCGCAGCGCAAGCAAGCGAAGCGCGCTTGTGATAAATTATTTGTTTACATTACATACATAAAGTAAACAAATCTCAAAAATATGCTTGAAACTTGCTTTCAACGGGGGATATGGGGTTTTAGGGGTGCATATTTCGAATATCGTATTTTCGAGTAAATATGATAAATTTTTGTTTACTTTTCTTTCATTAGATACATAAAGTAAACAAATCTCAAAAATATGGTAGAGACCAACGAGTTTGAATATAATATTTTCGTACTCATAGGGTCAATTATTTGTTCATTTTTATTCCAATAGTTTAATAAAATAAACGAATTCTGGAGCCACTGCCGATACCCCTTCGACAAATCCTGGGGGGAATCCTGATTATTATGTCTAGGCTAAATAAACGTGGTCGTCTTTGCGAAAAAGTAGTTCGATAGTGATGCCCAGAGGAAGAAATTCGCACGTTTGAATGACACCTCTGTGGCAAGAGAAATCCGTCTCAAGCGCCAAATGGATTACCAAGCGCAATATTACGCGGAACAACTCGGCTCTAGCGTTCGCTTCACTCGGCGTTAATCTCGATAAAGAGTTAGCTAGCATTAGGTGCGAAGTGTACACATTCCGTATCCATGGTGTTGTGCATCATTACATTGGGCAGCTGACTCCTCGAGTAGGAGAAACTGCTTCATTTGCACAAATTTACATCCATGATGGTACTCCTGAGGGAGAGCTGGAGAATCGCCAGCGACACCTTGGAGATGCGAGTCTCCCCGAGCTGCGACAACTGCAGAACTTGCTGCATGAAGTAAACCCCTACGTCTCTCACTTCAGACAAGGTGTCGATATGATGAGAGACAAGGGGGGGGGTGGATGTTAGGGTGACCATCAGAGCTGATGGTGCACCAGATCCGAGACGCTACAACGCTCCAACTGCTCCTGAAATGCAGTCATAATCAGTGGCGTAGCTAGGGGGACAGCCCGGGCCAGGCCCCGCTTGTCGCACTTAGGGAGGGGCCTACCCTCTCAGTATTTCAATCCTGGGGGGCCGGGGCCCTACTGAAATAGTTAGAACAAGAAGGACGTGCAAACCTATTTTTTTTTCTAATGGATACCGCTACTTTACTGGTCTATTATTGTTCTAAATAATTGTCGAATACTACTTGCCAAAATGTGGAATTCATGGCCTAAGAAATTACACAATATGGGAATTATGGTCTAAGAAATTACACAATGGGATTATAATTGATGTAAGCGTTTTTACTACATCATAGTTGGATTTTAAAAGGTATAAAATATGGTGTGTTTTTTGCTAATTCAATTCCATCACAACTTATATTAGTCAATAATCAAATCACCTAAATAGCCAAGAGAATTGCCTTGACTAATTTATGGAGTACAGAGCCTCTACCCAAGGGTAATGAGAATAAGGAAAGCTCGAGTACACTAGAGAAAAAGAAGGCACAAATTACCAGCTAAACTGTGTGATGCTGCATTAGTCACTACCACTGTTGGACATCGAGAAGAGCTTAAACTGAGGATCAATACTGCGTTACAATCTATTATCGTGTACTTGATTGCATGATAGATGAACTGAACAAGCGTTTTAATAATGCATCAAAGTTGTGCATGAAAGGAATTTCAGCTTGCTCACCCAAGTCTAGGGATTTTCTTGACTTTACCACGATCAAGCCTATGCTTGTAAATTACAAAATTTCAGAGGCAGATGTGCAAATTGAGTTGATGCAGGCAAAGAAAGTTAGAAATGAACACATAGAAGATATTCATGATGTTATTGAGCCGGTGGGCCCTGACAGGACCCTAGCTATGCCCATGGGCGTATCTGCAGTACCTGTAAATATGATATTCAGTGCAATGTGGGACCATTCTGGCAGTTTAAAACGTGTCCCGTATTTTAGTCAAACCCCGGAATATCCCGCCGCTGTCCCGTCCCGTCCCGGATTTTAGTAACAATCAACAAAATGACTGTTGCACCCTGCACCAAACTGTATTACGATATTGCAATATTGCACACACCTTGACACAACGCGAGTCAAAATCATTCAAATTCAAACAAGCTCGCTTCGCTTGCTTGCAGACACTGCGTGTCCACAGAATCGCCCTGCGGGCGCCTGGGTATCAAAGAAACGGTTGATTGTTTTCTAATTCTCAACTAAAACGTCGTTATCTATGTTGAATCATGAGTTCAGAACTGGAGAAGAAAAATTAGGTCCATGATAAAAAGAAATCGAAATATACACACCTAAAAAACCCGTCTAGTTTCTAGCCTATTTTTGGAATTCGTTAAAAATACTTTATGTATCTATTGTAAACAAAAGTAAATTTTAAGCCAGATTTACTGTATCTGTAACTGATTAAATGTTGTTGGCTTCACAAAAGGATTAGTATTATAATAATTTGGATGTAAATATTGGAGTGTATAATATCTTAGGCAAATTAAGTCTTTCAGGCGCAGGTGGGAGTATGTTGTATTTATTGTATTAGGAACCCGAGGGAGGCCCGGTTCGGCGGGAAATGTGCGTTAGAAAGTGAAGCGTGCTTGCTACAAGGTTTATTTAGATGCATATTACTTCATTCTTACAAGAGTACCATAGCATGCAGTATATCAAGCAATTTTCTTTCAAACAGAACCGAAGATTCAGCCCCATCTGAATTTACAGAGTTCCACTGGAGATATGTAGAAAGGTCACTATTTGATAATCAATGAATCAGTACCCGAGTATGTAATAGAAAGTACCTGTTCGTGCGAGCACTAGAAAAGTCCGACTCTACTAATTATTAAACTTCAGCGAGGTGGGGATGCAGGACGAACGCGCCTTGAAGTCGATACCTTGGGAGAAGTCGCGATATGTGTCGTTATTCAGTTCAAAAACGCCTGAGTTCGAAGGAAAGTTGAGCGACTCAACAAGTTTTCCGCTCCCTTTGGAAGAGTTGGGACTGCTCTTCTGGCTGAGCGTGCGAGTAAGGTGGGGGCTAGCCCCGGCGGTACCAGCAGAGGGAACGACACCCCGTCTGAGTTTCGCGAGGGACATACGTCTCCGCATGTTCTTGGCTTTCCCTCCTGTTCGACAGAGGCTGGAGTGAGTGATCGGTTTGCGCGGGGAGGCGATGCAGGCTTTCTTGGCAGAGCCGTTATTCTGTTTCATGTCGAGAACTTTGGCGCTCTTCGGGGTGGTGGGAGGACGCGGGCGCTTAAATTGGACCTTTTTGGGCGTGGGGATGCTCCCGAACTGCATCTCTGTCTTGGTGAGCTCTGCCTTAGCTTGCTGCCGGTGTGCTTTCTGTGACTTCTGCGAATTCTTACGGTCGGCCCACTGAGCAGCGATGTAAGAGCTGTACTCCTTGTCCATCAAAATGAACACATGCCCTGTCTCAACCTCGTACTCCCTACTCAAGCTCTGGATCTCGGTCTCCAGTTTAGGGATGCGTTTCTCTAGGGAACTCCTCTCCTTGGCTTCTTTCAAAAGAGCGCCTAAAAGGTTTCAAAGTGAATACGCCTTCTTAAGTGCTGAGCAAATAGCCTCCTCACCTCCTCTGTTATTGAGTCTGTTCGGATCATTCATCTTGTGCTGCAGATCTATGTACTTCTCCCACAGACCTTCCCGCTTTCTGATCACGGTAAATAGCTTCTCGAATTTCCGCTCGAGATCAAACATCCCCTTCAGAGAAGTCTCCAGTGACTCCAGTACCTCCTCATCAGGAGGTAGGTCCGAGAAGTACACGGGACACATGTTGTACCGCTGGGAGGGTCCCAAGTAACACTTTTCCCACGCCTCTCGCAACAGCTCTCTTGTGTTTTGTATAAACTTACCTATGTTCTCTATCTTAATTGCCAGCAAGCGGTTCTTCTCACTAATCAGAATACGACATGCCTATAGAGAAAAATCTCGATCTTTTTATGCAGTAGAAATCCACCGGAAATAGATTTCGTGGCATTTTATTACAGTTGACTCGCTTAATTGAGTCTCGATATTTTGTCCCGATTAAGCGGAGTCAGCTGTATTTTAAATTCAGGGAATTCTTGTTTTCGATTAATAAACTCCCCCTCACCTTAGCAGATATCTTGCTGGTCTGTCCGGTAACAATGTCCTGCTCTTCCTGAGCAATCTCCAGCCGTCTCCAGAGACAGATTACTTCCTGTCTGGTCTCCCCCACCAGCTCGGTAATCTCCGCGTACACCCTACTCAGCCGATTGAGAACCTCCTGAGTGGACTCCAGAGTGGAGGAGCTGAGTGTTAGCTCCGCGACGTTGTTGTCTCTAACCAGATTCTCGAAGTCTGAGAGCGGCTCTTGAGTCGTCAACTCCCACAGCTGTAGAATCTTCTCGCGGAGAGAGGTGAACTTCTTCTTGTGTGTGTTCAGCTTGTTCTCTAGCATTTGAACCTGGATGAATTCTCAAATAAAATAAAATGTAATAGGCTATAGGATGGCCCATCTGACAAATCAGTCTAGAAAGTAAGCTCGCCTCTTGTCTGAACTCCTGCAGCTGTTCCTCTTTGATGAGGAAGTGCGGGTTCTGCTGGGTAGCTACTGTCAGCCCCTGAGAGAAGGCGGGCTCCTCCCCTAGCTCCTGACACATCACGGTCTCCATCTCCTGCAATCGCGCCTGTCTCTTCTCCCGGTCCTGTCTCACCTGGCGCAGCTGGTCCAGGGACTTCCGCAGGGAGCTCTCGCGCTGTATCAAGGTCAGATTGTCAGCTGACAGCTCCGCGGGGTTGGGGATGGCTAGCTGAGTGCAGGTCTGTGTGATCTATATATGTATACACCAGGTCATACCGCACTCTCACTAATGCGCGATTATGAATAGAACTGATTTAGGGCAGTGAAGAAGTCAAACAGCAAAATTAGATTTAAGATGCTCTCGCCCTATTAAGCAAATAAATAAAAGTTGCGAGGACTCAACGGCGAGGTTGAAATGCAATTGAAACGCGCTTAAACGTGAGTAAATTACAGTAGAACGTCAGTTATCCGACATGATGGGACAAAAATGGATTCGGATAACTGAGTTTCTACGGTATTAAACTGAGAATAATATATGTGATGTGCTACGTATTTCTAGAAGGACCCTGCATTGTATTGGCTCGTATTTACAGCATATTGCGAATGTTATCTGTACATACATATGTAGTTAAATATGTCGGTAGATCATTCCTAAACTGAGTATACATACTACTAGTTTTGTTGACAGGGGTTCCGATAACTGAAGTTCTACTGTATTCCGAAATTATTTCAATATTCGGTGCCATTCTAGTCTATACTAGATTCAGAGAATTCTGGGAAAATATAAAATTTCTTAGGTGTAACGTGAACATTGCATAATACAGGCAAGTAACAAGTGTATGTCGTACTAGGTCTGTCTTACTTCTGTTGTGAAAGACCGAATGTTCTCCTTCAGTTGTTGCAGTACTTTCTGCTCTTCCTTGAGAATGTTACTCAACAGAAGATGACAGTTCTCTCTCAGCTTCAGACTCCTGGCGTTGAGTCTCTGCGGGTCCTCTCTCAGACCAATCTCCTCCCAGATCTGCTGGATGCTTAGGAACTCAGTCCACTCGGATATGTTATATCCGGTATCAGGGGGAAGGGGGGCAAGTGATGTGGGGTTGCTGGAAGGAGGAGGGATTGCTACGGTTAGTGGGTCCATTGGAATGGGTTCAAACTGATCCATGTATTTATAAATTTCTAATAATTTATGAACTAATCATTGCAATCACATAGATATCGTCAGAATATATAGCTATGCTGTGAAGACAAATAATAACTGTATGGAATGCAAGGTCATTAACCTTGCTTACTTGGGTTACACAAATAATGAGGCACCTCGCAGCCTCTCTGTCAAGTATAATTCTTTATCCATTCATATACGTATGGTTATCCTACGAGATTAGAATTTGTTCTAATTATCCTAATTTGTAACATGATTAAACTCAAACAAGTCATTATCTTCGAAAATGTTGCCAGGGGAGGCGTAGTGGTCGGACACCGGGTACTATCTGTATAATATTATAGAATAGTATAAAATAGTGCAAATCAAATAATGCCTAGACTCTGGGTACTAGCTCTACAGACTGAAAGGTTTGGAGAATCGAGTTCTCACTGTACATTCTACACATATAGCTAAATATTAGAAAACAAGACTAGATGACAATATCAGAACATCTGAATACAGTGATCGGGATTCTTAGAGACTACAACAACACTTCCATCTGAGTTCATTGTGATCCCTGTGGGTTCAATGAAGTCTCCTTTCCCTTCCCCTTCTTTACCAAATTTGCAAATTAGTTCTCCTGTGTAAGAAAATATGAGAACACAGTGGTTTCCACGATCAGAGAGTAAGATATTGGAATGACGATCAATATAGAAACAAGATATCTTCTCCACTTGATTACCTTCACCGTGAGTAATAATCTGACGAGAAAGTTGATGAGAAGGATTGTAAATCAGGACGCAAGGATTGCTGCTACATAATATTACAATTTCTTGAGGGGTTAGCTTCACATCGTTAGCACCAAGTATGTTCGGAATGAAAGAATTAAAAGAGAAGTCTAAATTTAAACACTGAACTCGGTTGTTATGAAACTCACAAATGTATATTCTACTCCACTCGGATGATATGGCTAATCCTCTCGGATATTTGAATTCAAGTTCTTTCATTCCTTCTCGTCCAACAGAATTCAAAAGTCTGTAATGGCGAGAATACACGTTGAGACAATTACTTGAATGTTGTGTTACGTATAGCTTATCTTGATGAATACAAATATCGAATGGTCCGTTCATTTTCTCATTGAAAATAGACAAGCATTTGAGAGATTTATCTACTACTTGAACACGATTGTTTCCACCGTCACAAATGTAATAATAACCACTTTTATTTTCGAAGGTAATGCTGTTAGGATAAGTAAAAATACCAGGTCCTTTCACTACTCCAGTTTTGTGATTTCCGTATACAGCTATAGGTTCTCCTTTCTGTTTGTAATCTGGCACTACTTCCTTATTCTTCTTTTCAGTATTAGTGTACTGCAGTGAACCCAAGGAATTCAGTTTGTATTCCATTTCACCGTCCCAATCGAGTGAGATGTTTTTTGCCTTTTCTAATAATGTCTGTAACTCTTTCATCTTCTTGTCTAACGGAGCGCAGCTCTGCTCTAAAAGTTCTTTGTTACTATTCCCTCTTAGGATATCTTGCAGATTTTCTTTGGAAATAAAGATCTTTTTCATTTCGTCGGCTATTTCCGATTCTTTGGAATTTTCTTCCAACTCTTGCAACTCTGCTAACAGTTCCGCTTCTCGCTTTTGTAGCAACTGATGTGCTCGGGAAAAATTATTTTGTATTTCTTTGCGCACTCTCCCAAACTGTTGTACGGAGAGGCTAGCCTCACTCCCCACCACAGTCTCAATACTAGCCATGACTAGGTGCTAACAAGATAAAGGCAAAACCTATAAAATATTTGAGATAGTCAGCAGCATTAAGGGAGGTGGGGAGACCCACCACCTTCAAAGCCTAAAAAGGTTCTATTTCGACCGAATTGACATGTAAATTCCAAATATGGATGTATGTTATATCCGGTATCAGGGGGAAGGGGGGCAAGTGATGTGGGGTTGCTGGAAGGAGGAGGGATTGCTACGGTTAGTGGGTCCATTGGAATGGGTTTAAATTGATCCATGTATTTATAAATTTCTAAGATTTTATGAATTAATCATTGCAATCACATACGTAGATATCATCAGAATATATAGGTTGTTAAGTCGAAATAATAAATGCTTGGAATTCAAGACCATTTAACCTTGCATACTGACACCTCGCAGCCTCTCTGTCAAGTATGGTTTCTATATCCATTCATATACAGTGTGTCCCGAAATTATTGGCAGTAAACTTTAACTTAATGTAGTATCAAACGAGTACTTAGAAAGAGTATTATAATTTCAGGATAACTTCATTTATGTATTTTCTTACTATATTTACATCGTTTTGAGTCACACTATCATACCATGTGATTACCCAGCATCTTTTCTGAAATGCAAACTCATTCTATGTCTCAGTTTTTGTCAAAATCCCAATCACTATTTGCTATGGTATAGTAATGTTTTCTTCTATACCGCTTAATTTAGTTATAGAAATATCTAAGTATGTACATATCTTGTAGTTGTGCAATTCTTGAGAATTTGTTCAAGGATTCGGAAAGATATAGGCTCTGGAAGTCAGAATTAGGGGTGTGTTTGACGCTCGCAGAGAATAACAACGTAAAAAGTGGAATTTCACCCATAAACTTAAAAATTATGAACTTAACTTGTTTAAAGTAATGGAATAACTAATAATTAGTGCTATTTGTGGGGATTGACTACAAATACAATTATATTTTCTCAAATTCAATTTTTTTTTCTCGAGAAATTTGATAATCACTGACACACCCCTAATTCTGACTTCCAGAGCCTATATCTTTCCGAATCCTTGAACAAATTCTCAAGAATTGCACAACTACAAGATATGTACATACTTAGATATTTCTATAACTAAATTAAGCGGTATAGAAGAAAACATTACTATACCATAGCAAATAGTGATTGGGATTTTGACAAAAACTGAGACATAGAATGAGTTTGCATTTCAGAAAAGATGCTGGGTAATCACATGGTATGATAGTGTGACTCAAAACGATGTAAATATAGTAAGAAAATACATAAATGAAGTTATCCTGAAATTATAATACTCTTTCTAAGTACTCGTTTGATACTACATTAAAGTTTACTGCCAATAATTTCGGGACACACTGTACGTATGGTTATCCTACGAGATTAGAATCTGATTTAATAATTATTCTAATTGTGACATGATTAAACTCAAACAAGTCATTATCTTCTAAAATGTTGCCAGGGGAGGCATAGTGGCGGGACACCAACACTCATTTTAGAACTGTGCACTTATACTATTAAATATCTTTGATTTCACACTCTCTGTCATAATTATAAAACTAAATACTGGTACTATCTGCATAATATTCTAGAATAGTATAAAATAGTGCAAATCAAATAATGCCTAGACTCTGGGTACTAGCTCTACAGACTGAAAGGTTTGGAGAATCGAGTTCTCACTGTACATTCTACACATATAGCTAAATATTAGAAAACAAGATTATATGACAATATCAGAACATCTGAATACAGTGATTGGGATTCTTAGAGACTACAACAACACTTCCATCTGAGTTCATTGTGATCCCTGTGGGTTCAATGAAGTCTCCTTTCCCTTCCCCTTCTTTACCAAATTTGCAAATTAGTTCTCCTGTGTAAGAAAATATGAGAACACAGTGGTTTCCACGATCAGAGAGTAAGATATTGGAATGACGATCAATATAGAAACAAGATATCTTCTCCACTTGATTACCTTCACCGTGAGTAATAATCTGACGAGAAAGTTGATGAGAAGGATTGTAAATCAGTACGCAAGGGTTGCTGCTACACAATATTACAATTTCTTGAGGGGTTAGCTTCACATCGTTAGCACCAAGTATTTTCGGAATGAAAGAATTAAAAGAGAAGTCTAAATTTAAACACTGAACTCGGTGGTTATGAAACTCACAAATGTACATTCTGCTCCACTCGGATGATATGGCTAATCCTCTCGGATATTTGAATTCAAGTTCTTTCATTCCCTCTCTTCCAACAGAATTCAAAAGTCTGTAATGGCGAGAATACACGTTGAGACAATTACTTGAATGTTGTGTTACGTATAGCTTATCTTGATGAATACAAATATCGAATGGTCCGTTCATTTTCTCATTGAAAATAGACAAGAAATTGAGAGATTTATCTACTACCTGAACACGATTGTTTCCACCGTCACAAATGTAATAATAACCACTTTTATTATCGAAGGTAATGCTGTTAGGATAAGTAAAAATACCAGGTCCTTTCACTACTCCAGTTTTGTGATTTCCATATACAGCTATAGGTTCTCCTTTCTGTTTGTAATCTGGCACTACTTCCTTATTCTTCTTTTCAGTATTAGTGTACTGCAGGGAACCCAAGGAATTCAGTTTGTATTCCATTTCATCGTCCCAACCCAGTGAGATGTTTTTTGCTTTTTCTAATAATGTCTGTAACTCTTTCATCTTCTTGTCTAACGGAGCGCAGCTCTGCTCTAAAAGTTCTTTGTTACTATTCCCTCTTAGGATATCTTGCAGATTTTCTTTGGAAATAAAGATCTTTTTCATTTCGTCGGCTATTTCCGATTCTTTGGAATTTTCTTCCAACTCTTGCACCTCTGCTAACAGTTCCGCTTCTCGCTTTTGTAGCAACTGATGTGCTCGGGAAAAATTATTTTGTATTTCTTTGCGCACTCTCCCAAACTGTTGTACGGAGAGGCTAGCCTCACTCCCCACCACAGTCTCAATACTAGCCATGACTAGGTGCTAACAATAAAGGCAAAACCTATAAAATAAAATAAAGCAGTCAACTCTGAGCGAGCTACACTGGTGACTTGAACAGAGGTAATCTACGATATTTTAAAACAGTTTTTGATTCGCGGCTCCAGCTGTTTGAGATTTCAGGCAGCTGGAGCAGCGAATCAAAAAAGTATGAGACAGGAGACGGTTACCCCACTATACCAACAGATGAAAAAGACGGTAGCAGTAGTGTGGAAACTCAAGGGTATATTATTTTCCATACAACGTATTTAACTTCTATATAAAATATCATGCACTAAAAGGTTGATATTCTCTGGTTAAACGAATTCATGAATTTGAACGTAAATTCAAGAATAAAGTTCAGCAGAGTCAAATTTAATAACCTAAACTAATTTGTTCCAAAAATATACTACTCTTCTCATATTATTCCAATCATATACTTTTACAAGGAATCTTCTGAGATAGACTCCTCCTTTGATGATAACTCGTCAAACTTCATTTCTTTGATGGTTCGTTCATGTATCAATAAAGTTCAAGTTTAATTGCTCTCTACAATTTTATTAATCGTGAGCTAATTTAATAATTCCGTAATAAGTTGAGATAGAATCAGGCTTGAAGAATTATCAATTGTCTGCCTATACAGTACAGAGTAGCCCAGAGTAGCGAGAAATTTGATACAACTTTTTCAGTTTAACCATTTTTTCAGTAAGAATTGTAGACACCAAAAAGTCACTCTTGATAGTGTTATCCAAAGTCTAGAAACATTTCCAGAAGCTTAATTAATACCATGATACACCAACTTCTAGTGACAAAGCTTCAAATAAAGTTCTAAATTCTGAACATCAGTTAACTTTTGATTTTCTATTTATACATTTTGAAGATTTTATAGGGTTATCATGCCATTTTGCTATTACTGTAGTAAAACTCAAATTGTATTATTCAACTTGAATGCCATTCTACATACGTGTCTCAATAACTCAATTACCTCAACTCATTCAGTTTTGTGCAAAAACTTGTACAAACGCGTCCCATCCTCCTCTCCTAGAATACTGGTTATTCTCTCTTGGCTGAGGGAGGCTAGCTTCTCCAAACTCTCCACCCCTTTGAGAAGTGATTTAGAATTCCTAGAACTAACGCCAGGTAATTTCAAAAGAAAGTCCTCCACTCCTGCCCCGCCCAAATACTTCTCCTCTGCGAACAAATCTAGGTCCGACCCGATGCCTTGGGCTGCCTCAGCGGTTGGTTCCGGTTTGTTGTGTTTCAAACGGTCAAACAGCTCTGCAGCCATTTGAGGGTTTTCACACCAGCAAATGCGCAGTTGAGGAAAATGGATGGTGAGCAGTACCAGCTTGCTGCCTATGTCCTGAGTGGTGCCCTGCGCACTCTTATCCAGACACAGACACTCCCCTTCTCTAGACTCTATCATCAGGACAGGACAGGCGTAGTACCGACACATCGCTGTGCACTGGTTGTACAGCCTACCGGATGTGATGGACTGTATCAAGTCGGCCACTGCCTTTCTCTCCACACAAACGTCAGGAGAGAGAATATAGTCGCCAACCTCTAACGTCACAGGCTCTATATCTATCCCGCGTTTGTGAATCAATGCCGGGAGAATACTCTTAAACTCTCTGACATCGACGATAACCTTCCTCTCCTTCTTCAGGGTAGCTCCTCCACGGATATGTGTGAACAGATCCGGTGTAGAGCAAGAGGGGTCCCGAGACAGGTAGGTACAGGATGGGTCCTTCCCTTCTCTGTCTTCAGGAATAACCATGAGCGATTTCTGCTTGACTAGCAACTCGAAAGCTTCTTTTTCTTGGCGGAGAGTGGATAAGAAGCGTTGTTCTTCCATTGAGTCTTTGTAAAGTAGGAAATGTACCTGTAATATAAAGCAAAATGTAATAATATGGTACATCTAATCTACACGCAGCTAGTAAACATTATTAATATCTACACAAATACTGTGAGTGAGTTATCTATCGATACGAATAATTCCATTTTTTTGTCAAATTTAATAAGTCAAATTAAATGATACTAGACTTGTATATTAGAGAGTTGAATAGCAAATTCAACAAACATAGAAAATACATATTCTGAGAGACTAGAATTATTTTAAAATTATTATCCGACAGAACTAATTGGTATTGCTCATTTTGAGTTGGTTTGGCGTAAATGAATTCTATATACCCAGATAGTTGGATTTTTTAGTGTAACAACGAAAACACCTCCAAAAGTCACAACGTACACACTGTGATCACCTTAAGTGTGTGCTGGGGATTGAGAGCTTGGTAGCATTCCAGCTGTCGTATCCAGGATAGCTCAGGCTGGTAGAGGACCACCGTGGCGGGTTTAGTTTCACTTAGGATTTGAGCTGCTTGGTGAGAGTATAGCAACCCGTGGTGAGGTACGAACTTGATTAGGGGTGTAGCGTGGGGAGGAGGGGAGGGGGGAGAAGGGCTGTTAGATTCAGGGGGAGGTGGCTTCATGAAACACTTGTCAAGGGTGTTAGTGGGGTTGGAGAGTTTGGGCCGTTTATCCGGAGGCACGTAGTGTTTCCACGAGTTGAAGAACTTGGGTTTCTTCGGCCGAACATCTCCCATAGGAGACGTGAGTACCAATTCCTGATACAACTCCTCCAGCTGCTCCCGACCCTCCCCATCTAGGTAGTGTTGCAGGAATGTAGAGTTCTCCTTGTCCCCGACCACCACAAGAATAGCACCAGCAGCTAGAGAACGGAGACATACTAAAACTAATGAATAACTTACCACGCAAATACGTGCATACTCTCTTGTCCTTTCTTCGCTTCAGCTAGTATGTCAGCCAGGACGGACCATTTAGGATTGTTCTCAAGCTCGAGCTTAGAGGGAGAGACCCCCTCTCCGTCAGAAGCTCCTCCGTACACCCGTTCCTTGGCCGCAGTGAGGAGGGAGTCCACAGGGTGCATGAACATCCACTCGTGCTTGCCGGGGAGTCGCAGTGGATACGAGTCCACTTCTTTCTTTATTTCTGTCAGTTCAGACCAGAAAGTGACACAGTCTCGCTCTATCAGAGTCAGCAAGAGACGCTGGAGAGTGGAGAGGTCCTCTATCAGGGACTTAGCTTTCTGACTGATCTGTGTCCACACAGAGTCCAGCTGTAGCCGGAGAGATTTTGCGAAGTTGCGGAACAGACATGATTCAACTGTTAGCTAAAAGTAGTAATCCTAAGTAACCATAAGTAGGGCATTAGTCGATCGTGAAAAATAGATCCCGATCTTAGCTGATATTCTGATCAGCGATCTCGACCATTTTTCCGATCGTTTTTGTTACTTGACAAAATTGACAATGTTTATCGAAACTAAAATTCGAAATAGAATTCAAGCTTAATTATCAGAATAAGTAACAGTCTTTTAGTGTTGGAAGAAGAGTCAAATTGGTAACAGCATAGAAAAATAGAAAAAAATAATGATGGTGAGGAGAGAAGAGAAATTTTCAAAAATGATCGGGTTAAAAAAAGATCTTCCATCTGATCATTAAAAAAAGGATCGCTATTCCTCATTAGATCGTCAAAATAGGATCGCGATCCTAATGCCCCAATCCCAAGTAACCATCAGCATTTACAGAATAATATGTAGAATCCCACCTGGTTCTTATTGAACCCTCCAATAGCCGGAACTTTCTTCCCCAGCTGTTCCAGCGTGAGTTTGATGAGTTCCACCAGTGCGAACTGTACCTGCTCCATCCTAGCAGACAGCTTCACGTGCACCTCCTGGACGTCTGGCTTCACCTGGTCCAGGACACCCTTTACTGATGCATGGAACCTCGGCCAGAGGTAGAGATGTCTAGCAAAGAGACATTTCATCACGTGGTCCACTTGGAACATTTCTCCTACGAATGTCTCTGGATTGTCTGAGAAGCCGTGTATGAAAGCGGTCTTGTTTCGCTCACGGAATAGACGCAATATAAATCCCTCCATTGTCAGTTCTGTGACTTTATCTGCGTGATACACCATGAGGCCTGAAACCTGCAGAATCAACAGTAATGCCATTATGTGAATAGCAATGCTCTACGAGGAGTGGTGAAACCAGGATTTTCAGATGGAGGTTATAACATGTGTTGCAACACGTGTTACAACACATAAGCGCGCTCCGCTTGCTTCCGCTGCGGCTGGCGGACACTTTGTGTCCGCCTGTTATAACACTGTTATAATTATCACCTGTTATAACACTGTTATAACACCTGTTAAAGTTATAACTCCAGTTATAACTTCAGTTATAACTAGGGATTCCAATCCCGGCCAAATTTCTCAATCCCGGGATTTCGGGATTGATATTTTTCTAATCCCGGGATTCAAGATCTTTCCAATCTCGGGATCCCGGGATTTTTCGGGATTGTATCTTGCAGCAAAATTTATTTAAATTTTAATTTGGAAAATTTAGAGAAGGAAGATATTATTTAATTTAATTTTTGACAAACTCTTTGAAAACAAGGGATGTACTTTCTGCCATAAAAATATGAGATAATCGTAATTTTTGATTATTTATTATTGTAGAAAGCCTATTTATAGATTAGTAAATACTAAATAGTAATACAGTACATACTTGTAAATCGTATTGTTGTTATTTGACACTGAATAGTGTATTTGTAAGTTACCATTGTAAATACGATCTTGTTTCCAAGTAGTGTGATTGGTAATTATAAGGAAATTGTTCAATTGCTTAAACATAGAGTAGACATAACACTAAATTCGGGATCCCGGGAATGAGAAGGTAATCCCGGGATTGAAATATCGGGATCGGGATTATAAAACTAATCCCGGAGGTAAAATGGACCGGGATCCCGGGATTGTAACCCCTAGTTATAACTCCAGTTATAACTTCAGTTATAACTCCAGTTATAACTCCAGTTATAACTTCAGTTATAACTCCAGTTATAACTCCAGTTATAACTTCAGTTATAACTCCAGTTATAACTTCAGTTATAACTCCAGTTATAACTTCAGTTATAACTCCAGTTATAACTTCAGTTATAACTTCAGTTATAACTTCAGTTATAACTCCAGTTATAACTCCAGTTATAACTTCAGTTATAACTCCAGTTATAACTCCAGTTATAACTTCAGTTATAACTCCAGTTATAACTCCAGTTATAACTCCAGTTATAACTTCAGTTATAACTCCAGTTATAACTTCAGTTATAACTCCAGTTATAACTCCAGTTATAACTTCAGTTATAACTCCAGTTATAACTTCAGTTATAACTCCAGCTATAAGTGTTCTAACAGTGTTATAACATTGTTATAACATTGTTATAACAGGTGTTATAACAGTGTTATAACAGTGTCATAACAGGTGTTATAACAGTGTTATAACAGGTGTTATAACAGTGTTATAACAGTGTTATAACAGGTGTTATAACAGTGTTATAACAGTGTCATAACAGGTGTTATAACAGTGGTATAACAGTGTTATAACAGGTGTTATAACAGTGTTATAACAGGTGTTATAACAGTGTTATAACAGGTGTTATAACAGTGTTATAACAGTGTTATAACAGGTGTTATAACAGTGTTATAACAGGTGTTATAACAGTGTTATAACAGGTGTTATAACAGTGTTATAACAGGTTATAACAGTGTTATAACATGTGTTACAACATGTGTTATAACATGTGTTATAACATGTGTTATAACACGTGTTATAACATGTGTTATAACATGTGTTATAACACGTGTTATAACATGTGTTATAACATGTGTTATAACATGTGTTATAACATGTCTTCAGTTATAACTTCTTTATAACTTCAGTTATAACTTCAGTTATAACTTCAGTTATAACTTCAGTTATAACTCCAGTTATAACTCCAGTTATAACTTCAGTTATAACTCCAGTTATAACTCCAGTTATAACTTCAGTTATAACTCCAGTTATAACTCCAGTTATAACTCCAGTTATAACTTCAGTTATAACTCCAGTTATAACTTCAGTTATAACTCCAGTTATAACTCCAGTTATAACTTCAGTTATAACTCCAGTTATAACTTCAGTTATAACTCCAGCTATAAGTGTTCTAACAGTGTTATAACATTGTTATAACATTGTTATAACAGGTGTTATAACAGTGTTATAACAGTGTCATAACAGGTGTTATAACAGTGTTATAACAGGTGTTATAACAGTGTTATAACAGTGTTATAACAGGTGTTATAACAGTGTTATAACAGTGTCATAACAGGTGTTATAACAGTGGTATAACAGTGTTATAACAGGTGTTATAACAGTGTTATAACAGGTGTTATAACAGTGTTATAACAGTGTTATAACAGTGTTATAACAGGTGTTATAACAGTGTTATAACAGTGTTATAACAGGTGTTATAACAGTGTTATAACAGGTGTTATAACAGTGTTATAACAGGTGTTATAACAGTGTTATAACATGTGTTACAACATGTGTTATAACATGTGTTATAACATGTGTTATAACACGTGTTATAACATGTGTTATAACATGTGTTATAACACGTGTTATAACATGTGTTATAACATGTGTTATAACATGTGTTATAACATGTGTTATAACATGTGTTATAACACGTGTTATAACATGTGTTATAACATGTGTTATAACATGTGTTATAACATGTGTTATAACATGTGTTATAACATGTGTTATAACATGTGTTATAACATGTGTTATAACATGTGTTATAACACGTGTTATAACATGTGTTATAACATGTGTTATAACACGTGTTATAACATGTGTTATAACATGTGTTATAACATGTGTTATAACATGTGTTATAACACGTGTTATAACAGGTATTATAACAGTGTTATAATATGTGATATTATAGCAGGTATTATAATAGTGTTATAATATGTGTTATAACACGTGTTGTAAAAAGTGCAATAATTTTCTTATTAATTAACAATGTTCTAATATGGTACATGTATACTGATCCTGCAAATGCCAATATAAATAAACATTTTGTTACAACATTTGAAATTTTATTCTGATTGGGGGTACATGCCTCCTGTACTATCATGATTATTAATAATATTTACAGGGTGATCCAAAAGTTCTGCAACAAATTTTGCTGAAGTATTATACTTACACATGAGGATATAACATCCGATATTTCGTTTTACTTGAAAATTATAAGGATTATTTCAATTATTTTGCAATCCAATTGCCTCTCTTTCCTAATATATTTGCTAAGGTGGATCATAAATGTGTGTGTGTCTCGAATGCTTGGTACATTCTATGATTATACTTTAACAATTGTTGTTCTTATTGGTGATTTCCGGTCAATAAACCAAAAGAAATACTCATATATTAGTATTTTGAATTAATAACTGACTATAGGAAGATATAAATATATTTAAACAGGATTAAAAAAGGTTTTTTCGAACTTGACATTTTTGAAATCAGATTATTGGAGTCCCGGGTATATAATATTTCAAAAATTTGTATAAAAAATATTTTGCGCAATGAATAGTGTTCATTTCTAAACTAGACGGGTGGTAGATTCCATAGATGCAAACCGATTTAAAGTTAGACTAAATTATCTTAGTCAAATCAATGAAGTAGAATTTATAGTTGCAGAACTTTTGGATCACCCTGTATTTCGCCTGAAGGCCTTTCGGAAGGAATATGCCATTATACCTTCGTTTGAAATTTACGAATATCATGGCATCCGATTTGCATACCTTACCTTGTCAACAGGACAGCACTTGCGTAGGATATCCATCACGATGATCTGGGAGGAGACGAAGAGTACCCCTCCTTTCAGGTAGAGGGCCTCCCGATCCTTGGCTGAGAAGTCACTGGTGACAGACTTAGGTGTCAAGGTAACTCCTTCCCTATCCAGCTGTTCCATTATGTAATACTCCTCAGTGGGATACGCGTTCAGGACAAAAACGAGCCCAGACGGCTCGCAATGGAGCTTCAGTAAACTGATCATTGACCGGTGTAGTCCTAAACCGCGAGCCATGACCACTAAACTGCTGCCTTCAAGGCTGTCTAGCAGGATTTGCCGCTCGAAATCCATTCTATTTTTCTACCTATCCAAGTCATATTATTATTATTATAGCATGCGTAGGTGAAAAACAGAATGTTTCACTTTAATAGTGATAGATTATAGCCAATTCAACATAAGGCCTGATAATAAGATAGCCAAGAATGCAGTAATAGCTTCTTAAGGTATATTCTGCATGATTGTCCTATTGTAAACAAAAGTAAACAAATTAATTATCAAATATACCCGAAAATATGATATTCGAAATCTACACCCCTGAAAACACCATGTCAACCGTTGAAAGCAAGTTTCTAGCATATTTTTGAGATTTGTTTACTCGATGTATCTATTATAAACAAATTAATTATCAAATTCTAGCATTTTAATATATATAAGATATTATAAATATAATTTGTAGAATTCCCAAGAAATGGGAGTAGAGAGGTTACAACAAGGTTCAAAAGGACAATACATAAAGCTACGTAAAGATATGCAAATAAGTTTCGTAAATTAAGCCAGATTAAACTGCTACAACATACTTAATCAAATCTAATGAACTGAAAACAAAGTGTCTGGAGAACCACGGTTAATTACTTCCCCATTCCCCATCACCAGGATCTCATCATAATTTCTTACAGTCTGGATGCGATGTGCAATCGTTAGCACAGTAGAATTTTTAAACTTTGATTGCAAGAGACGTTGGATTCTGCTATCTGTAACTGTGTCAACGTAAGAAGTGGCCTCATCTAGCATCAGAATCTTGGTTTGTTTCAGAATTGCTCGTGCTAGGCAGAGAAGCTGTTTTTCTCCAACACTGAAATTAGAACCACCCTCAGACACGATGAATTCAAGTTGTCCCTCGAGCCCTCGGACTTTCTCTCCCAATTCAACTTCTTCTAGCACTTGCCAAAGCTGACAATCTTCAAACAAAGAGAACGGATCCAGTGCGAATCTGATTGGTCCGCTAAAAAGAACAGGATCCTGTGGAATAATAGAAACTTGGTTTCTCAATTCATGAAGGCCTAACTCCGTTATATCGACTCCATCAATATAGATATGTCCAGACGTCAACTCAATGAGTCTGAGAAGCGCATTCTGAAGCGAACTCTTCCCAGCCCCCGTCCTACCGACTATTCCTACTTTTTCACCACTTCTTACTTTGAAGGAGACACCTTTCAAAACAAGAGGTAGCTCAGGGGAGTATTTCATTTGAACATCTTTAAATTCGATTTCTCCTCTGGTCACATGGAAATCTGATCCATTGGAATGTAACGGAGCCTCTTGGGGCAGTTCGATATAGTCAAGCACCCGTTCTACCGATACCATGTTCATCTCAACTTCTGCGCTTATTCGCAATGCAAATTGTGTCAGACCCAATAAACTTAACACTTGCAATAAAATGAAGGCAGACACTGAAGATGAGATGCTATCTCGTAACAGAATAAGAACGATCGCAACTAGAAGTGAGTAAATTGCGATGAGTGAATCCACCTGAAAAGCATAGAAACGAAGATAGCCATAAAATACTCTCCAACACTTCAAGTGAGTGTCCTGATGAGTTTGCATTTTAATAATCTGGTGTGATTCCAGACTCAAAGAGTGGATTGTTGCAAGTCCGTGGAGGGTGGAAGAGACGTGAGCAATCACGTCACTTTTTGCTGCGGACTCGAGTCGTTTTAACTGACGAATAGTCTTCACCAATTGGAAACGGTAGAGAATTAGGAATCCGATTAACAAAATACATGGCACAACTGTTAACCAATGTGCTATGACTGTAGCAATAAAAGTGAATAGGAGATAAAACATCGTAAAAATATATATTGAATAGAGTCTAGGCAGGAGGTAGTCCATGGTTGCAATATCTTTTGAAAACCTGTTCATGATTGAACCAATGGAATTTTTAAAGAAGAATGTGCTCGGAGCTCTCAACACCCGCCACAACATTCTATTGTGGAGATTGTGAGAGGCACGTGTGGTAACCCAGGTGTCAACGATTGAAGAAGCAAACAGGAGAAGACTCAAAATTACGCAAAGTCCAATAAACAAGTATATGCGAGTATCAAGCGAAACATTAATGAGCGGATTCAATGGACTGCTAATGTTACTAGTGTTAACTATCACATATTCTGTATTCGCTTCTATCCACCATATAAGGTAATAGTTATGTCCCAAAATCATTCCAAAAAAAGTTGCTATGTTGAGAAATAGAATAGAGAGCATTCCTAATACATTACCACCAAACCAAAAATATCTAAAATAAAGCACTAATGAAAGCCCATTCGAGTGAGTAATCTCTTCATTGACATTGTTATTGGCATCAGAAGTAGAAATATATTCTGAATAGGGAGAATTAAATAAATGTTTATTTTTCTCTGTACATGTACTTTCAATTTGAACATTAGAGGCTTCATTTTTCAACTCAGGATATTCAAAAGATTCTAGAGACTGGATTTGATTGATCTGAGTGAATTGTGTGAATTCAGGCTTATCCCTCACAGCAGAATAACTGTCACATGCAACGAGGTTCCCAGATTCAAGAAGCAATACTTTGTCTGTATACTTTACAAATTGGAGCTGGTGAGTGGCTAGAACGATAGTTTTTCCGGAAAGGATTCCGTTGGTGAATATGTTAAGGAGCCGTGCAGCTACTGAAACATCGACGGAACTGAGAGGATCATCCAACAGATACACATCAGCGTCAGCATATACTGCTCGAGCTAAGTTGATCCTAGCTTTCTGTCCCCCGCTCAGAGTGATGCCTCTATCTCCTACAATCGTCAGGTCTTTGTCTGGTAATTGGGAGATGTCCAGGTCAAGACAGCACGATGACACAACCTTTTCATACCATGCTTCATCCCATCTTCTCCCATATGTTATGTTGTCTCGTATCGTGGTAGAGATTATCCATGGTTCTTGAGCAACAAAAGCACATGAACCAAGAACTTCGAATCCGCCGCTGATAGTATCAATTTCATTGATTAGACTTAGTAAGAAAGAGGATTTTCCTGATCCCACCTTGCCCACTATAGATAGAATTTCTCCAGCTTTTAATTCTAACGAAACATCGCTTATCAATGGTTGAGTAATATTGTCATTAGTTATTCCAGCTGATAGTTCGCACACTCTGATGCGAGATTCTAAGACATTACTCGAGGTGGATACTGTATTGACTCGAGTTGGAGCTTGTAAAAGTGTTTGCACTCTATTTATACTAATCCTGAGTTCGCTTACACCTACCACTCCAACATTAAGTTGATAGAAAACTATGATGTATAATTGTATGTAAGCGAGGAACCCAAAGACTCGACTAGATGTGAATTCTCCTCCAATCGAGGCATACACACTAAAACACACCATTGATGTGTAAAACAGGGGGAATGAAGTGGCGAGGCTGCTGGTTAGCGATTTGAGGAAGGAGTTGGCTAGGATAATTAAGAATTCGTTCTTCCTCATCTTTCTAATGGATTTGGCAACTATATACTCCCATGCAAAGCACTTAATGAGTCTGATTCCTTCCAGAAATTCTCTGAGGTGTTTATTCCTCTCGTCAGTCCAATTCAAGCTTTTTTCGTAGGAAACAGATATTACAGAGGCCAAACCAAATTGGATTATTAAATGCAGAATGAAGAATACGAAAATAAGTACAGCAATCCATCCTACCTCCCTGACAGCTAGACAAGTCATCACACAAATGGCAATAGGAGTGATCAGTATGAAAATGATCTGATTGGAATATTCATCGAATTTAAACAGATCTGATGTAATGATGGTTAGGATGTTTCCGGATGACAAACTTTGTGTCTGAGATAGAGACATAGACAGGAGTTTATGGTAAATTGCTGTAGTCAGGATATTGCGATATTTCAATCCGATCACACTAAATCCATATTCAAACATATGGCCTGAAAAGGTGAGAGATAAATTGCATAAACAAAGAAGTAGGGCAATTCCAACCAAATAACATGTGCTGTAAGTACCAGTTTCCAGGGCTTGTATCAACCAGATCAGAACAAGAAATGAGCCAAATAAAAACAAAATATAGAAAAAACTGCTAAAAACAAGAAATATAAGAGTGTAACGGAAAATGAGGTAGAGACACACCCATAATCTAGGATGACGTCCAGAGTCAATTCGAGATAGTTCCATTCTCCAGTAGTGAGAAAAACGTCTGTACAGATGCTCCGTGTCAAATTCTGATGGCAAATCTGGTAAGCTTCGAAAAGTGATAGGGATGCGTTTGAGCCATTCTCTCCAGCCGAAGAGGCCGACCCATAGAAATGTAATGGAAGAGATTGACCAATCCCACTTCTGATTGGGAAGGTTCGGCATGATGAATTGATGATATTTCAACTGCTATGAGAAGTATTCTACTGGAACCGAGATAAAATTAACTGATGTAACGGTGTGAGTAAAGCTCTACAATGGTCAAACTAGTGAAGTACACTCGTTGACCGATTTATTATTTTAATACAATTATAAGTTACTACGTATTGATAAATTGATTAATGCAATATTAATAAATGATAAATAGCATTGCACACAGTAGAACATCACATACATGTATAACGAGGAGAGTATACGGTACACTGTTGGATACATAGGCGAGGTTAAATAATGCCTTTAAGGTAAAATATCCAGCTAACACTCGAGGCACTACCGCCGTATCCAGGGGGACACTTCGCTATCAACTTCCCGGTGTTGGCGCCGTAAGAGTCCCCTTGTTTCGGGTCAAAGGTCACTGTTAAGGTGTAGCTCTTCTTTGGTTTGAGTTGGTCCACGGCTCGCAGCTGGAATGCTGGGTTGTCCAGCGAGTACGTGTAAGTCACAGGGACTGGAAACACGTTTTTGAAAGGAATGCTGACACTGTGACTAGCCTTGATAACATAGGGACCTTGAGGACTCGGAAAGTTGCATTCTCCCACGAGAGGGATCAGATATTCGCCCCCTGTCTGAGAGGACACTGTGAGGTTTGCATTGATGGTTCCAAGGTTGGAAGGTTCGAACTGTGCATCCACCTGCACCTCAATACCTCCAGCAGCTGAAGCTGCCAGCACAGTGCGCTCAACGTGGAAGTCAGCATGATCAACTTTACACGTGTACTCCACACGGTTCGCCTTGGCGTACGATGTGAAACTGACTGGCTGCACGGTAGTAGACCCGAGGTAGCCGACTAGGGTGACAGGAGGCTCAGGCGGCCTGGGGACAGCTGTGAGCTGAAGGGTGTAGTGGTACAGTCCGAGATCGCTACTGGTGAGAGTGATCTCGCCCGAAACTTCCCCCGCCTTGAGGGGAAGGTATTCAAACGTGCAAGTGCCCTCACTCTGAGCTCCGACAAGGAACTGAGCGGGTAGGCTGATGTCGTAGAGACTGCAGTTCGTTGAGATGCTGACCTGGATGGGAAGAGGGTTGTGTACCGCGATGGTGTGGATCACACGCTGTCGTACTGTGGTGTCGAGCTTTATAACTTCAATTGTACCCGAAGAGATTGCCTTGAATGTCAACAGATAGAAACAGAACTCTCCAGTCTCTTCATTTCTGAACGTCACTCGCATGTAGGTAGTGCCTACTTTAAACGCATGGAACTGGAGTTGGTACTCCCTCTTAGAATTCCCTGGTACATCTATGTAATCTAATCCTTGTATGGAGAGGGAAATGTCAGGCCGATCAGGCTTCAAAATATCGCGAATAACTTTGAAACGTTGATTAGTTTTAAGCCAGTTTGAAACAGTCAGTAGTTCTGTGTGCTTTAACTTGGAAGGAACCTCAACCGCACGGCTCTCTACCGGTTTAGGAGGCTCACTGACGCCAGTAAGGTTGTAGAGGATCCCTTGTCCTTCTGGGAGAGGAAAGAAAACTGATCCTACATGCTTCTTGTGATCTCCGGTCATTTCGAGGGGGTGATAAGTTATGGTATAGTTTTTAGTTTGGTTCGGCTCAATTATGATTAATTCAGGACCAGACCAGAAGTCTCCTTCGACGGTAGGTTTCAGATGGAGAGTGTTAGTGATCCGTGTCAGATTCAATGGGATCTGCTTGGCGTCACTGGTGCGGACTGCTGTAGTGAATGGGATCGTTTCTCTAGGAGTGATTTCGGTACACATACCTGTCAGTGTGACGTATTGTGGTTTCGCCCCTTCCAGTGTGCATTTAATATTCTCATAACGGATGTCGCTGTTGATGGCGATTGGGTGGAATTCAATCAGGAAGACAACCTCCATTTTAGGGCTGATGTAGCCGTGTGTGGGAGATATCGTGAAATTGGGCTTAAAAGCTTCAATGTCCCACTGAAAATGTGCTCCGATATCTCCTTTATTAGAGAGTTGCAACTGGCGAGAACTCTTGCTATTCAGACACACCTGTCCGAATGGCAGGTGTGAAGTGCCTAGAGTGATGTGAACATCCTGACCACAACCTGAAATCATGAAGAGGGGCCGCACTAGTCGCAATATCTCAAATTGAACCTCATCAGTGAACTGTTCCAATCTCGAAGTGGGACAGAATGTTAGAGCAATATCGATACTGTCACCATTCGGTTTGAGTTTAATGTTTTCAGAAGGTATCATTTTGAGGACTTCCGGTGGAGTGGGCCCTTTAATTTGCAATCCAAACTCTACACTAGCTGCACTCAAGTTTGTGATCGTAACATTCTTGTCGACCTTTTCATTCACGCGAATTACACCAAAATTAACCAATTTTTTAGGCGGCTTGGTAACTTGTAATTTCAGCTCTGTGCCTTGTCCTACTATCTCAATGAGTTGCTTAGTAATGCCATTTATATTAAACTCGATCGCATCGCAATATTTTGTGGGTTCTTGCGGCATGAAAGTTATTTCTGCCTCGGTACTAGTTCCTGGGTTGAGAATGATAGGTGTGAAGTTAATACTCAAGTGTGGGAATGAAAAAGGAAGTATGTCCAGACTGATTTGTGTCTGTGCATCCTCGGGGTTAGTTATTGTCAGAATGACCGTGTTAGGTGGCAGAGCTGGATGGTAGAGGAAGCAGAGACCGAAGTTGAACTTTGTGAATGAGAAAATGAGAGACGGTCTGATCCCCTTACCCAGCAGACCCAGTGAGAAGGTGGGTCCGTCCTTGATGTGGCAGACTAGACTACATCCCTTCAAATTGATTGGCACTGCAGGACAAAAGGACAATTCGGCGTGACAGGAAGTTTGGGGCTCTAATCGTCCGGTCTGTGGCTTGATATTCACAAGTTGTCCTCCCTCACTCTCACTGCCACCTGTCTTGAAACACTTCTCAGAAAGTTGCCAGAAATAGTCAAAAGCAAACAACCCGTTGTTGCAGAGCATTAGTGTGTGTAGTGACTTTTCGTTTAGCTGTACCAGCCCAAAGTTTGATTGCTTCAATTCACTCTTGTGTTTATCATCCATTGGAACATCAAACTCTCCCCCTGTCATGTCCCGCACCTTCAAGCTAGCATCTGTTAGGTAGGCGCTGGCCTTAACGTTAAGTACGAGGGGCTCCGGATTGTGTTTGATATCCAGTTTGAGGTTGAAAGAGTGCTCGGCTTGCTTCTTCAGAGGGAGAGTGATCTTGAGAGGGAGTCTCGTGTGAGGCGCAATGCTCCCAGACATTGGACTGACACTGATGCTGGCCTGATGTCCCGGCATGTGGCATGACGCCTCTCGAACTGAGAATGAGTAAGCGCTATCTTCATCGTTAATCAGGAAGACTGTCTCGCGACACACTTGGTTGACTAATTGAGGCTTGAAGTGCAAATACGATCTGTCTAGAAGCACTCTCTGCTCTGAGATATACCCGACGAACAGGAGAGGGAGGGACAGGGCAAGACTGGGGATATTAAACTTCCAAAGACATTCCTCACTGTCCGCAGTAGAGGGGAGATACTCGAATGTCATTTCAAATTTCTTGCCTCCAGATATGCTCCCTGTCTTAGTTTGACAGAGGAAAGGCTTCCTCACATCTTCCTTCAGATCGGGCTGCCACAAGAACTCATAAGTCAGATTGGTCGGGTTGACAACGTGGAAGGACTTGGACACTTTAACCCCCACCCCGCATGATTCGAATGTCAACACGCGGGTGGACGGGTTGAGAGGAGTGCTGTAGGAGGCTGTGCTGGTCTTTATGTCCAGGGTGCTGGCGAGGTGCGAGTAGCTGATGGTAGGGAGCTCGAAGTGGCAGTACGGCATGACGCTCTGTCCAGTTAATGGAATCTCTATATCGGAGCTGTCAGGAGGTAGGTTCCGAATACGAACTACAAGCTTAGCCTCCAACTGAATGACGTCACTGGGAGAAAACTTGAGACTGATTGAAACCTGTTCTTGAGGGAGAATTTCGCCAGAGGCTGGTGCTATGCTGAGGTAGAGATTTTCTAGCCCCTCGGGTTGATCGGGCTCAAACGGGACGAGTTCTGGAAATAGTGGTGAGTCTAACAGCCATTCGAAATGTGCCGTCACCTGGTTGACATTCTTCAGTTCGAACTTGAACTTCCTAGACTGGAACATCATGGTATCTACGAGGTTAATTCGAGAGAGGCTACACTCCACTCTGGGAAGATCCGCAGACCCCGTGACATACAGTTCCACCTGCCTGTTCGTGTTCGGGAGCTCTTGGTAGGCCGGCTCCTTCTCAACTTCGGTTATTTTCTTCCGCTTCACTACAGTAGGGGAGGCGGTCATAGGCGCTAACGCGACTGCAGAGCCGCGGCGTGAGGTGCTGTGAAGAGGGTGTGTCCCACTCACGACACTCCCCCGGTCATCTTCGTGTCTAGTGCCGGAGTGGACAGGAACCCATTTCGTCACCTTCATGCGGTCATCCCAATCAGTACTATCTTTGTCGGTAAGTTTAATCTTTTGAAGTTTGCATAGAATCGGAGACCTCTTGAGATTAATAGTCTTGTCAGATTTGAACGTCAGCAAAATATCTTTCGAACAGCTGGGATGTAGATGAGCTGTTGTAGGAGAAAAGCTGAGAGAATTAGGAACAGAGTCGAAATGCAGTTTACACACATCTTGAGAATTGTTAGAAATAGAGAAGACTAACTGTTTCTCTTCTCCTACAGCGCAGTTGCCAAAGTCTAAGAGATTCTCGTTTATGGGTTTAAGAAGGGAGGAGTCGAGTGACACCCCGAGCTGTGGGCTCACATGCGCACCTCGGATATTATCTATAACAATCTCGTCCGCATAGCTCTCAGCGAGTAAGAGGACTTGAGTGTTCTCGTAAGGATTGTCTTGGACTTGCAGGACGATTCTACGTGCAAAGTCTCCCGGCTTGCGTGGAGAAAAACTAACCTCGAACTTACAACGATCTCCAGGAATAAGATTCACTAAATGCTGTGAGTAACTGGTGCCTGATGCAGAGAGATCGATCTCTTGCGAGGAAACTTCTTTCGGTAATTCAATCGCCCTAACTACGAATTCGTCTACTTCTTCGTCGAGCTGGAGGTTCATGAGAGCAGGCATCGATCCGGTGTTGGATAATACGAGTGGCAAAGCATGGGATTTCCCTACGACAAGGCGTTTGAAAATCATGACGTGCTTTCCAGAACGATCTGTTGCAGCAGGCTGAATCACGGTTACCTGAGGAAGGGAGCCTTCCCCCTGAAGCTCATAGTTCAACCCCAGGCCTCGAGAGAAGTGACCGGGTCCCTCTAGAGATGCCGCGAATTGGCAGTGATACAGCTGCATAGCTTGAGGCCGGAATGTTATCGTTACGAATTTGTGGGAGTGAGGGTGCAAGTGGAGCTTTGAAGGTTCGATTTCAAAAATATCTCCAATCCCTTTCGTCTGCCTCGTGGGACTCCCGGCTGCACTTCTGTTTATACATATCAGGTCACACGGAACTTTGCTTGTGTTCTGTATCCTCAGCCGCGCCTCAGCTTGTCTCCCGACGACGATCGTATTAAATCGGAATATCTTCTCCGTTTCAAAGAATATTCCAGAACTGACCCCTCTCAGCAACAGACTCCCATTCGAAACAGATTTAAACGATTTACAAATTCGATGCTCTTCAAAAACAGAAGCTACATTCCTCTCAATACTGGGAGCACAGGCCTCACACAACAGCACATACTGCATGTCTATAACTTTAGTGATCGGGTGAGGATTCGGGTTTTTATCAGTTACATCAATGATGAGCTTTTCTTCGAAAGTGCCAGTATTCTCTGGATGGCACTCAATAGCCACCTGCTGGGACTGTCCGGGGTGGACGATCGCATGGGTTGGGTTCAGGGTGAAAGCGCCTATATTCTGTTTGACAGGGGCCTGTGGACCTTCAGGCCTCTGATCAATCGAGCCAATCTTGCTTTTAGTTTGTGTTTTGGCCGAAGTTCGACCCAGGGGAACTTCTTCTTTAGCTCTTGTGGTCTTCCTGCTTCCAGTGTCTGGGAGCCGTTGCCGAGATATGAAACTGCTCAGCTTTACTATGTTATAACGAAACTCAAAAAGTCCGACATTTTCAATGGTAAGGGTCTTCTGCTGTTTTCCTGGAGCATGTATAACTACCGGACCAAAATTGATATCACTGACAGGATGAACTTTGAACTCGCTGAACACAGCTTGTGCTTGGACATGGATGGGAATGGAGGCGATGATCTCCCCGTAGGTGGGGTCGATAACGTGACAACGCATGGCACAGATGTTATTCAGGTTAAACGCTTGTTTTGGATTAAAAATGAAAGTGACAGGTTGCACTTTCTCACCTGCTTGGAGGGCTCCTTTGAACGGATTGACCTCAAAACATTCCTTCATCGACACTCCGTTAATGGTCTCAAAATCAAACTGGAAATGCAGTTCGTACTTTCCTTTGTTCTTAATATGGCAGACCTGCTTAGTTTCTTCGTATATCCTCACAGGACTAAAATCTAACTTTCCATCCGAGCCTTTCGGAAAAGAAATGTCTAGAGCGACATCGTAAGCTTCCACTTGCAGTGTGAGGTTCTCGTTCGTGAGCAGACCAATGGAGCTGTCGAGCGAGTAGATCTCTAGACGGAGAGTCTTCTTGATGACGGCAGGACGCGGGGACCTGAAGTAGCAAACGAGCGGGAACTCGGTCAGAGGCTCTACAATGCCTTGCTCTTGGTTGAAGGAGTAGATATCCGCGTCAGTTTCCGCAGCAGTCGCTCTCTCCCCTGTGGCTAGCTTCCAAGAGACTGGGAGAAGGGTCATGTTCTTCAGGAAGATCTGTCTGCTCTCTTTACGATGGAGGAGGACTTTATCAAATTTGAAGTCGTTCCTGTCAAGTTTGAGCTCTGGTTTCACGCAAATGGCTCTCAGCTTGAATGAGACGGGATTGGGATTATTGTCGATATAGCACAAGAGCGTATCTAGGAACTCGTGGGGGTGTTTGGGATATGCCCAAATTGAGAGTTTTCCTTTATCACCGGGATTCAATGTGAAAGAAGGAGGCTCTAGAAGGAATGTATGAGCACTGTTGTCATCCTTAAACTTGAAATTCACTCTCGCTTGGAGCGGAGAGTCGTTCAATATCGTCAGGTCTTCCATGTTTTCAGGGTGCTTGCCTTGGAATCTCCTCTCTCGAGACCTGAAATAAGAGAGAGGACCAAAGTCATACATGTCCTGGCTCAACACGAACTTCTTCTTCACAATCTCGTTAGGTTTCCGGGACGGTTTGCAAGAAGGGAATACGACCTTGGGATCAGGACAGATCCCAGGAACAGCACACAGCCCCCGGCAGTAGAGCTGGTAGCGCCGATGAGTCCCCATTACCTCGAAGTGCAAGGTTTCATCAAAGTTCCCAACTTCTTTCGATTCGAATAGCACCCCTAGCTCTATCGACCCATGTCCTGGGATTACCCAGCGATGTCTGATCAGTTTCTTGGGCCCGGTGGGGACGATGACATCTGGAGTGGTGACAATTTCATCCGGCCCGACTGAGTCATCCAGAGAGGAGCTGATTTTAGGAGTAGAACTTCGCGGATCTTTCTGACCCTTCTTCTTATGCGGTTTCTTTCCGGAGACCTCTCGTTTAGAAGCCCGCTGGCTGTCCTGGGATGCTCTTGACTGCGTAGATTTCCTGGAGGGTGGAGGCGCTACCTCCTTCTCCTCCTCTTGAATGGGAGAGACGGGCTGTTGCTTCGCTAGTTCTTCTTCCGCAGCTTTGGGGTCTATCGCATTCGGATCATCTGGGTGCGTCGTCACGAAGCAGAAGCGTCTCTCCAGCTCGGGCGGATCAGGCCGCTGTCTGTGAGTTGGGTAGTTCACAAGACTCAGTTCGAAGGGAGCAGGGATCTTTGGACCCGCCGCCGGACCAATCCCGAGGTGGTCTAGAAGCTGGACTGGAGAGAGTATCCCGGGCAGACCGCAAATCTGGGCGTGGATATACTCTTGAGTGCCGATCCCACTGATGGTATACATCGGCAGTCCGACGGTGTCAGGTTTGGACTGGAGCAGTGCTTCAAATCCGGCCAAGGGGTCCCCTCCGACTTGGGTGGCATCCTTGTTCTTCGAGTCCTTCTTGGCTCGCTGCTGCCTGCTGGGGGCAGGATCGGACTGTAGCTCCGGGTTGAGGGGCTCCGGGGGGGAGTAGGCGTCCATCTTCTCAGGGTCCCACAGCTCCACCACGCCCCTGGCTAGGAGGAGGCTACGCTCGAACTTGCCATAGAGCACGGACATCTCGTCCTCCTCCGGCGCCGGTGGGACCATCTCCATGACCTTACTCACGATCGCGGCGTTCCTCATCGCCCGCTTGATGGTGCGGTCGCTGGTTACGGATCCGGGTCTGCTCTGTGTCGGGCTGCCGGGGGCGGGACCAGGGCTGTGTTGCTGGTGTTGCTGTGCGATCGACGTCCCGGAGGGAGAGGGTTTCAGTCCTCCTTTGAAGTTGTCACTGGAACCGTCCTTCAGAGCGTTGGCCGCTTTCTGTCCTTTCTTGCTCCCCTTCCTCTTAGCCTCCTCTTCCATCTGTCGCTTCTGTTCCAGCAGCTCCTGCTCCCGTCTCCTCTCCTCCTCTTCCAACCGCTTCTTCTCTCGAGCCAACCGCCGCTTGTTCACTATACTCTTGTGCAGAGCCGCTTTCTGCCCCTCGTCCAATCTCTCATAGCCCTCTTCGTCCGATAGGTCCAGCTCCAGCTCCAAGAAGTCGGGCTGTAGTGGGGGAGAAAGCGAGGCTAACAACTCGCGCTCTTTCGCAGCTTCCTCTTCCTCTCTATGCTGCTTAGCATCGCTGGCAGCCTCCGGATTGAACTCCAGATTGATGAAGTAGAACAGTTCGCGGTGCCCTATGACCCTCAGCAGCACCCTGGACACCTGTCCCGTGTCTGCGAGGAATGAGCAGTCGAGGGAGTCCAGCACCAATCCTGGGAAGCAGTCGTTGGAGTGCACTCGGCTGCTCAGCATCTCCGCCACGAGCTCTTCCGGCAGGACGGTGCTGCACAGCTGCGTCGCGTCCTCAGTGGTGGGGTCTCTTATCTCGAACTCCAGAGAGGGAGGGAGGGAGGGGACCTGAGTTACTGGCTCCAGTTTATCTTTAGCCAGCTTGTCTCTAGCCTCGGCAGGTTGATCAGGTGCCTCAGGCTCTTCCTCCTTCCCTCTCTGTCCCGCTTGGACACAGAGTTCTCTGGCCTTCTGCGCGGCGGGGAGTACCCCTTGCTGGACCGCCTCCACGAGGACTGAGTCCAGGTCTAGCACAGGAATGCAGTACTTCTCCGAGAGGAGTCTGGCCTGAGTGGACTTCCCGCTGTACGGACCTCCGTTGAGAACGAACACGATGCCGAGCTCGAACTGCTTCTGACTCTCCTCCGGGAGTATCCCGATGTGCCTGGCAACGGCAGACATGTTGGGAGCGTTCTTGAGGCTGTCGAGCAGCATGGGGAGGGAGGAGAAGTCTACGGAGGCGGGGGATATCCTCTCGAGGTAGTTGGCGTTCTCGTACTGGAACAGGTCGTTACTGATCGTGGACACGAAGGTGGGTTTCATCGGAGGGAAAGAGGGCTCTGTGTCAGCACCAGGCGACTGGAGGGGGGCGTTCAGGGCTTCTAGTTCCAGTCGCCTCCTCTCCCACCACTCGCTCACCTCGGGAGGGAGCTTGTCCCCCACCTCTCTAGGGGGCAGCATCAACTGTCCGAACTTGTCGTAATCCCCCAGAGCCCGCAGGGTGTCTTCCTCCTCCAGGTAGACAGGATCAAACTCCAGAGAGTAGATCTCGCAGGGGAAGGGGGTCAGGTTGGTGATGGTCACCTCCTTCACTTCCTGGGACACGGGCAGGACAGGTCCGAACTCTAGCACAGAAGCGGAGAACTGCAAATTCTGCTCCACCCCAATGCCCCGCGCCAGCAGGCCGTGGTAGGCGTCAGGACTGTCGTGCAGTCTGAAGATGAGGTCTCGCGAGTACTTGAGCTGCTCGGACGGAGTGAACTTGACTTTGACGTTCAGTCTCTGTCCCGGGTCTACGCTGCCAGAGCTGGGGATCACCTCGAAGTGCGGGGCGTGCTTGGGCGGCTGGGACTTCTTCTTGAGGTGCAGCGGGATGAACTTGTTCACCTTCCTCGGGGGGAGGGGCACCTCTGCGCGCCAGGTGCACGTGACAGGTGTCGAGTTGCAAAGTTGCAATGTAATGATCTTACACCTGCTCACTAACACCTCTTCAAAGTTCAGCTCAGCAGCAGAGATGTCCAAGTCCGGGAGTGTGACCTCCCCCTTCAGTACGATGGGAACTTCCGGTCCCTCTGTTACCAGAAAGCGCGCGTGTATTTCGAAACTTCCGCAAGACAGCCCCACTGACGCGGGGTCAAAGGTCACCTCCAACTCCAGAGCCCCGGTGGGCGGGATGTCCGCGAATTTGTGACTGGCGAAGTTGAATCCGCTCTTCTTCAACAGGCCGGGCTGGAAGAGGGAGACGGAGACGGTGAAGTTGGTCGGGTTGTAGAGGGAGAGGGTGTGAGTGCAGACGCGCCCTAGAATGACGTAACCGAAGTCTAACTCATAGGCGGGCAACACAGCCCTCAGCTGTCTGCTGCCGGTAGCCTCGAAGGTGTCAACTGTGATGCGAGAGCCGGAAATCGCGAATTTTCTCACTACATCCTGTTCTATGCGTGTCTCCTGATCGTCGGCGTCGCCGAGGTTCGGAGATTCGTGTCCGGAGAGGGAGTACATGCGACTAGAGGCGCGAGTGGACTCCCTCTGGAGCATCCGGTCTATGTTGGGACGGGGAAGTGTGAACCGGAAATTGGGGAATACGGCCTCCCCCGTTATCTCCACACTCTCGGGCTGGAAGTGTGCTATGTGCAGAAAGAACTCCGTCCTGAACGGACCTGGTACCCCGGGGGTGAACCTCACGGAGATGGTCTCGTGCGACCCAGCGGGCAGCAAGCAGGAGTCAGGCTCAAACGCCAGTATGAAGTGTGAAGAGGTAGCACTGTGTGTGGGGATGGAGGCCCATCTGGTCTCTCTCACGTCGAAAGAGAAGTCCACCAGTCCCGTGTTGTAGAGTGTCACCTCGAGCAGCACCTCCTTGGCGTAGTGGCAGTGCGAGATGTCCAGCACACTCCGACTCAGCTTGTACGTCATGCTAGAGGCACGCCCCTTCAGCAGCAAGGGGTACTCTGGCCCCCGCTCCACCGAGCAGACGGCCGTGGTGCTGACACAGCTGTGAGCTCTTCCGTAGTAGCTGAACTCCACCTGCATCACCTCGTCCGGCTGCAGGTTGCCGTGAATGGGTAGGATATCAAACAGCTGGTTTATAGGCGCCACACCAAACGGGTCACAACTCTCCCCCCACGGCTGGAACATGGGTTTAGTGGGGGAGTGCACAGCTAGGGTGTTATCGTCCAGGCTGTCTGAGAACACACGCATGGCTTCCAACTCGTTGGGATGAGGTGTCAAGTGCTGCTCCGGCTCCTGGAAACACCAGCTGAACTTGACCTCGATGGGAGACGTGTTGTGTAGCGTTATTCTGTGTACCGTGTCCGTGTCGTTCAGAATGGTGCCGAAGTCTACCTCTTGCGAGGAGAAGGAGAGGTTAGGGAAGTGGACGCTAGCCGTGAGAGGGAAAGCGTCTTGAGAAGGGTGCTCGGTGTAGCGGATCACCATCTCCTCTTGTACCCGGTACGAGTGTCTCCCCTCCCGCGCCCCGGGGTCAAAGTTCACGCTGACCTCTCTCTGCTCCTGAGTGTCGAGCTCTAGCTCCAGCTCTGAGAGGAGGCCGCGCTCCGAGTGGAAGCTGAAAGGGGGCGGGACGGAGAGGAGGGTGGAGAGGGGGAGGGAGGAGATGTTGAGGAGAGAGAGAGAGAGGGACTGTGCGTGCACGCTGCCCTTGGAGTCCTGGAGACAGGAGAAGGAGAGGAGGGGATGGGAGAAGCGAATGAGCGGCTGGATGAAGTCAACACTGATCTCACTTTCCAGTAGCAGCTGCTTCGTGGTCAGCTTCCCGATGAGAGCGTAGCAGAGGAGGGTCTCTCTGACGGGACGCGGCGTCTCGGAGTAAACCTCCAGACTCAATTCGGAGGAGGTTCCAGGTGTTAGGTAGATCTCCTGGGGGACGAGCTTCACGCTGGGAGGGATCTCTGTCGCAGCGCGAGAGGCGATTATTTTCGCGGAATTAGCCATGTCGAGAGGGTCTAGCCGCGAGCTGCTGAGCTTCTTGTTCCTGTGCGCGGCGTGACTCGCCACATTCCAGGTGAGAATATGTGTCCGCGTCCCATTGTTCGTCAGAGTGAAGGTCTTCTTGAACACGCTGGAGCTGTAGTGGTGTCCAAAGTCCATGCGAGGGGTAATAGGGGGGCTGGCCAGGACCGTGACCCCTCGCCCCCTAGCCTCCAGCCCCACGTAGTGGGTTACCTCGTGGTTGAATCGGATCACGAGCTTGTTCGAGAATGCTATGCTGTCGTTAAGATTCGCGGTTATTCGCAGCTCTTGGGAGTTGTGTGGAGGAATGGAACCTGTCTCGGGATCAACTGTGAATACGCGAGATTCGGTCGCGAGGCAACACGCGAAATCCGCAGGAATGGGAGCCTGGTTGGACATAGAGACAGTGAAGGTGTTAGGAACGAATACAGGGAGCTTACCCCAGTTTATGGTCGTAGGTGTGACATGCACCACTGGCCCTTCCCCTTGATACCTCGCTTCTAAGTTGATCAGCTGTCCCGAACCAAGGATGCAGATGCTCACGAGGCTGGTGTTATCTCCGATGCTGTTAGCTTGCAGCTGTAGCGGTACAGTCACAGCCTGGTAGGACGGTATCACCCCCTGCTCCTGATCGCTACTCACCAACAGGTGGCTACACCTGTCAGTTACCTCCTGTAGTCTGTACACAGCTGGATATTCATCATCATTGATCAGCTGGATTTCTCTGACAAAAGTGTGCCCCACGAAACAGCTGCCGCAGTTGAGTAGCTGCGTGGAGGGGACTATGGTGGGGACCCTGACCTGCGCGAGGATGGGGATAGAACACACGGCATCTGACACTTCCACGATGTCCAGCAGCATCCGCACGTTATACGCCCTCACAGAGCGCGGGGAGAACTCCACACTAACGGACCGAGACTTGCCTGAGGGAATGCTGCACTGGTCTGGAGTGATCTTGAACTCCTTAATGACTGAGCTGCAAGGTCCCATCACAGAGATGTCGTCCTGTGTCAGCTCTCCGTCCTGAGGCACGTGCAGTCTACACGCTATCTCCACGGAGCTGGTGTTCGTGATGGAGAGGTGCTGCTCGACTGGGAATCCGTAGGCTAGCATGCCAAAGTTGAGTTCGTCCTGGCTGAGACTGAAAGTAGGCTTGGTGACTGCACCTGTGATGGATAGCTTCAGGAGCTCGCTGGCTCCGGCTACCGCCCATTCAAACTGCTCTGTGAACTTGTTCGGGTGCTCTTGAGGGTAGCTGAAACTGATCTCCACCGCCTGCACGTCTCCCGGCTGCAAGAGTCCTTGCGCAGGGGAGAATCGGAAGGAACGTGCGATGGGGCTGAGTTCAGAGGGGAGGAGGAGGGAGTACTCTCCTGGGATGTAGCCTGTGTTTCGCAGCAGCAGTTCGTACACGTGTGAAGTGCAGAGGCACACTTTCCCAATGTTAAGTTGGTCTAGACTCAGCTCGAGACGCGGACCCAAGCCACGGCCTGAAATGAATAGCGGCAGTCTGCTCTCTCTGCCAATAACCTGCAAAGCATACATGCATAACCCTAACCTTAGCATAAGTTACCACGTCAAATGGTATTCAAATATAATACGTGTAGAAAGCTAAGTACGATAATGTAAAACAAAAAAATTGCTCACTTAGTAATTTACGTGAAGAATTACCCCGAGCCTAAAAACACGCATGAATCTAACATATACTTAAGATAGTGTAGACATTCGAGCGATATATCACGATGGGGTATGAAAGAAGTTTAGGAGGGATAGCATATTATCGCTCAAGGGGGGATTGATGCCTGTAATGTATGAGAAAAGTTGATGGTCGATTAAAGTTGTTCATATTTCTAATGTTTTTCCAATTAATTGATACAATCATTGACTGTGGAGGAGGGGAGGGGGGTGTTGAGTATGCATGTCATAAAATAATCACCTCGCAGTAGGCAGTGCAGGAATGCTCCTCATCTGCAGTGGGGTGGAACCTGACACTGATGAGTGTCTCAGTGTGCGGCCACACCTCCCCCTCCAACGGGTCGAGGGAGACAGCTTCATCCACGAAGTGGAAGCGGTCCGAGCTGAGCTGAGTCTGTCTCATCTTGAAGCTGCGCGTGAGGATGCTCACCCGATCCCTGATCCTCTCGTCCCTCTCACTCTCATCTCTGAACAGCTCCTCCGCCATGGTCTGCCTCGTGGCGAGGAGAGCGGTGGCGTTGTCTTTCTCTGCCTCCTCTTCTGTCTCACTGCCCAGCGCTTTCCAGCAGAAGTTAACCAACACGTCCGAGTTGTTAATGAGCTTAATCTCTTGTCGGGAACCCAGCCCCACGTACGTATCTGCTAGCCGCACTTCCCTGTGCTCCAGACGGACACCTGCGTTGTGTGTGTCTCCTCTCAGTGACACACTCAGCTCCTCGCCAGAGTCCAGCAGCACGGACAGCACCCCCTGCTGACTGCCCACCGTGGCCGACTGCATCTTCACCGTCACCTACAGAGGCACAGATTTACCATTAATGATCGTAGATCTATGGAGCCACCAATTTTCAGCGTTTCTGAAGGGAAATGAAAATAAAAATAATTACAATTCATTAACCAACGAAATGATAGGATTAATTAATCTAAAAACGAATCCAATAATATTAACATTGATTACATCTCTGAAGCAATAAGCGTACCTGAGAGCACTGCTGTGGGTCCAGACTGGCCTCTGTGGGCGTGGCAGAGAATACGTGAGACGGCTCACACATCAGGACGAACCTTCCCTCCCTCTCCCCCAGGTTTCGGACGAGGAGCGTCTTGCTACACTCGTAACGTACCGGCACATCTCCTAGCTCCACCCAGTCAGGGAAGTCTAGAAGAGCCCTGGAGCTGGTAGCCCACACCGGGATCTTCAGCTTCTCCCGCTCCGTCAGGACTGTCACTTCGTGCGCGTAGTCCGCCTGCTGGTCCGGTCGGAACTCCACCGTGTATACCACCTCCATGCCGGGGGCTACTCGGAGGCCAGAGGGGACAGACTCCCTCTCCTCTCCGTCCTTCTCTCTCACAGACCTTTCCTTGGCTGTGCTGAGTGCGCTCACGGCTGGAGGTATCAGCGTGAAGTACTCGCTAGCTTCACACACCACGCGGACCTACACAGACACACACCGGTCAATACGAAATGGCTGCGTTGGAAGAAGTATTTGAGTAGAAATTATCTTATATCACAACATCGACGTAATCCATGTGTACCGTGTCAACATAAGCAAGCAACTAGCCTGTCGCACGACTTGATCAACATTCCTGAGTCTGAGGGGAATCCTGTATGGCTGATAAGGCTTGAACTGCTGGAAACAGAGCTCAGCTGGGAACACGTCAAAGAGTGGCCTGCCTATCGGGATAGTGCTGTCCCGCTGATAAGAAGCCTGCGTTATATCCAGCAACTCGCTGATACAAGGCACTCTCGATTGCCCGCACTGCTTCTCTCTCCTCTGTTCTTCCAAGCGCGCCTCTGTGTTTAGGCGCTGCACGCTTAGAAACTCAGACGGCTTCATGATGACGCAGAACCTTAGTTGCTCTACTATCCTACCACAGTAAACTAGCACATCATTAAATCTCAAGTTGGAAACGCGATCTGAATTCGAGAATTCGATAGCTTTTGATATTCCACACGTAATTTCGATGGAACTTGATTAAGTGACCGCTAATGATGCTATCATACGTTGTCCGCCTTTCAGAGGTTCCATTGTATTGCTTTACCAAAATACAAAGGCTCATTTATCCATGAATTACAAAGGAAGTACACATTAAGAATTTTCCAAAAACTAACAATAAGATTGTTGGATATGTACAATACTATTGTGTCCTGACACGTGTTTGTAATTAACTGAAAATATTTTCAACATAATACTCCATATGATAGATATCTCAATTTATCATCAAAAAGATTTAATAAAACTGTATCATATCCTTTTTAGTATCGCAAACACAAATGATCCGTCCCTTAGCATCAACAGTCACGCCTTGCGGTTTGTAGCAGACACCTTTCCCAAGAGTAGCGATGAGCTCGCCCTGAGGGGAACAAATGAAGATGAGGTCTTTCTCTTCACCTGTGAAGATAAAGTTCCCTGTATTATCTATCGCGAAGAAGTACATTTTATCAATTGTGTCTTTGAAAGCGATGGAGTTTGTGAGGATTCCTTTCTCCGAATAAACAAGAATATCCGAATGGAATAGAGCAAGGATATATATCAAGTTGTCATGCATCTTGGCGTCCTGTGGTTTTACATCAATATAAAACTCCCAGCGATGTATGAGATCCAAATTGAATATCTGAATCCTTTGATTCAACTCGTCGCAAACATAAACCAACTCATTCTCAACAAAAATGCCCAGTGGACTCCTGAACTGCCCAACACCTGCTCCTTTCCCTCCAATAGCCACACAGCAATCCCCGGTTAGACTGAGCTTAAACAGGAGATGGTTGGAATAGTCGGTTGTATAGATGAAATTATTCTGCACATATATCCCCCAGGGCTTTTGGAGTTTGATATGTGTGAGTTCCTCGATGAACTCCCCCTCATTATTTAGAACAACAATTTTCCCGCTCTGATCAGCTACGTAAATATTATTGTTTTTTTCATAGAAGCAGATACCACTGGGCTCATTAATCTTTCGCTTCCCAGTCCCTTGTAACCCCGCCTTCACAACTGGAAGTTTCTTGTCGGAGTAGCAGATAGCCTGCTTCTTGACGGAGTGAGGACTCTCCTCTTTCTTAATGGATGGGTTGATTACGTCAATAGAATCCAATGCCCTTTTCACTAAATCTAGATTGAACTCAATCTTCAAATCGTGTGGAGGCTGTTTTCTGGATTGTTTTAGTTTGGCGATTTTTTCGTTGATAGACTTGGTGATGACAGACGGTTCATCCTGGAGCAGGTTACTGGTCAATAGTCCCATCGTAGAGTCTTTCAACTGTTCCAGCTGGATTATAGCCGAGTCCACTTCTTTGTTGAGTAAAGCATACTCCTGCTCAATCTGAGCTAATTTGGACAAGAGGTATTCTCTTTTGCTATGAAGCACTCTCTGAATGGAGTCGAAACACTCTACGATCTCCTCCCTCAAACGATGGATAACCGAGCCGTTATTACCGACAATCTCCCTTGTAGCCATATGATAATGAGGCAATATAACTAGATCAGATAATGAGTAGAATGGGTTTGAATGGAATTGAGAATTTTATCAAATCTAGGATTGTAACCTAAAGGTATTTATACTCTCCTGGATTGCGATGCAATCTGGGATATATGGCTTTGAAAGGTTTCAAAAATAAGAATTTAGAATTTTATCCTCTATTCTAAAAAAAAGCAGTACAATATTCGCCCTGAACTGGGATGGATTGTCTAGGATAATATATGGAAAAAGGTAATATTTGGGTATAGTGCATCTTCAGTAATAAAACACTTTAATAATAAAAAAACAAACTAGTACAAACGTTTAAAACACTCAAGAAGGAGCCATGTACCACCTGATATTTACAAAACTATAAGAGGGTGAGGACCAGATTTACAAACAATTAATATGTGTCCGACATCATTCACAGCAATCCCGGAAGGTAGTAAACAATCGAAATCTAACATTTTAATCACTCTAATCAGCGCACCATCTATAGCCACAATCTTGATGAAGTGATGGTAGTAATCTGCAATTAGAAAATTTTGATTTTTGTCTATACAGAAACTAAAACAACGCATTGGGTCACTCCTATTATTAGTAGACAAAAAACCTTGATAATCTCCATTGGTGGAGAACATTACAATAACATTGAGCTTCAGCTCTAGTGCGTAAACGATTCCATTGAGAACTCGAATAGAATGACACTCTTTCAGTTTATCCTTCCCAATATTCCGTAATTGTTTAAAGTTGGAATCAAAAACAGAAATAATTTTGAGGCCGGGTTCAGCTACAAATAATTCGCCGTTTTCTGCTGCCAAACCTACTGGTTGATTTACTTGATCGCTCGAATCTGAAAACCTGCCATCAGTGAACTTACAGATCCTTGGTGGATAGCACTCACTTACATACACACTACCATTGCATAAGGTTAAGCATTTAGGGTTGTTTAGTTCACCTTCTCCGATCCGATAGATTAAATTGAAATCAGTTGTCCACATCTGAACACACTTAGATAAGAGGTCTCTAGTTAGAATATAGATGGTCTTCGAATCTTCGTCAAAATGCACATCGACTGGCCCTACGATAGCGTGAGATTCTCTCTCTGTGTGGCTGACTACTGACTGAAAGGTTGAAATCTCTGCGTAGACGCGGCCAGTGCCGTCGTCCTTTGCTGCCATATTTTAACAGACTCTACTAAGTCATTAAACAAGTTCAATTACAAATAAGCCAATTTCCCATATAAATATAGTGCTATTAGCAATAAAAACAAGGACCTTAGCTCAAAATTTATTTAGAAATTACTTGTAAGAAACGAAATATTTGAAGTATTTACGTTAATACCATCGTAGTTTGAAAAAGGTATGAACCCTGAAGTAGAGAATAAATATGAATATACGTATACATAAAAAATCGATCCTTATCAATATCCTAGTAATTTGTTCATTGTACTGGTATTTCAATGGGAGAATGCTTAAAATATAACACTAACATTTTAAAGACGGGGTCACAAATGTAAAACTAGCTATTGAAAACAAAATAAAATATATATAGTATCATACGTATATATTACTTAACTCCGTCGAATGTGTAGAACTGAGTCAACCAAGGAAAACGAAGTTCATTCGAAGTGAACTGCTTCTCCCTCACACGCTGGAACCTGTACTTGCTCAGCGTCGGAGCATGAATGCGCATGAGATTACAGCCCCCACCGAAGTAATAATGGATCGGTTGAAATACCCACTGTATCCATTGCTTGACTCTACTCTCTGTCTCTTTAACATGCTCGAATAGTAAAAGTGCGCCGTCCCGCTTCAGTCTGGAGTACATTTCTCCGATGATTTCTTCTGCATTAATAACCGTGCAGAGTACAAATATCCCAGTAATAGTATCGAATTCTGTCTCTGGATTCTGTCGCACATACTCCTCAAAAGTTCCAGCAAACAATTCGACGGGAATATCGAGTCTTTCGGCCCTCCTCAAGAGCCCAGAATGCAGAGAAGAATTGGGCTCAATGCAAAGAATTGAGTGTATATTACTCTTGTGTTTGATGAAATATTTCAAGTTGATTCCATCCCCCGACCCGACATCCATCACTTTTCCTCTAATCTGAGCATCATCTAAAAATCTCGCCTTAAATTTTCTCGTTTGTCGATCAACATACCGTGACAAATTCAAGTATCTCCAGACAAGTGCAAACCACTTCTCTCTCAAGTAACCACTCACCACAAGTATTCCACCCAACGACAAAGCTCCTCCCACCCCTGACAATATTAGATAGAGCAAGTTCAATAACATTGAATGTCCAAGCTAAATCCACAAGAATAAATTGTTAAGGGACATACCTAATTTAAGGAATGGAACGGAACTATTCTGCGAAATCTGAGTACCTAATCTACGGAATTTGACGGAACGGTTCCGGAATTTTAAATGCCTAATTTACGGAGTATTCTGTAAATTAGGCATTTAAAATACCGGAACCGTTCCGTAAGTTCCGGAAATTAGGTACTCAGATTTCCTGGGATGGTTCCGTTCCATTCCGTAAATTAGGTATGTCCTTTATTAAGTTAGCAAACATCCCAAGTGAGCAGCCATATTATGCTGGTCTGACCAGCATTTTCAGTCCAAACAAGCATGAGACCCATGAAATTAACAAATTTATTTGATTCGATCAATTTAATAAGTAAATACTTTTTAGAATAAATTAACCACTTTGGACAGGAATTTACTATCTTATTTAAAAAATCAGACCTTTTATCTATATGGCCTGGGCTGTTCATGAACAGCATGGGTCTTGTAAAGCTGGGTCTATGTGTTAGTCATAGCATACACAATAACTTTGCCTGGTATCAACTGTGTCATGGATGAAGTAGGACGAGGATTTAAGGAGTCTACGATAAAAAGGTTGAAAGACGATGCTCTAGAGTCTAGACTCAAGTTACGTAAGCCTGCCTCTACGACAATGTCCTGTCCGGATTCTACATAGTGGAATAATCTCTAATTCCATTGTATCAGGGTGTGTAACTTTTCTATAATACTACTACTACTTCTCATCATATCTAACAATGCATTGCAGCTGATTCATTATAATATTAGGTGGGTTAATTAGTGGAGTCGCGTTTATTACCAATAATAGAGCTAGAGCAATGTAACTGGTAGCATTTATCTAATATCCATTAGGTTGATAATCATCTTTCAAGTAACCGACAATTCTAATAAATTGAGATACTCGAAGAAGTAATTAAGTTTCAATAAACTGTATTCAGATGGAAAGTAATAGGCCCGACAATACCATATAGAAATATAATGTTTGAGAAAATATTAACATAATTGAGATGTGATTTGTAAAGCCGGAATCCAGTACAATTCAATGCCAGATCTTCGGGGGTAGAACAAGAATTATGTGAGAAGACACAGGAGTCGAAACTAAGATCTGGCATTTGAATGCTAAGATTAAAAATGGAAACAACGGTTGGTCAGTATAATGGAATGAATGAGAGTCTGTTCAACGTTATATCCCAACGAATAACGCCCGAGAGAAGTAAATACGAACAATTATCACAACTGATCATCCTAAATATGGAACATCAGTACAGAGCACACGCTTACATTCAGATGGAGGAGAAAGTTACCTGGGGCCTTATTCACAAAAAAACAAACTTAAACTTAGTTTTAATTAAGTTTAAGCACTAAACTAAGTTCAAAAACTAAGTTTAAGTTTCTTGTGAATAAAGCCCTGGAGTATATCAAGCAGCATTGAGAATGAGGTCACAGTCGAAAAGTTTAATCTAAATTTTCGATGTATCGAGGACTCAAGCACTGATCACGCCATGAACAGCACTTAACCAGATGGCACATGCGAATTCCTGGATGGTCAAGTGTGAAAACGACCATACACGTCATTCTTTCCATATGGGACATCTTGTGCTCTGCCAGACATCAACACTACTGGTCTTCACAGTGTCAATATTTCCATCCATTAAGCTGATCTTCAGATTATTTCAAGGCAGCTGCCCATCAATGAATGACTTGTCAATATCGCATATTGAAAAGTCATCGAATGGCAAATGATTATGAAATGGTGAGAATACCAGTTCTAGATGGCATGTAGAATCCAACCCAACGCATGAGTGGGATGGTGGAACGATAGAGATTTCTGATTGAGGATGAGGTACTAAATAGTTTTTTTTCTGGGAATCGATTTATTTTGCGAATTCATCTAAAGTTCCAAAATATCGATGACAAGAGCCGTCCTCGTCTGATTCTACAATGTTTAGCTAGAGATCTGTCCAACGGGACTTATATACAGTAGAACCTCGTTAATACGAACACCAGGGGACGGTCAAACTTGTTCGTATTAACCGGAGTGATTTGCATGTATTTCCTCCGTAAGGGATAAGATATCTGTTCGTATTATCCGTGTTCTTATTAACGAGGTTCTACTGTATGCGAATAAAAGTGAATTTACAATCACATGATTAAATGCTATGACAGGGGGCGTCGTGCCCATAGTCCCAGGGGGGCGGGGGATGCCCAGCTCCCCCCCATTTTAGAACCAACTTTACGATATCGAATATTTTGTATGAAACTTTACCTTTCAATTATATTAAAATTATATTTTATCCTTGGATTACGTGGATCTATCCCTAAGTAGGCTTCTGATTTTACAATAAAATCATATCTTGGGATTCACGGGGGGGGGGGCAATTGGCTCAATGCCCCTCCTCCCTGGACCAGCCACTGTACACCGCTGAGCTAAGGGATGTATCTCATTATTTTAGCAGTAAATTCGAAAAATGAAAACTTTAGCGTTTAGCCATTATGTCAGTAAGATGAGTCAAAAAGTGATGATATAAGGTTGTAACTGTACACAAATATTGGTTAACCACATCTAGCACGGGTCTCTAACGTGTGACTTTGTAGTTTATAATCCTCGAGAAAAATGCAAGGCAATTCTTTTTTCACTTGGGCTCCAGTTTTCATTTCTTCAGCAACAGCACTCTGGTATACATACATACAACCAAGTGATGACGTAGTAGATAGGAGAGAGAGTTATTTCTGTGCTATGTGCAGTAGTGATAGTGGATTAGAAACATGGAATTCTAATTGGGACATGAAAGCAAGCATTCACGGCGAAGACAAGCCGAGTACCTCTAGAACTCTCATCCTGATCAGACACGGACAGTATATGGATTCAAAGAAAGACGAGGGGAGAGTACTGACTGAGCTAGGGAGGCTACAGGCGAGACAAACAGGGGTGAGAGTGCGCGAGATGAATCTTTCCATCAGCAAACTCGTTCATTCGACCATGGAAAGAGCAGTCGAAACTGCTCGCATCATATCCAAGCAGCTACCAGCAGGGATACCAATGGAGACGTGTAGTTTGCTGAGGGAGGGCAAGCCCTATCGCCCGGAGCCTGACATCATCCATAGAAAAGAGCAGCAGTACCACCAAGACGGAGCGAGGATAGAGTCCGCATTTCGCAAGTATTTCTACCGAGCTGATGTGGAGCAGAGAGAAAGCACAGTTGAGGTGATTGTAGCGCACAGTAACGTAATCCGATACTTCGTGTGTAGAGCCTTGCAGCTGCCCCCTGATGCCTGGCTCAGGATGGGATTAGGGAATTGCAGCTTGACTGTCATTACTATCCGTCCAACCGGACAAGTATCTCTCAGAGCACTAGGAGTCACGGGACACCTACCTGCGGAAAACGTCACATTTAAGTGAATGCAAATCAAGTCCTTCCGTTTCAATGCCAATATGAGAATACTTAGAGAAAGGAAATTTTCTTATGAAAATATTTAAACATATTAGATTTTCCCATGTTGTACAAACATGTACAAATTTGGAAATATTAATTATTCTATTGTCTTCAATTAACTTCACATTGTCGATTTATTAAAAGTGTGTACTTTATCCGAGAATTTAACAATTTACCTATTAGCCATTTGAACATGGCATTACGTAACAAAAGTTGTCAGAACATGACCTGTCGCTTAACGATCCTACCCCATCGTAAATAAAGAACAACAAAATATGTTTGTAAATATCAATCACGACACAGTATATATATAATCAAAGAAAGATCCAAACATCAATATATACAAACAAATTAACTCAAAATTTCAGTTCATACTGTACACCATTAGAGTACGTATATACATAAATATATGGTTTTATACAAATAATATACTAGTTTATACTTGTATATAATGAGCACAGTAAAATTGAAACGCCACAGATAGCTTAAATTCAAAAGAGAAACATCTATAAGAGCTAACACAGGGTAAACTCTGTGTAAGAAAATATTAAAAATCTTCCATACTTGATAATAAAAATACAGAATAATGCGGTTGAATCTTCTCGAGCGCTTCTCTTGTTAAATCTGAGGCATGTAATTCCCAACTTTGAGATCTGCGAAGTTTTCTAATGCGTTTTGTAAGAAGTCAAAAGTGGGTCTGTCATCAGGTAGACGCTCCCAGCAATTCATCATCAGGTTGTAGAGCTGTTTCGGACACAGCTTAGGATTGGACATACGGTAGCCCTTCTGAACTTCTTCGAGTACCTGATATAAAAGACGAATCATAAAGAAAATACTAATATTATATGGAGTTATTCAAACAATTATATTCCTTATGGGCGGATTCGGGAGAGGGAGTTTGCAGGATGCCCATTAATTAATGTAATGGTTGGAAATAATTAGTTGTTTGTTGAAATTATTGGAGATGGTAGGGTAATATTATAGACTGTACGTACTTAAACGTAGAAGAGAGAAACGCTTTCGCTTTGACACAAGCGTGCATTATTTCAAAGAGAAACCTGCTGAGTTTCTAGAACAGCGTGTAAGTACGAGAGAACGGTTGTCTAAGTGTGTAACGTCTCTCGCTGAAATTCCATAACCTGACTAATGGATTATTTGAATAAGGACTAAGCCCGTATTAATGCATGAAACTCTACAAGGAGTGCCTTGAATGGAAACATTTGTTTAGAAATATTATCTGAGACAATTGAAGATAGCTATCATGCCAGTAAAACCAGAATCCCGAGAAAACTAAAGGAACATGGATAAGTTTATAATCTAAGTATGCTGACATGATCCATCACTTTTAATTTAATGCGTGTTGATTGTAACTAACCAAAGGCATAGCCAGCACAATTTTAGGGTACACAATTCCAGTCTATTCCGTGAGAGGGTTGCGGCACCTAATGCTAATTAGTGAAATTTTAGTGGGCCCCATGTGCCGCACCCTGGCTACGCCTCTGGAACTAACTGCAAGATGCCCTCAATCACAATTTACCTGATATGATCACTGTCTACTTAAGTACAATAGAAAAAGCGTGCGAATTCCCTTCGAGTTTTTGGCCCTTTAAAATACATGAAGATTATCGGCGAATAGCAGATCAACCTGAGAGAATTATCAGGTCCGGTTGAGAAGGATTAGGTTTATTCTGTAAGTGATGAAAGTTCTGTTTTTCAAGTACGTAAATAAATAAAACAGTTAACTCAGGAGAAAAGGATGTAATACTTATAACATTCAACCTTGCTAGCTCATTCCTATATAAAATCATTCCTATATAGAAGACAAACCTGTCTGTTATTCATTCCGGGGTAGGGTGTGCTCCCCTTGGTAATGACTTCAAAGCCGAGGATACCAAATGACCACACATCCGATTTGATAGTGAACTTATTGTAGAGTGCTGCTTCTGGGGCAGTCCATTTGATTGGAAACTTGGCTCCTTCTCTTGCCTCGTAGATGCTCTCATCGATACAGCGAGCTAGTCCGAAGTCCGCCACCTGCGGAAATACATTTACGTAGTATCTATACTATTAAAACTCGAATTATATATCCCGCATATCCTCGAATATCCGGAGCGATTAATAATTTTTAACCGCATTTACCACCTAAAAATAATGTTTCAGATATGAGACTTCTCAATGATTATAACGGCACGAATGAATGTATAAATGATAGGAGGGAAGAATTTACAACAAAACATTTTAGCACCTCTTTGGGGGAGGAGGGGGCGACTATTCGAGTATTTTAGGTATAATATACTATTATATACTTCGAGTCTCAGACGAAACTGTCAACTGATCACGGAATAATGACGTCATCGTCACTTTTTTATAATAGGAATTTCAATCACAGGTGTATAATAACATTCCATACATGATGTTACCAACATAAACCACTAATGAAAAGTCTTATTTAATTATTACGTCATCATGATGCATCAGTCAAATAAATTGACTAATATGCTATTTAACTAATATAAATGCTGCAGCAACTAAAATGGATAAACACCTAAATAAGAGCATTCTCTCCATTATTATTCCATATGGTTTAAAATGCTTGCTCATCATGGGTGTGTCAACGCCATTGTCACCTTTCTTTTTTTAAATTTAACCTATCTATTCATGGATTAGTCAATGTAATCAATATCAGGCGCCCGTAGGGCGACTCTTCGGACACGAAGTGTTTGCCACCCCGCTCGAAAGTGTGCTGCGCTTGTGTATTTACTAATGAAATGCTTCATAGTGGTTTGTCGACGATGTTTGCGATATTTTCAATTGCCACAATACAAACCGTCTGCTGACATAGCATTCCTGACAGTATTATATGTCACCTTGCAGATGTTTCCATCAGATACGAGGATGTTTCTAGCGGCCAGATCTCTGTGAATGAAGTTGTGAGCTTCTAAGTACTTCATGCCGGAGGCAACTTGAGAGAGGATATAGATCAGATCTGAGGTGTTGAGGAACTGTCCTTCTCCTAGAAAATAAATCAAGTAAAGTGGAGTCCCATTAAGAGACAAGTAGGAGTACCTTTCCGGAGGAAATCGAGCAGAGACCCGTGCTTCATGAGCTCAGTGACGATGTATATCGGTTCCGAATCCGAGCAGATTGCGTAGAGCTGTACCAAATGTTCATGGTGCAAGTTCTTCATTATCTGGGCCTCTTGTAAGAAGTCTGATTTAGACATAGCGCCCTGTCTAAACGTCTTAATTGCGACAGGTGTGTTGTTGTTCCAATAACCAGACCACACCTCTCCAAACATCCCTAAATACATTTGCATTTTCGTTATTTCAACTCGTTGCTATGCTATGGCGTAGTAGACTCGTCATCTTATACTAGAATGAACTGACCTTGTCCGAGCTTGTCGACAAACTTAAGCTGACTTCTGTCAATCTCCCACTCATCCTTGTAGCAGAGTCTCTGTAGGACTGGGTTCTCTACCTTGGGACAAGGGGTCTTCAGAACCACTGCTAAGCCGTCTGGACTATCCTAGGTGCAAAGTTGGAGTTATTTAAGTTATTTAACAACATAACATATCTGAAAATAGAAACACACAAAAGTAGTAAGTTTGTAGAGAGTACAATACATTTCTTAAAGAGCGTAAATAGAAGATATTTTCATGGATACTCATGTTTTGTTTTTTTTAAACTGAATAATTGATTGACAAAACTAATCAGTTAGTTATCTAGCCTTTCTGTTATAAATATAATAACTTAGGTAATACACGATCAAAACAACACTACAACATTGTAAATAACATAATATCACACTTTAATTTAAAAAGACATAAAATTGAAAAACTTGGAGGAAATGGTCTTCACTAAAAAGAATTTTTAACATAATTATTAATTGGGCGGACTATGGATATATTAGAATAAAACGTTATCGACTATGACACAATTTGGAGGTTTCCTAACACCTGCAAAGAATGTATTGGATAGAACACACGCTATAACCTACTCTATAGTGCTTAATGAGCTCTGTTAGGGAGGTAAAGGATACTTTAGGAGAAATGAAAAATCTCCCATTCTCTGCGGGTTTGATTCTGTAGTGCTTGACTGTGTTCTCTTCCTTCAGGGACAGAGCGTAGGCTCTCGAGTCGCTCTCACTCTGTCGGACTAAGAATGTGCCGGTAGGGTTGTGAGGGACTAGCAGCCACTTCTCTGCGTCCGTGCGGCGAACACATCCGAAATACCAACTGTAGAGAAAGGTGTTAGTTTCAGATTCTAGCCAATTAATAACTACTATAAACGTGGAGAGAAATCCTGATGGCTTTCACCTTTAAATTGAGATGTCATTGTCACACTAATACATAGTCAGTAGGGCTAGGTGAATATCAATGGCAATAGTCCTTCAATAGAATACAAGTTATTGTGTGTATAATGTTAATTCTGTTATAACAGTCTGTAAGTTCGCATCTAGCAAGCAAAATTTTGATTACAAAGTACTTTGTTATGATACGAAGCCCGCTATACTTCTGTTATCATGAAATGCTGTACAGTATTATTGTTGGAGTAGAACAAAAGTGCAGTTTTGGCTTACATATCCCAATTGGGAATTCCTAATCATGCATAAACAAATATATTTAACACATGGTTGAATAAATGAAGGGTATTGTCAAACAAGCCGGATCAATGGAGCGTGCGGGAACTGAATCCCGGATATGCGGAGGTAGTATGCGTTTAATCCTACTCCGGACATCATAATGTAGACTCTAGTCTTTACAGTTATGCGACGGTGTGAAAAAAGTTCGAATTCCTTAACTGTGTACGAAATAGAAATATAATTATAACTAAATATTTCTATTGAGGAAGGTACATACAAACTATGTATTCTGTTTGACCTACGATGCAGACAAATATATCAATAGTATTTCGTACCAGAGCTCAAATAGGTATATATTCTATGAGACACTAAATTCTTATGTAATATACAGTGGAGTTCACCTATTAGCAACCAATTGTTAAGTCCCAGTGTAGATTTTGTATGAATTCTGTTCCGTTATTAGCAACTTTTGTGAACAAACCCCGAGTTGCTAATAAGCGAATTCCACTGTACTTGCTTTCCTCAAATGAGGGAAAAGACGTATACGGTTAAACCTCTAAATACGACATACCTCCGGAATACGGCACAAACCCATTCTCCCGACTGACATTCCTATTACGTAAATAATATACTTTCAACCTCCGAGATCCGACACAGGCACAGCCTACTCCCAATGGTCTCGCATCTCGGAGGTTTACCTGTCAACACTCATGAGTTATGACGTCATCATAACGTGCAGATGTTTAGATAAAACGTAACAATGACTTTTGTTTGGCATACCATTGACCTCAGCTTGCCTTATACGAAATAAAGGAAAGTATTATTTATTGTAAAAGAGATGGAGAGAATGGGCTAGTCCCGTTTGAAAGAATTTCAATAATTAGATCTTAATGAACGCAACTTACTCTTCTGATTCGAGAGTGTCGAATTTCGCCACATAGTTAGAAGGAATGTAGCCCTCTTGTCCTGTATACACACTCTTGGCCATCCACCAAGCCCCATCCATGCTGCCAATCACTAGCAGTTGGTCCCCCTTCTCAAAACTCAGATCCTCTGCAGTTCTGGCGTTGTAGGGGTAGAGAGCTGTGTGGATGAGATCTCTCTCATTGTGGCCGATCTGGTGAATACCCTACATCAATGAATTATTTAAAATAATCATTTAGTTATAATCGAGATGAGAATTCATAAAATTAGTTTCTATTTCGTATTCAAAAACGTGATAAAAGTAAATCAATATACCGAATTTGGCAGGGACTTGACAATCGTATCAATCTGATTGCTGTTGAATTGTGTAGTACCGACAGCATTCTTGAAATCGGTCGATTTCCCTTTCACTTCCGCCTGAGCCTTCGGTTTCGGGGAAACGGCACCGTTCCCACTATCATGACAATTCCCCATTTTATTCAAGCTAGAGATGGATGGAATGAAACTATATCAGGGATATTGCCACGAAGTTGGATTTAAATATGAATGGAGATGGTTCAGGTTCTCATTGTTGTGTGAAAGAGCATTGAATCGTGTGCGGATGTCATGAACCAGATAAAATACCAACAACTGGAACTAATTAGTTCTTGCAAATGACCCACTCCTTTCGCGGCCTCATGGCTGATGTAAGAATAGCATTGACTTACCAGTATTTGAGAATTATTGAATACATTTTCCCAGGTCAGATTAATAATATTGTTATTATTGTTATATATTTACCAATTCATCAGTTTGCTCATTTAAACTCCTAACAGAGCGCATACTTCCACAATACGTATGGTAATGACTTAATCTATAAAACAAAATGTAGGGACAAGTATGGCAATAAATTCGCATGGTTAGAAGCAGTATTTTCACAGGATTGATTGATGGTGTCTCAACAAAAGGAAGCATAAGCAGAGTAGATTGATAAATGTCGATCAACGAACAAGCGATACAGCTGTAGGTTGTTAAGCTGAAGCAATTTAAAAGTGACAGATTCCTAATAAACATATTTCACAATATGGTGTAAACTAAATCAATGGGAAAGTTGGTGCCCATAATGTATACACTTATTGAAAGTAACAAAGAGAAATTGTTGAATCTTTTAAAAAATTAGTCCATAGGAAGGCCTTTTTTCTAGAAATTCTTATAAATACTGGAACTTTGCTATATTCGCAAAACTTAAAATACGATTGAACTCATTAAAATATTAAAATCTCTAAATTAGTAGTTGTAATTAATTTGTGATAAGAAATTGACACATCCTTGAGGTCGTTTCCAGGATGGACAAGGATGGAAGGGTAATGACAAATGAATATTTACACAAGCAGGCTACACATATATAATCGAATATAGGCGCCATTATCTGCTCAGCGGCTAGCATGTGCGGGAATAACAATTTGTCTCAAAATGGAACAGAAATAACACTTCATAACATTATAGGTCTAGTTTTGTAATGTGGATGAGATACTTGAGCCATACCTACTCGAGACTCGAAATCGTAATTTAACGTTGTTATAGAAGTAAAGAGAAAACTATCAGCATGGGTCATGGAAATTATTTAAGACGCAATACTGCAGGATTCAATCGGTATAATTCTTTTTAAAAAAGTCGGCCACTATATTATGGTGTAGTAGGTGGACTAAAATGAAGGGGTTATTTACCTCTCTCCCTGTTTTGGCACCTGCCACAAGAATGCTATGAAAATAACAATTGAAATAGAAATAATTAGAATAAGTTAAACACCACACTCCTCACAAATTAGATAAAATCACACAATAAGAACATCCTCATTATGAAGATTGTGATCTAGCAGTGGAAGCTGCTTGATTGGATTTCTTAATTGAGTCGGTTGCTTTACACCTTTTGATGCATTTGTTGTGGTCAAACTTCCCTTCATTCCTCGGTCTGCCACAGCTCCCATCAGTGAAAGTGACCTGTCCAAAGCCTGAGACTCTACCCTCAATGAACTGACCCTCGTACTTCATCCCATCAGCTCTCAGGTACACTCCAAATCCATGGTATTTCCCCTTATTAAACTCTCCTTCATACTTGGTCCCATCAGGAAATGTCAAAACGCCGTGTCCATTGAAAAGTCCTTCAGCGAACTTACCAGTATATCGAGTACTATCTGCGAAACTGAGTTTCCCGAATCCATGTCTCATCCCCTCTTCGTTCCAATCCCCTTTATACTCGTCTCCATCGTCATAACTCACTTCATGGTATCCAGCTGCCATTTTAAACTTTTCAGATAGAAGTTCTATACTTTTAAATAGTGAATAGTATATTGGTTATAAATACTAGAGTAAGATTGCAAAATCATCTAGTGCAGTGTGGTTTCAATTTCTTATGATAGAAATGATAAAATCTAATTCGGCAATAAATTCTAGTGAAATAGAAGAAAATATACTTTGATCATATTTCTCGTCAAAAGAATGAGATTTAACTGTTAGCAATTATCAACTTTCTCCCAGTTCTCCAGATCATAGTCGAAAAAGTTGAAATAAGATGAGGGTATATTGTGGCATACGATGGTATATATAGTTCCTGTCTATAACTACAATTCTGAAATTTAAAATGAATGTTTTCCTCCTCACAGTAGTATAGTTTGTGATTTCAATCCTAGTGGACGAATTCTTAATCATTCACCAGTAGGTGGGATATATGTAGATTCGAAAGGCTTGTTTATTCCCATCGGCCCAGCTTTCACAGAATCCTCAAGTTCTGTGATCAACTAATTATGATAACTACATGGACCAAATATTTCGTGACATTCATAAGCCAGAACGTTAAGAAAATTAAATGGATGATTTGATGAACCGTTTCACCATAACAAAAGTTTTCTAAACATATTAATAAATGACATAAGCTATTTCGGTAGATTGAGTGCCTTCGCTATTTCCAGCCCGGGGTTCGGGAGATTAAACTTCAGCAACCCAAGCATCCGAGCCAGGAAAATTTCCTGTCTTAATCTTTTCTGCTGGTACCTACAGACGCCAGTTAAACCCTCATGGATCAACTCATTCGTGACGGGGCATATGAAGTTCTCTATAAACTCGATGTCCTTATAGGTAAAGGAGCTGTTGTTATCGCACACAGCACATTGTCTCTTCTTCTTTTTGCTGCCCTCACTGGTATAGCAATTTCTAGCCGTGCGCTTAGGGGCTATCTGACCAAGAAAACGCCTCTTATACTTAAGATCTGCCCAGATGGGCGGTTTCTCGAAGTTCGACATCGTGTAGGGAGCCAAATAGTTTCCGTGGTCAATCCCATGGGTTCTGTTGCGGCGGCTCATTAGGCGTCTCTGTGGGAAGAAGATGGAGGCTCTCAGTAGGAAAGATAGGTTAATCGACGAGGAGATCATAATAGCAATTCTATGTACACCCGGCTAAAATAACACAATGGATTATTTGTGTAAGTGTCAGTGGTGAGGAGAAAGTTCAAATTAGCTTCGTTATAACTCTTATCATATCTGCATGCATCATATACATAGAAACTAGACAAATACTAAATACAATATTCTCTATAATTGCAAAGTTCCTCGAAATTGTGAAGGATAAAGTCCAAATGCAAAGTTACAAACGAATTGTTAAGGGTTGTGACTACGTATATATACGTACGCAATTCTGGTTTCGGTCATTAGTACATTGACTTAATTAAGGCCCTACACATATAAACTCATATATGACTACCTGTGTCATATATCTATCAATAAATTACCTAACCTTAAAAGGGATTTCATTAAAACGTGTAGTATTATGTAAAGTTCTTAGATATTGTTGCTTTCTGTAGTCAAGAGATTCAAATTAGAATCCAACGAATTTAAGTGCAAACTTTTCAACATTAATCTAATCAATCTTTTTCATCAACTTTTTAAATCCTCTACCTACGATATACAACTCTCTCGAGCCTCTCTTCGTTGCTTTAGGAATGAAAGTTTTAATATTCTCAAACTGATCAGAGATTGATTGTTGAAACTTTTCTGCAGGATTTCCGTGCCACACTTTACATAGAAAAGTCCCTCCATCTTTTAACAAGTCGCGAGCAATCGAATTCGCAACCTTGCACAGTTCAACTATCCCGTGTTCATCAATATCTCTAATACCAGTGGGACTGGGCGCCATGTCACTCATGATAACGTGTGCACCTGCAGGCATCAGTGAATCAATCTCACTGTGTGTACTCCCCAATCTTATGTCACGTCCCCCCAGCACTGTTACGTTAGGTATTGGCTCGATTGACTGGATATCAACTGCAACTAATTTATGCGAGACACTCTTATTGCAACCTCGGAACATAAATTTCGCAGCTATCTGTGACCAAGATCCGGGACTAGCCCCTAGATCCAACACAGACAGGCCTGGTTTGAATAGTTTAAACTGTTGATGCAGTTCAAGAAGTTTGTATGCACTTCTGCACCTGTATCCCTCTTTGTGTGCCAACTTAACATAGGCGTCCTCTAAATGCTCTTTAGCCCACCGACTCTTGTAGACAGTGTGGAAAGAGCGATGAAATGGTCTAATCATCTATAAATATTTAGAAGAGTGGACATATAAGACATCCGTCATACAGCATAGGCGCAACTAGGTTCTGATCACTGGGTGGGCGCTATACTTCTGTAGAACAATTCTGGGCGGGAACGTGTCCACTTTAAATGCCCCTAGTTGTGCCTATGATATGATACGGAGTAAGATACAGTCTAATTGCTTGACATATGATTTAAAAAGTTGGTGGAAGAATGTAAAAATGACAAAGTCAGGCTAGTATACTGTTATATCCCACTACTAATAGTACCCATTAAGTTAGGACAGTTTAATAGATAAGTTTTAATAGCTTGAAAATCAGGGTAATACAAATAGACTCAGAAGGATTTATTGACTATTACTACCATGCAAACCTAATTCACTCTACAAGGCAAGAAATGTGAGAAGAGTGGAGGTTCCTAGTCCACTTCATCGATAGTACTCTCCCCATTAGGTGTACCGCCGGACTGGTGCAGTTTCATCATGACAGGTTGGCACACCTTCTCTAGCTCCTTCTGTTGGAATTCCAACTCATCCTTGGTAGCAGATTGGTTGGAGTCGAGCCAGGTAAGAGTACCCCTCACTTTGTCCAGGACTCTGTTCTTTTCCGCCTCTGTCAGCTTCCCATTCACCTTCTCGTCCTCGATCGAGCTCTTGGCTTGGAAGGCGTAGCTCTCCAAAGCGTTTTTAGTCTGAATGCGCTCTCTGTGTGCTTCATCTTCAGCTCTGAACCTATCAGCTTCATTCACCATTCGCTGAATCTCGCTCTCAGAGAGTCGGTCCTTTCCATTCTTGATCGTGATCTTCTCCGTCTTGTTCGTACTCTTGTCCACTGCGCTCACGTTCATGATTCCGTTCGCGTCCAGGTCAAAGTTCACTTCAATCTGTGGCACACCTCTGGGTGCAGGTGGAATCCCGGTGAGCTCAAACTTGCCCAACAGGTTGTTGTCCTTGGTCATAGCTCGCTCCCCCTCGAACACTTGGATGGTGACGGCTGTCTGGTTGTCCGCATACGTGGTGAATGTGTTGTGCTGGCTGATGGGGATGGCGGAGTTACGCTTGATAAGGTCGGTCATGACGCCACCGGCCGTCTCGATACCGAGTGAGAGGGGAGTCACGTCGATGAGGAGGAGGTCACGCACCGTCTCGGACTTGTCTCCCTTCAGGATGGCCGCTTGTACGGCAGCCCCGTAGGCTACCGCCTCGTCGGGATTGATACTGCGGTTCAGTTCTTTCCCGTTGAAGAAGTCCTGGAGCAGCTTCTGGATCTTAGGAATGCGAGTGGAGCCCCCTACCAGTACGACTTCGTGGATCTCTCCTTTGCCTAGCCCGGCGTCCCTGAGTGCCTTCTCGACCGGCGCCAGCGTCCCTCTGAACAGGTCCTGATTCAGCTCCTCGAAGCGTGCGCGGGTGATGCTGGTGTAGAAGTCACTGCCTTGGAAGAGAGAGTCGATCTCGATGTTGGCCTGAGCGCTGTGAGAAAGAGTCCGCTTGGAACGTTCGCAAGCCGTACGAAGGCGACGCAGGGCGCGCTTGTTCGTGGAGAGATCTTTGTTGTGTTTGCGTTTGAATTCCTGAACGAAATGGTCCACCATCCGATTGTCGAAGTCTTCTCCTCCCAAGTGAGTGTCGCCGGCTGTGCTTTTCACTTGGAAGAGCCCATCCTCGATTGCCAGCACTGAGACATCAAAAGTTCCACCCCCCAGGTCGAAGATGAGTACATTTCTCTCATGCCCGTCCCTCTTCTTGTCCAGGCCGTAGGCGATAGCTGCGGCGGTGGGTTCATTCACGATCCTCAACACGTTCAGTCCGGAAATGATGCCCGCGTCCTTCGTAGCTTGTCGCTGCGCATCGTTGAAGTAGGCGGGAACTGTGACAACTGCGTCCGAGACGGTCTGGCCGAGGTAGGCCTCAGCGGTCTCTTTCATCTTCAGCAGGACCATGCTGGAGATCTCCTCTGCGTAGAAGCTCTTCTTCTCGCATTTGTACTCCACCTGGATCTTGGGCCGACCCCCGTCGTTGGTAACGGTGAAGGGCCAGTGTTTCATGTCGGACTGTACCAAAGGGTCTTCGTAGCGACGTCCGATCAGGCGCTTTGCGTCGAAAACAGTGTTAGAAGGATTCAAAGCGACCTGATTCTTCGCTGCGTCTCCAATCAGCCGCTCTGTCTCGCTGAATGCTACGTAGCTGGGAGTTGTGCGGTTTCCTTGGTCGTTGGCGATTATTTCCACTTTTCCATGCTGGAATACGCCCACACACGAGTATGTGGTACCGAGATCAATACCGATAGCTGTCATGCTTGCAGATTCTGAAACTGTCAATTTGAAGTTTTCGTTTATTTGATAATTGCTGGAAATTCGCAGCAATATATACCACACGAGGGCCACTCTTCCTGATCATTCTAGAACAATCGTATGTGAGTGGATCTGGTGTCAGAGTCGAGAAAGTTCTCTCTATTTGTAGAATAATCTTGTACTAGAGCTGTATTCTATTCATCTGTATTGGATAAGTTCTAGAATATTCTGGAATATTCCTTTCTATATATTGTCTTATCGTATGTTAGACTAATTGATCCATCAATGAACCTTAGATAGTATTGTAGTAGATACAGCATAGTGTTACATCTAGATCTAGCAGTAATGAAAAGAAAGTATTTTAGTTTCCATTTGACATAGCGAAATAACCAAACAAAGTTTGAAAATACGTAACTATTTTGTTACATATCACTTTCCTTTTTAAAATAATAATCCCTATCATCCTTAGGTGTGCATAGAATACCTCAAATTGCTCAAAAAAGGAATTCGGTAGTAAGTACCTTCAAGAACAGGCGGTGTGATACTACGCATGCATGCTCGAATAGTCAATGATAATTGGGATGTCGTAGTGAATTGAACGAATATCAAAACCCCAAAAAATATACAATCGACTATGAGGATGGATTGACAGAGAACATAGCTAAACTTTGAGGGGAAATAGTTGCTCAAAAGTATTTATTACAATTTTCTAAGTGTGAGTTTTAAAAAATAATGTATAAAATAATTTAGCATCACGCCTGGGATCTTCGACAAATATATAACTTGAATCTAGTCACAGACATATGTGATAGAACTCTAAATACAAGTATCTGTACAATAATCATAGTGTTTGCGGTTAATCAGTTTGTACAGGTCTGGCGTCCGTCTCATCTCTACTTATGAGGATCTTGAGAAATGGCGCCACGTTACAGCCCATTTCGGAACTGGCTTGGTCGCTGGAATGAAATTTAGACAGCTGATTGAACATCTGTAGGTGCTCCCCCACACTACACAGAAAGAGAGTGGGATTGAATGAGATTTTACAATTATTTTAAAATATGATTGGGAACTGTTTAATAATATACTCGCGAGAATAACAGTGAATGTCTATTGCTGAATTCCAACAATGTTATGCTTCACTAGGATGCTAATTTTCTTCTTCAGCTCTGGCGACGCAACTCTAAAAGTGTCTTGAGCCCTCTCGGGATTATCCCGCATATCCATAATCATTCTCCGGATTCTCTCGTCTCGCATTACCTCCTTCACTTCATCTCTATTCAGAATCTCCTGCATCTTCTTGTCCTCCTCATCGAGTTGGTCTGCCCCTTCCACGTCTCCCACGTATCCACCTTCCCCAGCCAGACCGGTGAAGTGATGCCCCAGCAGGGAGCACATCTCTTGCAAGAACACTCGGAACTCAGGAGCGTCTCCGAACTCACGAATCGCTTGTTTGGGGTTCTGAGTGAAGCGAGTCAGCACTTGGGAGAAGTCTGGGTGTTCGAATGCCTGCGCGAGTAGAGGGTTTCCCTGCACCTTATCGAGCAGCTCATCTGTCACCCAGTTCTCCGGCAGCAGTGCTGTAGGCGCAGACTCCTGGACCGACTCATCGACTGATTTCTTCATCTCGCTCAGTTGGAAAGAAGCGCCTTGCTTAGAAGGGTCGCTCGTGATGACAGGATCATCGCGAGACTTGCTAGCTCCGACTTCAGAAGTAGACTCGGGTGCTTTCTTCATAAGAAACCCCTTCTTCAATCCTCCAAATGTTGTCTTCTTAGGCGTTTCCTCTTTCAAAACTTGAGGAATAGTACCAGCATCAGGTGCTACAGGTGGAGTCGTTTTTCGGTTGAGGTGCGCCAACTTATCCAGGACTGAGGAAAAGTCTTCCAGTGGAGGGAGATCATCTGGCTCTGCCATTGTATATTGACAATTTCAGATAAAGTCATTGCCATACAGTGACAGCACGGAAGAAATAAAGATCTGATGCGTAAGGGTGTATTAGAAAGATTCATAAAAACCGATTCTTTTGAAAATTTGGATCTTAAGAATAGTGTTTATATATAATAGTCTAGTGCAGGGCTGTCCAACTATATTTACTTCGGGCCGCAACTGCTTCATACCATTTAGTGGCGGGCCGCAATACAGGGGCGTGCACTCGGGATGGGTATGGATAGAGGCATTTTGGACGCAACGTGGGCCGCACAAAGCAAGGCCGCGGGCCGCCTGTTGGACAGCGCTGGTCTAGTGCGATAGGATGGAATTATGAAAAACATGTTTTGTGTTGCAGTATTACCTGAATTTGTCAGTTTTCAATCTGTGTAGCTCTTGCGAATAATTCGTCAGAACTCTGGCCTGGAGGAGAACATCTCGAATGAACTTACTTAAGTTATTTGTGAACTACGTAACCCATGCACTCACCTGATTCATCAAATATGCCAGGGTGGTGAAGAGGTAGTAGTGGAGGTAATCCTAGGAGAAAGCAGATTGGGTATAAAGGAGTTAATTTCACAAAATAGTTAGTTCATTTTGCATCTGCAAAATGTCCAACTTGTTTGTAACTTAGGAAGTTACGCACATTCTGCGTGTACTGCTGCAGAACAGCTAAGGCAGCTTTCCACTCAGAGACAGCAGCTAGGACCATGATACACTTGTAGCCAGAATTCACCGTTTTACTATGAAAGAGATACGCACATAAAGCTTGTAGGAATGGAATGAATAGCAAATATTATAATTTAATTGCCTGTGGGTTAGCACTTTGTAGTAGGTGATAGCTCTCTGTGTGGTGAGCTCCTGCGTACAGCTGAGCAGGTTGGACATGTTAGGAAGACTGTCCAGAACTCGCTGGTACAGCTGGGTGTGGCTGCTCTTACGGACGAAGGCAGGTTCCTTTGAATAGTCTACATCCAGTAGATGCTGGCATTGAGTGATGAATGGAATCTGAGGATAGAAATAATAAAATAAATCATTTACACATTCCTAAGATACAACACAGATTACTACAATCTTAAATGAGACATTTTAGAACATAACACATTGGTCAGCTTACGAGATAGTCAGGATCACATTTGAACACCAATCTGCATATTGTTTCGAACAGAGATGGTAATATTTCACTATCCTAAAATAGCTCAAGTAAAATTACGAATAAATATTGAATCTCAAATGAATCCCACCACCATAGCATCATTCGTGCTGCATTTAATAATCTCTCACTGAAATTATACTTATGAGTATAACAGTCGCATTAAAGCTTCTTCACACTCATAGTAAGCGTCAGAACTCTCGACTTCTTATTGAATTGCGCCCCTGCCTCTTCAGGAATGACGTAATAGGGCAGACACAGATCCAAATGGTATCTGTTAGGCTGAGCAGTTAGCACTATCTTATCTTCGCCTACACTCAGCTGCATGTGCTTGCTGCTCTTGACGAGGGGGAGCTTCGTCTCCATTACGATGTGATCAGGATGCCCTTTTGGGGGGTCCTTAGTCAGAGTGTACTCAGGCTCAGGTGCGGCCACCTGTGCCGGCTCATTTGAGAGAGTCGGCTCTTCAGTGATGAGAGGTGAGTACGAGTTTCCACTCTCACTCTCTTCCATCTCAATCCTCGGTTTGCTGTGAATTCGAATCCTGTGCTCGGCGGGTGTTCCCATATACTTGATATGCTGCATGCGGCGCATCTCTCTATTCAGATCCACCTCGTATTTGGCTTCTACTCCCTCTACAATCAGCAGCAGCAGGAACTCCATCATGACGTCTCGTGTCTGCGCCTCTGTGTGGAGAGAGGGGTGCACGACGATGTCGTACACGGTACAGGCGTTCTGAGCGCGGTCTAGCTCGGTCCTCGGCTCTCCCAGACTCAGAGGAACGCGGAACTGAGACGCGTCCTGCTTCTTTATGATCTCTAACAGCTCTTCATCAGTGACGTCACGTGGTGCCTTCATCTCCTCAGAGGTGCAGACGTTAATGAATATCTTCTCGCCTTTATCGACTGATTTGGTTTTCAAGCAGAAAGCAGGAGTAGGCCGGATATTGACACTTGGAATAGTGTCCGCATACTGAGGTGCCTCGCTAGGAGGTGGAGCTGTTAGCAGCTGATTGACCAGGTTCTCTGGAATGTTGTCCATTGAAAAGAGCAGATTTAAGCTAATGAGTTTTCAATCACATGAAGTTGTTACCCTGTTCAAGAAAATCCCTGTCTGTACATACTGAAATGCTGAATTGCAGAAATACGGCCAGTGTCGCTTTTCAATATACAACCTTATTCTCTCGATTTAACACAAATCCTATATATTCTTGATTTCGGACGAGAGGCTTAGCTCTCAATAATCAATAACAAAAATAGTTGGTTATGAATCCTGATTGCATAAAAATTTACGGAAAATATTGTGTTATACAGTATTAAAGAATTGTTCCAATTACAAGTTTGGGATATGTAACAACACATAATTGCAAGACATGTTAATATACCCAATATGCTACTACTACCATAGCAACGTATCAGCAGTATTAGTATGTACCTTCATAGCTGACTGCAATGGCTGTGAAGAGTGGAACAGTTTCTTCCAGTGGATCTTTCGATCTGGATTTGTCTTATACTCTATTAGAATAACGAAGCGTAATTTTTTACTATTGAGTGAAAATGCCAGCCTGGATCCCTCCCCCTCAAGAACAAAAATGCCAAATTTCACTACTTTTTTGACTATTTTGAACCGAAAAAAGGCACACTTTAGGTTTGCTATATAACAACGGGTTTAACGCGGTACTCATAGTTGTGCAGCTAGATCTATCTATATGCGATGAAAATAATCTGTTTTCACAAAAGTATCCCTCTCCCTTACAAAATCTGTCCCCTAGACTCAATATTCATCAAATAGTCTCAATAATAATCTATGCCCCAAAAACCCTATATCAACTGCTGAACGCTAGTCTCAAGTATAGTTTAATGTCATGTCACGTCACAACAAATCGTTCTCTCTCAATCGATTGTCTTACCTTGGGAAAAGTACAACTTGACAACTTCAAGTACTTCTTCTGGAGACACAAGACAGAGATACTCAAAATTGTAGGAATAGCCTAGATATTAATTGAATTAAGTGGCAATTCTGTCACGTCTATCTCATACAAGTGGCTCACTTAAAATTACCCGAAAAACTTGGAGAAATGGAGTCAGTAACAACCGAGTTTATATGATCCAGCACTTCCTGCTTAACACAGCTGCCGGGATAGGCGCAGGAAGAAGCCGTTATTGACTCTCTTGCACGGTTTGCAGTGAAGATATCATTCTGTTGATAGCTCAGAGATTGAAAGGCTGATAGTTTGTTGCTGAAATCTTCTCTGTAGTAGTAGGGAGTAAACGCACTGTTCAGATTTCCTTTACTCTCCAGGGAAGTTTGATAGTGGGACAACTCTATATGCAGTGCTGTCTGGAACTTAGGAAACTGTTGGAGAAAAAAGAGTAATCTTAATTTGAAAAAATCCGAAGCTTTTAATTCAAATTTGAGTTTGAGCTACCTTTGAGAATAAATTGAGAAGTATGGTCGGATTTTCAATGAGAGCGTGATTCAGTTTGGAAAATAGAGACCCCAACTCTGCTCGCTCCACTTCACCAATGCAATCCGGTTTCTAAACAGATATCCATTCGAGTTAAGAAGGAATAAGGAATAAAGAGTGTCATATGCGTGGTGTACACACCTGCTTAATCACCATGTGTGCTGCCTCCAGGATGGACTTGATCTGCAGAGACGGGGTGTTCCATGCGTGGATGAGTGAGGGGGTGTGTATGAGGCGGGATAATCTGGTCTCTTCTGGGACAGAGGTGTGAATGTGAGAGATCTGATCTCTGAGCGGAAAATTCTAAAGCAGAGAACAGTAAACATTTCAAAATCTGTAACTGACACTCCAATCTTGAAAGTAGACTCATAGACGCAATTAGTTCAAATACAATTGGATTGATCATTATGTAATAAATAAAATATAAAAGTATTCAGTGAAGTTAGTAAAATTTTGAGTGATGGAGTTGCGATTAGTGTGGCTGGTCTTGTTTGAAGCTCGACTTCCTCCAGAGCATCTTCTGCCTCTCTAGCAGTCCTTTCCCGTCTGCCCCTGCCTGGACATCGTAGAACTGGTTCGCGTAGGCAGTGTCGTTAGGAGAGGAAGCAGACGGGAGGTCAGTCTCTAGCGTATGTTCATTATCCGTCAGCTGGGAGTACTTCCGGTAGAAGGGGGAGGTCTTGGCGGCGATGGCGTGACTCGATGCACTCTCATCCACCGGTTCCGGTGCGTAGAGGTCCTCGTCCAGGGGCTCAGGCCTTCGGGGTGGGATGGCAGTGCTCTTGTGGAGTCTCCTATTCTTGCTCTTCGTGTTCCAGTACCTCTGAACCTTGGTGACGGAGATGTGCATGATTACCACACAGACAGGCACCACTACGCACCCCAACAACAGCCCAGCCCCGACTGCCCCCCATAGGATGTAGAACTTGATCGTGTTCATGTGCTCGAACTCCGTCATGTTACAGCAATGCGGACCGAACCCCAGATCACAGCACACGGTAGCATCTAGCCTGTCGGGATCGAAGGGGCAGTACCCTCCGTCTGGTACTCCGGGGCACCTCTGGTCCGCGATGACAAGGGGGAGGGACATGAGGGACAGCAATAGGAGAGGGAGTGATCGAATTAGGAAGTGCATTATACTATACGTTGTATGGTGTTGATAACACAATGTGACAGATTCTAGATTGAATGAGAATTCAAATTCGTGATCACATCTCTTATTGTGTAATTAAGACCAGAAGTTCCCAACCTGGGGTCCCCATTAGTGGTCCACAGGATTCGAAATTTTGTATTACGGTTAAAAGGAGGGTCCACAGAATATAGGAAAATTGTTATTGGGGTCCACAGCCAAAAAAAAGGTTGAAAACTGGTGTCTTAGACAATACATTATTAACTTTATGCCTTAAAGAGAACGATTAATCGAGACTCGAGATAGATATCATCAATGTTCTTGTGGGGTATAGTGGGTATCATTAACTAATTTGACAGGAAAAGACGAGTATTTCTGAGAAGGTTCGATAAATACAATTCAATTAAAAGCGTCATCATACAAGTACGTACATAATAAATCATTCCGGATGCTTGGTATTACATAGATCTGATTAGTAAGGCCTCAGCTGGCATGCTCTCTATCCACACCTGCGGATTTGAGTTGATTCAGTGTGTCGGTAAATATGTCCCTGGACGCGTCTAGCATTTCCCTGTACAGCCGCGTGTCCTCCTTCCTGGACTGAGTGACAGAGGAGAGTCTATGCTGCAGGGCCAGGATCTCATCCTGCGCTATCTCCACCCGCTGCAGCAAACTCTCGCTGGACAGCTGGTCCTCTAGCCCCCCCGGAGCGTCTGATACCCTCACTGATCTGGCAGTACCTGTCTGCGCACACCTGGAGATCTCCTTCTCCATGAGTGCGCTGGACTGCTTCATCTGTCTCAGCTGGGCTGCCTGAGAGCTCGACGCCTCTACTGCCTCTTCCAACCTCTCTTGCAAGAGCCCGACTAGCTCTCTCAGCTTGTCTCGCTCCACACTGGCACTCTGCAACTGTGCGTTGAGACTCGCCGTGTCCAAAGCCTCGCTGTGATTCAGGGGTTTGCAGGTGGAGACACCTGGTGCGCTGGTAGCATGTCTCCCACGTGTACGCCTAGCAGGGGCACTCCCCTCCGTACACATCTCTCTGTGCGGGTAGATAGAGGGCAAGGTGAGGTGAGACTCTCGACTGCTCAGTTCTTGAGAGAGATTCTCTACTTCCACATCCTTCTTGTTCAACTCCTGCTTCAGGCCCTCTATCGTAGCCTGGTACTTGGACACAGCGGTAGGGGGGGCAGAGAGCTTCGAAATCGTCTCCTTCATGTTTTTCTCGCGAGACAGTGTCTCAGTGAGGTCCTTCCTCAGCTGTTTCACTTCCTGAGAGAGGGTTTGGTTCCTCGCTTGCAGTGCGTTACACTTGTGCTTGGATTCAGTGTGTGATCTCCTCAACTCCTCCAGCTCCTCCTGTGTCCGCTCGGTAGCTTCTCTCCGACTGCTCTCCATCTTCTTAATCAGATCCCGCTGTCTATCTCCCTGACAGGAGCTGTCTAGCTGTCTTGGAACAGAGGTAGAAGTTCTGCTAGTGGCAATGGACTGTATAGAGTTGTGAGAATCAAATCGTACTGCTGTATTGATGCCATCCATTTCTGTGTCCAGGTGCGAACACCTGTTACCATCCTCTTGTACCTGCATTGACTGTATTTGAGAACGAAGTTCATTTATTTTCTTTTTGAGTAGTTTGATTTGCTGCGCGCGTCCTTTCCACGAAACGTCCGAGTTGATGATCTGGGAGAGCGAATACTTGTCCGCGTCTGCCCCCAGCTCCTGGCTCAGAGCTTTCTGAGTCAATCTCAGTTCCTGTCGCAAGGACTGTGAGGCGTTCTTTCCTTCCATTACGCGGGCCTTCAGCTCTGCCACTTCTTCTCTCAGCGCGTCTAACTTCTTCTGATGGGAGGGGGAGGTCTCCTCGGGGGGGTTGCTCTCCAGCTCGGCTCTCACCTCCTCCAGCTCCCGCTCCCTCAGCTTCACCAGCTCCTGGAGGTCCAGTTGGCCCGTCTCCAGCCTCTTCACCTTGCTCTGCTCCGAGTACAGCTCCGACTGCAGCTCTCGCACCCGCCGACTCAGCTCCACGATGCGACCAGCGATGTTCACGCCTGCGATGCCTGCCCCCATGGCCTGCAGCGCTTCCTGCGACTTCCGGAACTCGCGGTCTTTATCCTCCACCCCGCGCTTCAGCTGGCTGTTCTCGGTCTGTAGCCTGGCCACGAGCCCCTGGTAGTAGGCCAGCTCCTTCTCACTCACGCCGGATTCCTCCCCGCCAGCCTCGCTACCCGGCTGTGCGGAAGAGAAGGTTCGTAGCATCAGGTTATCCTCCGTGCTGGATTGCGGTTGTTCACAAGGTTCTGGAACATCCTGTACGGGTGTGGAGGCAGACTTTGACTTGGTCTGTTTCCTGTTCTGCTGGATAGCCTTGAGTCTCTCTCTCAAACGGAGGGAGTGGCTGGCTTGTTCTGACTCAGGAGAAGACATGCAGATTCGTTGATAAAGTAAGTGCTAGGGTTGCTAGGTTCAGTAGAATAATGTGATTGTGTAAGGAACAATTTAAGTCTAGGACTAAAGTACTACTAAATGATTGTTCCAGCTGTTGTACTCTGTTAAGATGTTCATATAGTAATATAGTCACAAATAAATTATCTGGAAAATACAGTGAACATTCCCTACCTCTGGAAGATAGATGTTGTGTCCGGTCGAGATCAAGAATTTATCGTAGTTGTGAAAGTGGTAGGAATGGAGAGAGATTGGTTCTTCTAACTCTTCGGACTGGACACAAACCCCTTGGGTTGGTTCAAATATTCTAAGAAACAAAATATAAACAAAATCAAATGCCATGATGCAAGTGTAGTATTATTACCTCAAACGGTTCCCATGACACAGTATAATGACCTGCTGGTACGGCATTATGTGTAGAGAACCATCAGAAATATCTTGATTATAATTGAGAGAACAAATTCTCTCTTTACTCAGAAAATTTCTCTCATCCACTGACAGGTTCCATAAGACTGAATTTGCATCCCAGATGTAGAAAGAATTGAGCCCAGTCCCGACTGATACTGCGACCAGCTTAACCCGCTCATTCTATGGAATATGAGAGTTAACAAAATTGATTTATTAAATATTATAAAATAAATTAGAACACGACCTTATTTTCTGAGACAGAATAACGAAGCAAAAAGGATTTGAAGGAGAGATCCCTTCTCCAAGGTTGGAGATTGGTCAAATGTAAATTAGAAAACTCGAAAACCTTGAATAGTTTCTCATTTATAGAATACAAGAATAAAACTCCAGGATACAAGTTACTCCTAGAAAGATGGAATGTGATCATTGCTAGCTTTATATCGTTACTCGTTGAATGCGCGAACTAACTTGGGTATGAATGCTACCACAGTTCCACTGATTGTGATCTGAACCAGGGGACAGTTGGCAGCTAGCAGCAGACTTCTCTCCTCCTCACATAGCCTCGCATGTATGCTACAGCTGGAACCTCCTCCCTCACCTCCCTTCCTACTCTCAGACCAAACCACTGTGCTGATGTCAGCAGACACAGCTACACCTGCCACTTCGTTATCTTGACAAGATAGGAGGCTGGTACAGGACTCTATGTGAGGTCTCCCTCTCCTCACGCTGAATGTAGACAGCTGCCCATCTTGCTGAACCTGTTAATAGAACGAGTTCCCAATTTAACCGATGTAAGATGTATTAAGTCCTATGTATGGGGAATATTTTGTTCCGGGAGATTTGTCCCAATTAAGCGAAGTCAACTGTATTTCAAATCAATTACGTGTTTCGAGACAGTGCCAATAAAACAAAAGATAAAATATGGCAATTCTAAATTCAAATTAATTAATTAATCCATCGAAACTCATACAATTAAGATTATACACACGTAGATATGCTACAACCAATATCCTACTTACAGAAAATAACAGCAAGAATATTACATCAGTGAAACAGGAAATAGTATACTCTATCGGGCCTGTGAATACAAACTTCCGTGCATAGCATTAGAGCATGGAGCATCATGCCAGTCACTTCTTACCCTCTCTACAGCTGTTGTTGTTATTGTTCCTGTGGTGCGTGCAAGTCTCATGCAGGACCCTAGACGCCATGTGGTCTATCAGGTCGTACTCCGTCCTCATCTCGCTCGCGCAGACAGCAGAGCCAGCGGAAGACGCGTGAGGCGCATCCTCATGGTTCAGAGTGATATAGTGCAGTTTCTTCTGAATGCCACTGGTGCTGTCCTTAGCGCTGAGCGCCTGGAGGTAGGCCGGCGCGTGGCTGGGTTGGATGAGGAAGTCCTGGTTCATGTAGTCCGGACTGTGGAACACGGGCTGAGAGTGGGTGGAGTTCAAACTGCTGCGCTTCGAGTCAGACTGACTGATGACGTCATCGGACAGAGATCCCGGGTGTGACATGACCTCGTACACCGCATTAGATTCAGAGATCTGGTTGGACCCGATTCTCGAGAGGAAGTCCGTCACTCTGGGACTGATCTGAGTCGACATATTCCGCAGCTGCTGCTCCTTGGCTGAGACGCCGCTGATGTAGGAGAAGGGGCAGTTCCTGGGGAGGGGGGTGGTGGACTGCATCTTCATGTAGGGAGCTTCCGGGCTGCATTCTGTGCCCTGCACCTCAGGCCAAGTTTTGGCTCTGAATCGAGATAAGCTCGGATCCGAAGTGGTCTTTGTGTCCGCGTGCTCGCCAGAGGAGCCAGACAGCTCCAGGTGGTCGTACAGATCCCTGCGCTGAGAGAAGTCCACCTGCTGGTTGTTGGATACCAGCTTGTAGAGGTTGTACTGCTGCTCTGAGAAGAGGTCAACTCGGGGACGGTTGGAAGGGAGGGTCTGGTAGAGAGGAGGTCCAATGCTGATGTTGGACGGGGTCTGGTACAGGGGGGCAGTGGAAGGGAGGGGGGAGTCCAGGATAGCATTAGCTAACGAGTCCCTCTTATAGAAAGTGGAATTCCCCACCTTGAAGTAGGACTTGATTTTAGACGGCCCCGACTTCTTCCTACGGAACCGGAACTTCTTCCTGTCCAGTGTGGCAGTCCCCTCGCAGATGCTGGACATGTCGCTGCTGATGGAGACGCTGGTCTCCTGGGTCAGGACGGAGGAGCAAGAGGTGTAAGAGCTTCTTTCAGTGAGAGCGGAACTTCGCGCGGAGGGGAGAACACTAAGATCTGAGAAGAATACCCCTTCGCTACTCAGCCGCTTACACTCGTGCTCTGTGAAGTCAGACGCATTCTGACTTCCGTCGGTCAGAGAGTGGTGCCTCCTGACGTCATAGTTCTGGTAGAGCGGCTCTTGCAGACTGGGCAGCGGGGGAAGCGAGTTGTGAGCAAACTCTCGCTTGGAAGCGCTCCCTTGGCACCTGAACACCCCGCTACAGTACTGGTTCCAAGAGAGATTCCTCTCCATGCGTTTGTTCCCGCCACTGCCCATGATGCTGGATAGACTGGCGTAGATGCTCTTCGCCAGCACTGCACTCTCCACATACATCCAGAGGTAGCCTTCTCCTGTCACGGACTTGCGGCCTGCCTCAATAAATATCAGCTGCTGCCAGTTCCCACAGCGACGTAGGAATTGAATGTCATATGCCAGCAGCTGGCCACCTGTTTGCATGTCCAAGAATAGAACCACGTTCTTCCGCAGAGCTAGGATCACGTTCGGTTGTTCGAATTTTGAACTCTCACCAAGTTCCCTCCGAATGATGTAGACAGGACAAGCGTCTTCGAACTGTCCTCTCTCCACGATACTCAGATCGAAAGGACTCCTGCAGTCGTAGAGAGGAATCATACTGATTGGAATCTTCAGCTCGGGGAGGCGGACTAAAAATTCTAAATCGCACACCCAATCATCGAAGTTCTCCTTCACATCCAACTCGAAGTAAACGTCATGAGTCCGCTCTTTGTCCTTAATCAGCTCCAGCTTGATGTGGTAGGGGATGAGGGAGGGGGACTTGAGAGGGGAGTTCGTTTCGATCTTGTGCACGGCTGCGACTAACCGCATGGGGATAACCTTGTTCGGTGTGCTCTTCTTCGTGGCTTGTTTCTCGTCATCGAAATACTCAATCTGAGCAAGTGTCGTCCTCCCGGAGGCACATTTCAAACGCAAATACTTACGTTTCATGTTTCTGCCCACTATCTTACCAACTTTCACATAGCCCTCTCGAATAATAGTCTTCTCCATCACCCAGTATCAAATGTCAACTGACAATTACAATATGGTCAGGTTGAATAATATTATATTCCAGTGGACTGTAACTGTTAATAAATATCAAAGACATATTGGCATAGGAACGAATCTGAGATACGCTAGCTTCCGAAAGAATGTGCTATTAAGTCGAGATAAACTAGACCATTCTAAGATTTCCCAATTCAGTCCCAATCGGAGAATCTGTAGTTGTACGAAGTCCAGTAGCGAGGGTGAGTGATTGAAATGCCGAGAAACCTGTGAGATTCTGATATTAGGAGTCTGTCATTAGTTAGATTCTTGCCCTGTACACTGGCTGCTATGAGGTTTTATGACATAAAGAAACGATCGATGTGTCATTCAGGTTTTAAGGTTTGATTGCAACTTGCAAGCACAATTACAGTGAAAAGTATGAGATAATATAATTATCCTACAAATTTCCTGTCGAGTCATACGCAGGGCCGGCGCCACCAGTCCGGTTGGTCCGGTTTTAACCGGACCACTTTTAGACAAGTTTAATACAATTACTATGTAAAATAGTCCAGTTCGTGTGGTTTAACCGGACCACTTTTCAATAGTTGTATCTTTTAACCGGACCACTCTAAAATCCATGGCACCGGCTATGATACGGTGTACTTTGAATGTCATTAATTAACAAGAAAAGAAGGATACAGTGAAAGAACAATGTCCATTTTGATATTTTAAGATTCGTTTCTCTTCATTTAATCAATAGAAGGGTACTATCTTTATTTTTCAAAATTCTGATGTTTTCTAATATAGCCTCATCAATAAAATAGGACATACGTAGCTACAAAACTACCATACACAATAGTACAATAGCAAAACTGGAGTTGGGCAGATTTTTCCAAGCAATTTTCTTTACAATGGAAGAGTTTCTATTTACAACTAGGGATTCACACGAAATTTCGCTCACTCAGCTGCGCTCGCTCGGAATTGGTTTCTCTCCTTTTGTGAACCTGACTTATCGAATATTTGCATTAATTACTTTTAACTAAATGTTTGAATTCATGAATAAATTAGAAATATAACTATTTGAATGGAAAATATTGGGATGTAGTGTACATAGGGACGTAGTTGATAGGGGGATTGGGTTGACCGCCTGGACTTAAATGAGGTTTAAAATTGCTATCCTAGAGATTTTGTGTACTTTTGACAAATTGTATCAATTGGTGATTTGGTGGATCGATTGTAATTGACTACTGTAAGGGGCTGCATACACTTGTCAGAACTGTGGCGGCAGAAGCAATGTTTTATTCGGGGAGCTGAGAACAGGGCGCAGCGCGAGTGATTATGTGAGGGTGGTGGAAAATATTTTACCTAATTTTACACTAGAGTTCTGATTTCAGACAAATAAAAATAGTTTTTATTAATTATAACTGCCGGGCAACTTATTTGTTCTATTTGTAACACGTTGATGCAGTTTCTTACTTTTAATTGAAAACTTCAGTTGAATTTACGTATTGTTGTCTTTCTATTCATAATCAGAATGTCACGGGCATGGCAGAGGATAACACAGGCCTCACACTCTCTACAAGGCGAGCTGAGTAAGGAGATGAGTAGTGTGCGTAAGTTCGCCAGCAGTTGGGTAGGCAAGCGAGCCCCACCCGACCCAGCGACACAAGAGGAGATCTCCGAGGTAGCGGCCGTGTACTCCCCGCGAGTGGGGTACGAAGTCGTGTCTTGGAACTCTGCTAACCTGGCAGAGATGAAGAAGACCGCGGTCAAGACAGCCGGAGAAGGTGACAAGGTTGACAGAGAGATCGCCAGCATGACGCGACAAGTGAAGAAGACATGGAAGGCTTACACACGACTGCAAAGAGAGCTAGGGGCCGTGGCAGACATATTGCAGGGGGTGCAGCAGATACAGAGAGACGTGTCCAGCCTATCAGAGCAGGTGGACACCATCAACTACCGCCTCACCGAACTGGACATTCTGAACTCTCAGGTACAGTTGTCCCGAGCCAAGATGGAGGAACTGCGTCGGTTCTCTAGCTACCGACAGAACAGACAGGGAGAGCTGGTGCAGATGAACAGCAAGCTCTCTCTCATGAGAGAAACGCAGAGAGACAATAACGAACGACAGAAGTTGGAGAGTCTAGCTTTGAAAAAACAATTCTTGCAAGATTCGTTCCAACAACAGATGTCCCAGTATAAAGAGTACGGGACGTTGAGACCTGGGGCTGTGGACCGGAAGTTCCAAGGCTCCTCTGAGTACGACAAGCAGCTGGGAGAGGTGGAGATCGAACCAGATCCTATAAGGAACCAGGACCTGACTAACTTCCTCTCGAACGTAACCCAGCCAGAGATACTCCAGGATATCGAGACTGCATCTCCTTCCAAGGAGCTCGCAAACGAACAGCTGATGAAATCCCTGTTGGATCAGAAGATAGAGGGCAAGAAGATAGGAGATGTAGAGGACCCCTCCCCTCCTTCCTCAGGCCTAGATCCAGTGGAGAAGGAGCTGTAGTGGAGTGTTTAGTGATACAATGATGCGATTGTATATATAAGTAATAATATTGTTAATTCATGAGAATATTTCCACCTGTTCCTGGTTTATCCGAGATTTATAAGAAAGCGATCCGACAGAAAATCCTATTTGATCCTTATTAGAAATGGTTTGTTAAATAGATAGAGCCCAGCTGCCAGGCCGAATAAGTACGTATCACCAAAAGTAATGATAAACTAATGTTTCAGAAATTTTGTGTAATTCTGAGAGGACTGGTATATTCAGTCGTTGGTTGTGATAATAATATTGTGTTGCTGCACTGGATTGGGTCTAGAAAATATTGACTATGAGATTATCTTTTTTACGTTGTCGATAATAAACCTGTTTCAGCTAATCAAATATTTCTCTAATTTTATTTACCTAGCTTGGATATGTGCATACTATTTATTCTAGTAAGAACTACGCACCGATTATAATACTTCGTATTGCTGTGTGTGATTCTTTTCAAATGATACTGTCACGAAAATTTTGGTCCTGCAATGGACCATTTTTCCATGGAATATTGGTCCGGGGGACCATTTTTATCGCAATTCTGAGAATATATGTATCTACGTCCCCTACACCGGGATCAAAATTTTAATATCTACAGTTAAACAATTTCACAAAACCCTGGATTGTCTTGGATAAATCCTATTCAAAGGTACCCTTAGTAGATGGTATATGGTTATGAACAGTGAAGCATCAACTCACCAGCAGGCCTGTGTTGAGGTGGGTGGAGAGGGAGATGACTGGAGAGGAGGTAGGGAGGCGTAGTGTAGCATCTTCTAGACTCGTGTCTGGATGAGATCTGCTGAGAATAGCGACTCTATCCCTTTCTCTGTTAATAAATTTACAGCATTAATAGTATCCTATACGTATATAAATAGTCTGATAAATCCTGTGCTAAACTACTGAAATGGCGTGGAGGAGGCTAATGGCGGCACAGAGAGTCCTATATTTAACTCGGACCTTAACCCAGTTCCATCCTCCCCCGCACATCCTCCCACCTCACTCCGTGCCTCTGCATTGTCATAGACGACTCAGCTCAACAGAGAAAACAAGCAACGGTGAGGACACTGGCATAAGCGCTGTAACACAGCGAATTCGAGAATTCATTAGCTCGGACAAAGTGATCGTGTTCATGAAGGGAGTGCCGGAGAGACCGATGTGCGGATTCAGTCGCGCGGTGGTCCAGATCCTACAGCTGCACGGGGTCCAGTTCTCCGCATTCAACGTGCTCGATGACGAGGAGGTGAGGGCGGGGATCAAGGAGCACACTGGGTGGCCTACGATACCACAGGTGTTCTTCAATGGAGAACTGATAGGAGGCATGGACATCCTGCTGCAGATGCACCAGAATAAAGAGATCCTGACAGAGTTGGAGAAGATAGGCATTACCTCGTCACTAGCTTCTGATGCTGACTGACTGTTTATCGTAGTTTTAAATACTAATTAATGATACAGTATTCTCTCGATCACTTATTGGGATTGTTAATTAATTAATTATCAGACTTACTTGTTAGAACTTGAGCTGAAAATGACAGCTAGATAATCCTCTCCTCCTGTCAGATAGTCAAAAGAGTATTGGTTGCCTCCTGTCGGGCTAGCTAGGAGATATCTCGCAGTTTCATTATCTTCCCAGTGAGGACACTCTGTTAGTCTGAGTAGGTTGAACATGAAAGACTCGATTACGATTAAAAATTGTTTCTAATTCGCTGTGGAATAGAACGGCACAGATTATTAATTAATTAATGGATGTTCAATATACAAGCCCTCTATCAAGATAGGTTAGATAACGCCAGTCGATTCAAAAGTAGGAAATTGTGAAAAAAGCACCCATTGAAATAGGAAGTTATTTAGAGATGTTATCTACCATATGATTAATCATTTTGAGCCTAGGCGCACAAAGGGCGCCTCTGGCGGACACTCGCGCGCTTGTACTATATAATATAGGATAATCGTATACAAATGTTTGAAACTTAATAATGATAAAAAGTGATAGAACAAAACTTTCAACGAATAAATGATCATCATATACATCTTGACACCTTTTATTAAAACTATATATACAGTCAGGGTCGCTGGAGAATCAATAGAATTTAACATATAGACTCAAGGTTGGATACACAGAAACTATAAACTAGTACAGTCAGGGTCGCTTATTGTGAACCACCAGGGGACAAAAAAATCTGTTCATAATAGAGATACTTCATATTAAGCGAACTTGATTCAATACAAATCCTATCTAAAAAATGAAATTGGGACCAGGAGGTTAGTTCATAATAAACGAATGTTGATAATAAGTGACCCTGACTGTATTTATGTAGTAAGTGTAACGAAAAAACTAGTTACTTGATTACTTAACAAGTGGCTTCCCTTAGTTACATGAATGAAAAGAGAGGTGTATTTGCAAATACAGCTCAAATACAAAAGACATTTCAAATGCAAATACAGATATACCGACAAAGTAAATTTAAAAATCAAATACAAATACAAATACAAATACGTATTTGATAAGCTATCCCAGTTTGCCTCACCCTTATCAAGCAGTCGTCATCTAGATATGATATTCCCCAAATGTGCCGGGATACCAAGTGAGTATAGTCTGGCTCAGTTATTGCTCAAATATGTCCCACTGAGAGAATTCTAACAGTTCCATAACTTTGCATCTCAATAACTCCAATATAATTTCAATGTTGAAATTTTGCTCACCGTTCCACGCATTATATAACCTATGTACAATTTATCCTTGTAATGTATGTAACGCTGTGATTTTGCCTCGTGTTAGCTGAGCGATGGCGTTTTCCAGGCTACTCAACCTCATACCTAGACCCTCCTACATCCAACGAGCTCCTGCTACCCTTTCCACCGTCCGCTCCCGTTCTGCCAATCCTCAGGCGGAGACTAACACCAGCGACAGATATAAACAGATAGAAGAAGACTATGCGAATCACGTTGTAGACAACTACACACCACTCAATGATGTCGCTATTGCCAAGGCCCAAGGAGTAGATGTATGGGATATAGACGGCCGCCACTACTATGACTTCCTGACTTCATCCTGTGTCGCTAACCAGGGACATTGTCACCCAAAGATCGTAGCTGCTATGAATGAGCAATCTCACACCTTGACAATAACAGGCCGCAACTTCTACAACAACAAGCTAGGAGAATTCGCCAAGTATGCCACTCAGCTGTTCGGGTATGACAAGCTGCTGCCCATGAATGGAGGAGTGGAGGCTGCAGAAACATCAGTGAAGTTAGCCAGGAGATGGGGATACGAGGTGAGTTCTATTCATTTGTGAGTGTATTTATGTTTCTCACGTCTGAAGGATGCAAAGGGAGGCAACTTGAATTTGTATAAATATATATTATACATATACATAGTATATCGGAATAATAATGGGAATTAAAAGAGCAGTAGGGTCGCTCCATAACTAGCTGCTACCAGCTAGGATAGTACTTTTGATTTTATAGCTAATATCTTTAAAATGAGAAATTAATGTAGGGTAAGGCTCTCAATTTGTACTAACCATCTCTTGAAGACGCATGATATACGAGTATTTAGATCCAGCCGTTAGTTTGAATGTAGCGAATCATAGCTCATTTGTTCATTTGTTTGATTCATTTATATTGCTCCAATTTGAATTTTTACTCTATTTAAAGATATGGGTTAACTAATGGTTTGAATAATATTATCATAATATAGCCATAGAGTAGGTTGGGTTTGGTATTGTTAATCAAATACACCAAAATACGTTCCTATGATCTATTAAAGTTATCTACGTATTGCATACGATTTCCCTGGAAAAATATATCTTTTTTATCTCTTAATACTTGAATTCAATCCTTATACAATGCACATTGGAAATGGGTTAGTAATGGAATCGTAATTAGCAATGTGACTCTTGTGTAAGAGGCTACAGCATAATATCCTCTCAAGGGACTGCTCTCCTCTTTGGTGCGCTTGAAGGTTCCAACATTTGATAAAGAGTATCCTAGCTAATTCAAATAACAAAACATCAATTTGGACAGTGAAAAAGGTTCCGAAAACAGTGTTAAATTGAATGTACAAGTGCATTGAATTGTGCTAGGTGTAAGGACGTAATTGATTTGTGATCATTATTATTAACGATCAGCAATGGTCCTTTGAGAAGTTCTACTGTGCCTTGTTTCGAATTATTGATGCTGAAGTTTATTCTATAAGATGATTCCTCTATGGGATTATTATTCTGAATTATCGTAGGATTCCGAATTTCTAGTTAAGATGATGGTATCGTTTTATGACAGGAAATATGTTTATTATCCACTAAACAGTCTTAATGGATAAAGCTAGGGAAGAATATGTCCGATTCACGAACGCATATAGGATGTTAAATTTCCCAATTTCCCACCTATAAATTTAACCTTGTATTTACTTCTAGATAATGACGTTTATTTAGAAGTGGGTTTGGGGTAAAAGGAGGTTCAAATTGTTTTCATACGAGTTAGATGTGAATTGGCATTATGACCCTGAATCTAATTGCCCTCATTAGGTTAATTATCTATCTTACACGCGATTTCCAGAAACTCTGAACGAGTTCCATTAATATTCCCCTCAATTTTATTTGAAAAATACATACTTCGTTCCTAAATAAAATCATTCAAATTTCAATGTCTTTCGACGCTACTCATCCTGCCTTTTTTGTGCTAATCTATAGGTAGAAAACCCTCAACCTTACATTGTAAATCTGATTTAACTTCTCAATACAAGAGGATATACGTGTGTGAGAGAATCGGTGATAACGGTAAACCCGCACTAACACCTACACAATATTCATATATGAAGTGGTGCAATGAACTCTGACCTGCCTCGATGCAGTGCCATGACCAACAGAAAGTTTCGCGACTTCCAGAAATCTCGACAAAGCTTCAAACTGTAACAGAGCTCGAGTGACTACACCTCTACTACTACTACTATCAAGGACGATTCTCGAATATTTACCAAGAAGAACTTTCCAGAGTGCACACCGTATCAGGAACTTGTTCGAGCCTGTACACCATTCCTCCCAACCTCCTCATTGGAGCTGAGAGTGCCTTATACGCACACACACAAACATACACACACCTACTCTACTCCTAGTTTATACATAACCTAAACCATAAGGCCAGTTTAACAAAAATCCGTCCCCGTATTCACGTATGGTAGCACACATGTGCAGCAACATCATCAATCTAGTTAGAAAGTAGGAACACTAACGCTCCGCCTTTAGGTGAAAGGGATCCCGATCAACCAAGCTAAAGTGGTATTCTGTTCTGGTAACTTCTGGGGCAGGAGCATTGCTGCTGCCAGTGCTAGCACTGACCCTGCCTGCTACATCGGCTACGGGCCCTACACCCCCGGCTTCCTGGCCATCCCATTCAACAACATCCCCGCACTCGAGCACGCTCTGAAAGATAACCACGTGGCTGCGTTCCATGTCGAACCGATCCAGGGGGAGGGCGGGATTAATGTCCCGGACGATGAATACCTAACAAAAGTGCGGGAGCTGTGTACCAAGTATAATGTCCTTTTCATCGCCGACGAGATTCAGTCTGGGCTTGGAAGGTTAGCTAACTGGACAGTAATTAAACTTAATTAAGCTCTATCCAACTTTACAACTATCATTCACTACCATTATTCCAAATATTGGCAGTTTGTGTAAAAGTTTGATTCTAGGTGCATTCCTTAGGAGCGGCAAGCTACTAACTTGTCATTACGAGTCAGTGCGTCCTGACGTACTGGTACTAGGCAAGGCTCTGTCGGGTGGATTGATGCCGATATCAGCTGTATTAGCGGACGACCACTTGATGTCCATGATGAAGTCAGGAACGCATGGATCCACCTTTGGAGGTAATCCCCTCGCCTCAGCTGTGGCTATTGCCTCTCTGAAGGCAATAGTAGAAGAGAAGATGCCTGAGAACTCTTTCAAGATGGGTGAGATATTCCGCAGAGAAATTTGTAAGATGCGGCCTGGCGTCGTAGCGGGTGTACGAGGCAAAGGACTGATGAATGCTGTGCTGCTGAATCCCAGCGGTGGCGTTAAGGCAGGGAGACTGATGGATAAGCTGCGAGACAACGGAATAATCTGCAAGAACCGCTTTGACTACTGGTTCAGAATGACGCCCCCGCTAATCATCACTGAGGACCAGATGATGGATGCTCTGAAGCTGATCTCACGAGCTATAGACCAGTCTTAGAATAGCTGTGTCCCCTTCAATAACATTTCTGAAGCATTTGTTCTATTATAGCACTAGAATTGCTATTTTATTGTTCTTAGTTAGCTTTTTAGTTAGTATTCAATCTTTCAGACTGGTGATGGTAGAAACTTGTCATATATGAATGTCGGAAATCTCGCAATGGAATTTTCGTCCCTCGGAAATTTCATCCCTGGAATTTTCAGTTCTTAACTATTTCTCAATCAAAAGCCCCAATTTTCACTCCTTATTTTCAACATACTCCACTCCTGCCCCTTCCATATTAGTGCCCGATTATTTTAATTTCTAATGAGATAAAATTCCCATGAGAAAAATTCTGCGATGAAATGTTCATAGGCGAGATTTCCGCATGCGTTGCCATTTGCCAACCATCAAGATTTTAGCCTGAATTCAGGGATTTAAGATTTATGTACCCACCAGTCGCTTTTGTGTCTAATAAGAATGCTAAATAGGAATAATCTGCCTCGAGAATCGCAAGAACAGACTATAAATTAGTTATTAATAAATAAAATTGTATTAAAAGGTTAGCATCTAGGGATTTTCTAATAAAATCTATCAAATATAGATTTCATAGGACCTTGTAGGGCGAATAATTAGGCGGATTGAAGTGTTCTCAATCCAGTGCCACCAATGGAATGCTTCATGTCCTTACTTGATATTTTACGTTTCCATTCGAAATTTCGTAGCATAAATAAACCTAGTGTTAGAAAAAAGCCTTATCCACTAGCTACATTTTTGTCAGTAAAGTCAAACAATAACAAATTGTACTCTACTCTGTACCCTCAAACATTTATATTGAACTTTCCATATTAACCTTAATTGATGGATGATTTCAATGTATAAGCTCTCTATCAAGGTTAGACAACGCCAGTCGATTCAAAAGTAGGAAATTGTGAAAAAACTTCCACCCATTTGAAACAGAATGTTGAAATTTGGTATTCTATACCAAAAAGCCTCACCCAAAACTCAAACTGGTCGCACAATTTTGAAGTCATTTTTCAAATAATTCCAACCTAAAATCATTGTTATTCACTTTAACTCAAAAAAATCTTCAAAATCCCTGAATTCAGGCTAAAATATTGACATGGTTGGCAAATGGCAACGCATGCGGAAATCTCGCCTATGAAAATTTCATCGCTGAAATTTTTTTCATGGGAATTTTATCTCATTAGAAATTAAAATAATCGAGCACCAATATGGAAGGGGCAGGAGTGGAGTATGTTGAAAATAAGGAGTGAAAATTGGGGCTTTTGATTGAGAAATAGTTAAGAACTGAAAATTCCAGGGATGAAAATTCCATTGCGAGATTTCCGACATTCATATATGACAAGTTTCTACCATCAAGTTTCTACCATCACCAATCTGAAAGATTGAATCAAATTAAGGGAGGAGATTCATTTCATAAAGAATACAAATACAATCGAAACTATTGTTATAGTACTGTATGTTGACCGATTTTACAGATAGTGACCGTCCCTCTACATCAGTGGTTATTAACTTTATTTGCACGATTTCCCCCTTCGTGGTACCCAATCATGATTTTTCTCCTTGTATTTCTCTACGCATCCCAAAATATTGAACTGGTATGAAAAAAAATTTATTTTACCAACACAATATAGTTAGTATAATGACTACAGATTTAATCATTCTTCGACATTATGTTCAATGTAATATATAACTAAGATGTAGTGAAGGCTTTAAATGTCCATTAGATAGATTTTCTTCACATTTTATACTATTGGGTCCAGATTGTTATTTATTTGTCAAGTTAGTATTGTTTTCTATTCATCAATATTTGGAATCCTGGAAGAATAGATTGTAATTAGTAATTTGGTCGTAATTCTGGGGTTGAAAATAGGGTTTCATTTCTGAACAATTGCCGCGTAATTCTGAAATTTTACATTTTACTATCAGTATCACTGTAGTCTGTACTTTTTCTGAGAAATATTCTAGCATCCTAGATCCTACACACTTCCCCCCAGAAATGCTGAAATTTCCCCCGGTTAAGAATCCCTGCTCTGCATTGTCATATACGACTCAGCTCAACAGAGAAAACAAGCAACGATGAGGACACTGGCATAAGCGCTGTAACACAGCGAATTCGAGAATTCATTAGCTCGGACAAAGTGGTCGTGTTCATGAAGGGAGTGCCGGAGAGACCGATGTGCGGATTCAGTCGCGCGGTGGTCCAGATTCTACAGCTGCACGGGGTCCAGTTCTCCGCATTCAACGTGCTCGATGACGAGGAGGTGAGGGCGGGGATCAAGGAGCACACTGGGTGGCCTACGATACCACAGGTGTTCTTCAATGGAGAACTGATAGGAGGCATGGACATCCTGCTGCAGATGCACCAGAATAAAGAGATCCTGACAGAGTTGGAGAAGATAGGCATTACCTCGTCACTAGCTTCTGATGCTGACTGACTGTTTATCGTAGTTTTAAATACTAATTAATGATACAGTGTTCTCTCGATCACTTATTGGGATTGTTAATTAATGAATTATCGGACTTACTTGTTAGAACTTGAGCTGAAAACGACAGCTAGATAATCCTCTCCTCCTGTCAGATAGTCAAAAGAGTATTGGTTGCCTCCTGTCGGGCTAGCTAGGAGATATCTCGCAGTTTCATTATCTTCCCAGTGAGGACACTCTGTTAGTCTGAGTAGGTTGAACATAGACTCGATTACGATACAAGATTGTTTCTAATTCGCTGTGGAATAATAGAACGGTACAGATTATTAAAAAGATAACATGGAAAGTTCAATATAAATGTTTGAGGGTACAGAGTAGAGTACAATGTGTTATCGTTTGACTTTACTGACAAAAAGGTAGCTAGTGGATAAGGCTTTTTTCTAACACTAGGTTTATTTATGCTTCGAAATTTCGAATGGAAACGTAAAATATCAAGTAAGGACATTAAGCATTCCATTGGTAGTACTGTGGATTGAGAACACTTCAATCCGCCTAATTATTCGCCCTACAAGGACGATGAAATCTAGATTTGATAGATTTTATTAGAAAATCCCTAGATGCTAACCTTCTTATACAATTTTATTTATTAATGACTAATTTATGGACTGTTCTTGAGGCAGATTATTCCTATTTAGCATTCTTAATAGACACAAAAGCGACTGGTGGGAGTAAATCCCTGAATTCAGTGTAAAATCTTGGCATGGTTGGCAACGTATGCGGAAATCTCGCCTATGAAAATTTCATCGCGGAATTTTTTTGCTTGGGAATTTTATCTCATTAGAAATTAAAATAATCGGGCACTAATATGGAAGAGGCAGGAGTGGAGTATGTTGAAAATAAGGAGTGAAAAATTGAGGCTTTTGATTGAGAAATAGTTAAGAACTGAAAATACAAGGGATGAAATTTCCGAGGGACGAAAATTCCATTGCGAGATTTCCGACATTCATATATGGCAAGTTTCACCATCACCAGTCTGAAAGATTGAATCAAATTAAGGGAAGAGATTCATTTCATAAAGAATACAAATACAATCGAAACTAAGATAACTAAGAACAATAAAAAGTAATTCTAGAGTGATAGGACAAACGCCTCATACAGGTAGAAAGGAGAGAAGTAACTTATTGAAGGGGACACAGCTATTCTAAGACTGGTCTATAGCTCGTGAGATCAGCTTCAGAGCATCCATCATCTGGTCCTCAGTGATGATTAGCGGGGGCGTCATTCTGAACCAGTAGTCCAAGCTGTTCTTGCAGATGATTCCGTTGTCTCGCAGCTTCTCTATCACTCTCCCTGCCTTAACGCCACCGCTGGGATTCAGTAGCACAGCATTCATCAGTCCTTTGCCTCGTACACCCGCTACGACGCCAGGCCGCATCTTACAAATTTCTCTGCGGAATATCTCACCCATCTTGAAAGAATTCTCAGGCATCTTCTCTTCTACTATTGCCTTCAGAGAGGCAATAGCCACAGCTGAGGCGAGGGGATTACCTCCAAAGGTGGATCCATGCGTTCCTGACTTCATCATGGACATCAAGTGGTCGTCCGCTAGTACAGCTGATATCGGCATCAATCCACCCGACAGAGCCTTGCCTAGTACCAGTACGTCAGGACGCACTGACTCGTAGTGACAAGTTAGTAGCTTGCCGCTCCTAAGGAATGCACCTAGAATCAAACTTTTACACAAACTGCCAATATTTGGAATAATGGTAGTGAATGATAGTTGTAAAGTTGGATAGAGCTTAATTAAGTTTAATTACTGTCCAGTTAGCTAACCTTCCAAGCCCAGACTGAATCTCGTCGGCGATGAAAAGGACATTATACTTGGTACACAGCTCCCGCACTTTTGTTAGGTATCCATCGTCCGGGACATTAATCCCGCCCTCCCCCTGGATCGGTTCGACATGGAACGCAGCCACGTGGTTATCTTTCAGAGCGTGCTCGAGTGCGGGGATGTTGTTGAATGGGATGGCCAGGAAGCCGGGGGTGTAGGGCCCGTAGCCGATGTAGCAGGCAGGGTCAGTGCTAGCACTGGCAGCAGCAATGCTCCTGCCCCAGAAGTTACCAGAACAGAATACCACTTTAGCTTGGTTGATCGGGATCCCTTTCACCTAAAGGCGGAGCGTTAGTGTTCCTACTTTCTAACTAGATTGATGATGTTGCTGCACATGTGTGCTACCATACGTGAATACGGGGACGGATTTTTGTTAAACTGGCCTTATGGTTTAGGTTATGTATAAACTAGGAGTAGAGTAGGTGTGTGTATGTTTGTGTGTGTGCGTATAAGGCACTCTCAGCTCCAATGAGGAGGTTGGGAGGAATGGTGTACAGGCTCGAACAAGCTCCTGATACGGTGTGCACTCTGGAAAGTTCTTCTTGGTAAATATTCGAGAATCGTCCTTGATAGTAGTAGTAGTAGAGGTGTAGTCACTCGAGCTCTGAAGCTTTGTCGAGATTTCTGGAAGTCGCGAAACTTTCTGTTTGACCTCATGGCACTGCATCGAGGCAGGTTAGAGTTCATTGCACCACTTCATATATGAATATTGTGTAGGCGTTAGTGCGGGTTTACCGTTATCACCGATTCTCTCACACACGTATATCCTCTTGTATTGAGAAGTTAAATCAGATTTACAATGTAAGGTTGAGGGTTTTCTACCTATAGATTAGCACAAAAAAGGCAGGATGAGTAGCGTCGAAAGACATTGAAATTTGAATGATTCTATTTAGGAACGAAGTATGTATTTTTCAAATAAAATTGAAGGGAATATTAATGGAACTCGTTCAGAGTTTCTGGAAATCGCGTGTAAGATAGATAATTAACCAAATGAGGGCAATTAGATTCAGGGTTATAATGCCAATTCACATCTAACTCGTATGAAAACAATTTGAACCTCCTTTTACCCCAAACCCACTTCTAAATAAACGTCATTATCTAGAAGTAAATACAAGGTTAAATTTATAGGTGGGAAATTGGGAAATTTAACATCCTATATGCGTTCGTGAATCGGACATATTCTTCCCTAGCTTTATCCATTAAGACTGTTTAGTGGGTAATAAACATATTTCCTGTCATAAACGATACCATCATCTTAACTCGAAATTCGGAATCCTACGATCATTCAGAATAATAACGCCATAGAGGAATCATCTTATAGAATAAACTTCAGCATCAATAATTCGAAACAAGGCACAGTAGAACTTCTCAAAGGACCATTGCTGATCGTTAATAATAATGATCACAAATCAATTACAAGTCCTTGCACCTAGCTCAATTCAATGCACTTGTACATTCAATTTAACACTGTTTTCGGAACCTTTTTCACTGTCGAAATTGATTTTTTTGTTATTTAAATTAGCTAGGACATTCTTTATCAAATGTTGGAACATTAAAGTATACCTGTCTGATAAGGAGAGCAGAACTTTGAGAGGTTATGCTGTGAGCCTCAATCGTAAAAAAATAACATAATTAATTGACGTATTTTTCGGAAAGATCAAGCGGGGGAATAATAAGATGATTTCTACAAAATAGGAAGCAGTTTGAAGAGATAAATAAGATAAAGATGAAAGATATTTTACCAGGAAACTGTATGCAATACATAGATAACTTTGATAGATCATAGGAGCTAGAAGTACGTATGATACCAGGTAGCCAGGAGTCAAGAGACTATCCTAAACTATCTAATCAAAGGAATGTAGAGTATATACTCAGAACCAAATACAATGGCTACATCATCCTCTAATATGATGAAGTAGACCTCCATAATTTATAGCATTTCAAGCGGATACGTATTTGATTAGAAAGAAGAGTATTTCATAGCTAACAGATGCATGATTAACATTGGATGAAAATGAGTAGAAGAGGGGCGTAAGAAAAATAAAAGAACACCATCACCTAGAGTATCGAATGAGTCAGATCCTATCTGAGATTAGCTGTCAGCAAGTTAAGTAAACGAATATGCGAGCGAAGGTTTCGGTAACGGAGTTTCGAAACAAGTTAAAGCTTCAATGTCATTCTGGCAACCAATGGAATTAATGGAATTTATTAGCCTAAATAATACAATTTAGTATAATGGTAGGTGAAAGTTAACAATGTACATGCAATAAAAATATATTAAATAACATAGTACTCAATGTCTCGTGCTGAGAAATACACCATTTACTTAACTCCCGTTGTGTCAAGTATAAGTAGAGCAATGAAATAATAATTCAAGAATTGATGGATAGAATTTTTACATGCACAATTTGAATATAGTTTACAATAGCTAAATACCCACAGCATTCTACCACCAAGATTGGATAATGATATGCCCAACATCTCAAAAACACATCTAACAACACCTCTAATATTCTGAAACTAATTATGCTATGAAGATGAATCAAGTCATTACACATCACATATCAGTCATACTGACTCGAGAGACACTTTGTCGTGTAAGAATGAATTAACGATTATCCTATGCACTTCCATTCAACACTTAACAACCAATTAGGAAATGAGAACAGATCCATCCTAGAAAAGAGAAACGAAGAATTTCATTCCTAAACCATACCTGGCTACCTAAACTATTCAAACGACTTGGAACCACAGAACATCTCCCCACTGATTCCACTTCAGACCACATTATAATACAGTTTGTAAGTCTCGGTATGTTTAATGAACAATACCAAGGTTGGGCTCTATGGCTATTTATGATAATATCATTCAAACCATTAGTTAAACCATATCTTGAAATAGAGTCAAAATTCAAAATGGAGCAAACATTCAAACTTGGCATGTTATGACACCTCAAAAAGGCTGACGGCGGGATCTAAGTACTATCTTATATCATGCAAAAGATGGTTAGTACAAATTGAAGAGCCTTACCCTACATTAATTTCTCATTTTAAAGATATTAGCTATAAAATCAAAAGTACTAACCTAGCTGATTCCCATGATTATTCCTAATACGTAAAATATATATCTATACAAAATCAACAAAGTTAGCTCCCTTTCATCCTTTCAGACATGTGAAACATAAATACTCACAAATGAATAGAACTCACCTCGTATCCCCATCTCCTGGCTAACTTCACTGATGTTTCTGCAGCCTCCACTCCTCCATTCATGGGCAGCAGCTTGTCATACCCGAACAGCTGAGTGGCATACTTGGCGAATTCTCCTAGCTTGTTGTTGTAGAAGTTGCGGCCTGTTATTGTCAAGGTGTGAGATTGCTCCTTCATAGCAGCTACGATCTTTGGGTGACAATGTCCCTGGTTAGCGACACAGAATCCAGTCAGGAAGTCATAGTAGTGGCGGCCGTCTACATCCCATACATCTACTCCTTGGGCCTTGGCAATAGCGAACTCCTTGAGTGGTGTGTAGTTTCCTGCAACGTGATTCGCATAGTCTTCTTCTATCTGTTTATATCTGTCACTGGTGTTATTCTCCGCCTGAGGATTGGCAGAACGGGAGCGGACGGTGGAAAGGGTAGCAGGAGCTCGTTGGATGTAGGAGGGTCTAGGTATGAGGTTGAGTAGCCTGGAAAACGCCATCGCTCAGCTAACACGAGGCAAAATCACAGCGTTACATACAGTACAGGGATAAATTGTACATAGGTTATATAATGCGTGGAACGGTGAGCAAAATTTCAACATTGAAATTATATTGGAGTTATTGAGATGGAAAGTTATGGAACTATTAGAATTCTCTGTGTGAAACAAGATATAAATTAGTTATTTAGATATTCGGATGCTTAGAGCACAATTCTGAATTAAAATAGGTTTATTCTCTGATGATTACTATTTCATTTCTAGATACTATTTATATTATCTTCTTGTTTCACAGAGATGTTCATGCATCAAGCATGATCGAGCATCTAGTGACCTGATAAAATACAAACTATGGATAGGAAGTAGTTAATAATTTTAGTAGTAAAAATCAAAATTGACAATTGTCAATACACCGCATGACCTAGGAAAGATAGTCAAACGGTTGTGAAAGAAAGCGTACATTATTCAAATTAGAGGATTCACAGGGAATATAATAATAATAATAAACTGAATCCAAAATTGCCAGACTAGGACATTCAACCCTGAAACAACTCCACAACTCCAACCATCAGATCTCAGTTCGAGATTACACTGGACGCCACTTAACACAGAGAACCTAACAACAACATATCCCCATCGACATATCAGCATGTAGATATTTTAGCATTTCAAACAAACTATGCAACCAATTTATCTGAATTTTTCGTCAAAGTCACAAATTTATTCTTTCATGGGTGCCTGGACCCCCACGGACCCCCACGGCCCACGGGGTCCCCCCAGGTTTTACGCCTATGCTAAGGGGTATCAATAGTTTAAATATACTATCAGCCTACTTTACTCTCTATTCAAATTGCAGTTTATATTCATCCAAACGAGATTATTGCATCATTTTGAATATTATTTGAAATGCTCTACTTATATTCAGGAGTCCAGTAAGTAAGTATCTCCATAGCAAGTGTCATTGAGTACAGTTGTGTTTACACTCACCTCGTATCCCCATCTCCTGGCTAGTTTGACTGAGGCCTCTGCAGCCTCGACTCCAGAGTTCATAGGCAGCAGTTTGTCATACCCGAACAGCTCAGTGGCATACTTGGCGTACTCCCCTAGCACGTCGTTGTAGAAGTTACGGCCTGTGATTGTCAAAGTGTCAGCTTGTTCTCCCAGAGCGGCTACGATCTTAGGATGCCTGTGGCCCTGACATAAGGTCCCGAATGCTGCCATGAAATCGTAATAAGGCCGTCCGTCAACATCCCAAGCTACCACACCCTCTCCCCTCATGAGAACTAGGTCATCGAGAGCTGTGTAGTTGCTGGCGACATGTTTACTGTAATCTTCTGTTACCTGCTTTGTCCTGTCACTCAGTAACGTTCTCGAAGCAGTGGAGAAACAAGATGGCGAGATGACTGGAGAGATCTGATGGAAAGGGCCGCGTACTAAGCCAAGTATCCTACTCAACCGCAACATCTAAGCATACAATTAATTAAATAACGGAGTCTAATGTAATTTCTTGGTTGTATGTATAGGTAGGATATATGCAATATTAGAGGATTGAGATGTTGCAATTTCAGACGTACACTTCGCTTGATGGATAAGAAAAGCGATATGGTAGGGTTGTAAAACATTTTGGATGATTTCAAAACTGTTATGCCTTGATTCACATTGAATTATTAAAAAGGTGCGAACAGTCATAACGTAATAGTATGATACCCTCATCCTTTTTTGCTTGAAATGCTTTATTTCTGCATAGTTAAAATAAAACGAATTCTGAACATTGTTGACATAAAGAAATAAAGGATAAATAAACTTTAATGAAACACTACATAAGCCTCTTCCAAAGAAACAATCTTCTGCTCTTTTCAATTTTCAAACCATTTTTTAAGAACTTTTTCTGACCTCTTCTGGGCTTTTTTGAGTCATTTTTTAGAGCTTTCTAGCTGCATCTGGATTTGCTGTATTTTTTCTTGCATCAGATTTGCTTTCGAATCGTTTTTAGTATAATTTTGTAGAAAAAAAATCGGTAGTGTATTTTTTTTTAAAATGGTCTTTATTATTTTCGTCAACAATCCACGGCTCCACGCAATCCTAATTCCGAAATTTACCACTCACGTATCTCGAGCCAAGATGAATGTCATCGTTCACAAGTATGTATTCTGGCCCAAGGTGTGCACAATTCAATTTTTAATTAAATACGAATTCATAATCTATGATAAAAATGAGATCTTTACTCAAGAAGACATGCATTATTGGTTGGCAGCGAAACTGAAGGCAACACCATAGAGCTATTATTCAACCGCAGAGTTTCCAAGGTGCAAAGATCATCATAAATGACTTGGGGTACCAATTCCTAATCCAAACACCCTAATATTTCAAAATTCCATGAATAACGTGTAATTTACTTCTAAAATTTAAATTATAAGCTTTATTAGTTATCTTCTGTTCAGTACGGGTACGTACGTACATTTTACGAACAGAAGAGGAGCATCAGATTACCAAAGACAAATCATTGTTGTGAAAGAGCAGCTGTAGCAGTGAATATTTGAGTTAGTACTGAGCTACAATAATATCTTAGATTGCAGCTAGCTATACAACTCACAGATGTCGTCTACCCTTTACAAGGAACAGTTAAAACTAAGACTGCTCCTCAAGATCATAGACGTTACAGCTGCTGCTTCTGAGATCATCTCGCGTATTTCATCACTTGCTCCGAGCTTACTAACGACTAACTCTCTAAACTGTTTCGTTATCAATAAAATCTAGAGGCAATCTACCGATCATACGTACATATTTCATTTGAATATCCATATATAACTAGAATAGCACATACCACGGAAATAGGGTTATTCTACAAAATAATTATTTGTACACTGTCTAAACACTGAGATATCACTACTTACTTGCAGCCGCTATCTTAGCCTTCAGTTCTTCATTCTCATTCTTGAGAGCCTGGTAGTCCTTCTGCATACTCTTCAGGTTCCTTCCCACCTCTTTCGCTTTCTCATCACTGATCTGATCTTCCAGATCCTTTATAGACCTATCGATTGACCCGGTCTGCTCGATTGTGTTGATTATCTCACCGAAAGTGCTGTGTAGTGAAACTAGATTTTTATATAAATTCCTTAGAGATTCACTTTTCTTTGCTTCTTTAAAGAACTTTTCATCCGCCAGAGCAAAGACCCTGCCGATCTTCCCTTCGAGTTGGTTGATCTCTTTCTGTACCTGCTTCATATCAAACAGGACACGCTCTATCTCCTTTTTCTGCTTCTGGATGTTGGCTAGAATCTCCATGATGCGTTTGGTGTAGGAATTCCTCTGAGTGTCCTTATTCATTCTCTCATACTCTTCCTTCAGCTGCGCTAGACTTGCGTCTTTGACCTGACTCTCTAACGCACACTCCTTAATCGCCTCCTTAAGTTCTCGAGACTTCTTCATCTCCTTCTCAATCTCCAGTTTCTCGTTGTCAGCAGTATCGCTGAGTGCGCGCAATTGCTTGTACAATTGGATTCGCTTCTCTTCCCAGGCTTCAGAAGCGGCCTTTATCCTAGCTAATATCTCCTCGATCACATTATCCATCTTCTCAGCATTCGCCTCTCCCTCCTCTGTAGTGTCCCCAGCCAGCTCCAGTACTCGCCTCTTCTGCTTTATCAGCTCCCGATTCTCTTTGTTTTTCTGCTGCAGCTGCAACAGCTGTTCCCACATGGACTGAGTGCTCAACTCGAGGCGGTTGATCTCCAACTCTGTGCTGGCAATCTTCTGAGACAGCTCGGCTAGCCTCTCAGTCAGCTCATCTCGTAGCTGCTCTCGCTGCTTTTTAGGGTCTTCTGGCGCCTGAGAGCCAGGCAGCTGGCTGGCTGTTTGAGGCGTGGCCCGAGAGGGCGATTTAAACTGTGAGAAATGGAACTTCTCAGTGGACTGGAAGACAGACTCGTGGTCTGTGAGGGGAGCTCCTGTGGACTGGAATGAGTCTAAAACATCTGAGAGAGGATTGGACAGGAGGTTTTGCTGATCATTATGTTGAGCTGACTTTATTCCGCGCCTCATGCCTTCACCCAACTTGTGTAGTAACATCTCTTTGCGCCGCACTTGAGTGTTGAATCCGTGTTTGTCTGTCTGCTGCAGCTCCAGATACTCGACTTCAGCCAGTAGCGCTCGCTGAGTATTCAGAAAGTCCAGGCAGGAGGCAGCCCACGGGTTCCAGTACAGGACTCCGGGACAGTACTGCTGAGAACTGATTGGTGGTAGGAAATTCTTTTCGAAATTCGTTTTGTTTTCTGCTTTGGCGATGGTTAGGGGAACAGTCCGGTGCATGCCCTGGCTGCGGAAGTGCCTGATGTGAGGGTCGGAGAAGGGCTTGATGGAGAGAGGGGGAGGGGCGTCGTACTCCAGCATACAGTCCTGCAGGGCCTTGGTCATGCGTCTCTGTAGCAGGGCCTGCTCGGAGGCGGAGGAGTCCCCCACTGCCCGCGCAGCTTTCGGGAGGGACTCGATGAGGAAGACGAATATCCTCCTCCACTCAATCACGTTAGGGTAGAGGAAGGTCTGGTAGCCCACCTCTCCTCTGTAGCCGAGGGCCGTGCATGAGTCAGCGAGCTGCTGCCCGAGACGGAACTGCTTCGCCACTTGAACGGGGAGGGTCATGGGACAGTTGAATTCTGGCAAGATAGCTGTCAGACATCGGACGGTTCCCTCCACGACCAGGGCGATGGAGAACTCGGCGAGAGACTGGACATCTTCTGTGGAGCAGCCGAGCTCTTGCAGTGTCGAGATGATAATACGATCAACTTCATCCATTGAATGATGGGAGTCGTATATTTCTATGTACGTACTAGGCAGAGAGATCTAGAGTAAGTATGCACTGTAATCAAGGCATTGACTTCTAGCGTAACCTAATAACACTTTAAAACGGGTTAGGGTGCGATTCAAAAATTGATAAAAGCAAATCTAGCCTTGTAAATTAACTGGAAAAAGAATGCTATTGTGTTGGTAGATCCATTCAATACACACAATTACTCGCTTCAGTTGATCAGGGAGATCAATCCTTGCGCAACTCCTACGAGACAATAAAAACAAATTTTGTGGGACAGATCACATTATTCTGCAGATTGCATCGTAAAATTCATAAACTTGGCTAGAGAGGAATGAAAATAGTGGAATTCATGAATCCTACAGGAATAGCTCTCGATCCTGAATACAACACTATCATTGTTTCTTCGCAGAACCCTGGAAGTGCTTCTGAATAGATTGACATGTCGTGATTCTAATTTGGAATTCTATGTTTAGCTACCAAGTATTAACATCTATTTGGAGATTATTCTCCTCTTTAGTTATACTACTGACACTTTTTTTTTCATTAACCAAGCTGTAGAATGCAAAGAATATATATATTATATTTGTAAGTAGTATACTAATCGTGTTGGGTATTGTGAAACTGAAGCACAGGATTATTAAACTAAAATAGCATCGACAGATCGAGATCACAGGACAGGACATCCATCCTAAATATGTAGAACCCGGACTCTCAGATCTGAAAGTATTCAAAATTCTCCATTCGCAAAAGAAAAGCCAGCTTTGAATGAAAAGAATTTGTTTATCAACTAAAATAAGTGAATTCTTTTGTTCAAAATATATTTAAATTAGTGAATTGGTTATAGCATGTGGCGAGTGGGAAATTAATATTAATAAGTGACAGCCAAGTTCCAAGACATGGTTATGTTAGCATTGTAACAATTGATTGTGGGCCAAGTTTTCCGCGCCAATCTACACACGAAACTAATTAATAATTAATAATTATTGAACAAATACCAGCATATCGCAGTGCTCCTAATTCTAACAATAACTAACCATAATAACTAATATTCAGACTATTTCCTAAATCAGTGGCATAGCATTACTTCTTCTTAGACACTCCCACTGTCTTTCCTTTCCTCCCGGTGGTCTTGGTATGCTGTCCACGGACCCTGAGTCCCCAATAGTGTCTGAGACCCCTATGTGCGCGGATCTTCTTCAACTTCTCCAAGTCCTCACGAAGCTTGTTGTCTAATGCGTTGCTTAGCAACTGTTGGAATTTGCCGTCTTTGGCATCTTTTTGACGGTTGAGGAAATACTTGGGGATCTTGTACTGAATGGGATTCTGAAGAATGGTCATCAGACGGTCCACTTCTTCTTCTGTCAGTTCTCCCGCCCGCTTGGTCATGTCGATGTCTGCCTTCTTCAGACAAATATTTGCGTATCGCCGACCCACGCCCTTTATCGATGTTATCCCAAACATGATCTTCTCTTTTCCATCTATGTTCGTTCCGAGCACTCGCAGAATGTGCTGGAACTTGTCTGGGATTACAAGAGACATCGCTAATTATAAAAACCAAAACTAGTATAAATAGAGAGCAAAAATAGGGGATTCCACGAAGAATTTGGATCCTCTCCCCCGGTCCTTATATTTCGAAATATTTGTACACCCCTCGGAACCAATATTTCAGAGACATACCCTAAGTTGACTAATTCATGAATTATCAATGAATTACTCAAAATTTGTAACTAAAATAATGAAAAAAATATTTGATATTTCGCTTAGGGACTGAGCAATGTTAGAGGTATATAACATGTGCAACCTTTTAACCACTTTTGGGCATAGAATCTGCACTAATGTTTGAGATTTTGAATAATTCATTAATTGAATAATTCATAATTCTTCATCATCTTTCAATGAATTAGTCAACTTAGGTGCCATACCTAATTTATGGTATGGAACGGAACGGAACTGTTCCGTAAATTAGGCATTTATAATATCCGGAATGGGATATTCCGTAAAATAGGTATTTAAATCCGGAACCGTTCCGTCAAATTCCGTAAATCAGTAGGTATTCAGATTTCCCGGAATGTCCATATTTCAGTGTTATATTGAAATACGTATAAGGACCACCGTTATACAGAGGTCAATTGTAATAGGACCACAGGACTACTTTAATTAAGTGACCGTTATGTACAGGTGACAGCTATACAGGGTGGCCGTTATAGTAGCAGGTTCTACTGAATTCCTCTTAACTGCAATTCAGGCATATATTGAAAATTACTATTCGCATGCGAATAAGCTACTATTCGCATGCGAATATGCTATTATTCGCATATGCAAATAAGTTACTATTCGCATGCGAATAAGCAACAATTACGAATCAGCTGATTCAAGGAACTGTTACTACACGAAAAATAGACACCCCCAGAATGGTTCCCCAGGTCCATATATTTCGTAATATTTGGACCCCCTTCGGAACTAATACATATTTCAGTGTTATCCTCGAAAATATATGGACCATCATTATACAAAGGTCAATTGTAATAGGAAAGTCGACCACGGGACAATTTTTAAGTGGATGCAATGTACAGGTGACCGCTATAAAAATTTGTTGAATATAATATTGTAAAATCGGGATGTCCCGCCAAGAACGGAATGGGTGGCGTGTATGGAAGGCTTTTCAGTTGTCATTAGTACAGTAAACAAATGCTCTCTGTGACTAATAGTGACTCTAGTCATGATTACGTCAGGGCCGTATTCTCGGGGTGAGGATTGGTAGGGTCTATGGGCTAGGACTCCGGATTGGTAGGGCTATTTTGGACAAATCGTATCATAGCTAATGAAGGTAATAGCCTTCGGCTAATTCATGTAAGGCAAAGGCCCTACCAACCCGACCGGAGCCTACGCCTATGTCATTCTGTGGGAGTCCAAAATCTTTGTGACATTTCATTGAATATGATCCATAATTGTAATTTATTCGCATATGCAAATACTAGTAGTAACTTGTTCGCATGCGAATAGTAGTTTTTAATACCTCATAATTCTAGCAGATTCTGTTGGTGGAACGCAGCGATTGCGATGGAAAGTGAAGAGATATATCCCACTTTTGACTAATCTTGTTTTGATTGCCGCCTGCAAAACAATCAATAATTCACATATGTTTTACAATTAATTAAAACGTCAAATCTTGTAAAGTAAAATATCTGAAAATTTCAGGCAGTATGCTTAACTAAACGTGCTCCAAATTAACATCGGGACATTTCGCCTTTCCAACCTAACAAGCCTGCTGGTTGTCAGGTTGGAAAGGCGAAATGTAATTTTGGCCCTTAAGATTTTCTATTAGTCAACCGGACTGTTAGCTTATATGATGGATAAGAACAGTGTAGACCAGAACTAAACTGTTGAGTTCTTGAAATTCGTTAATGATGTTTAGGAAATGTTCAATGTGAATTGGGTAGGGAAGAATAGTCAAGTCAAGTCAAGTCAAGTCATGTCAAGTCAAATCAAGTCAAGTCAAGTCAAGTCAAGTCAAGTCAAGTCAAGTCAAGTCATGTCAAGTCAAGTCAAGTCAAGTCATGTCAAGTCAAGTCAAGTCAAGTCAAGTCAAGTCATGTCAAGTCAAGTCAAGTCAAGTCAAGTCATGTCAAGTCATGTCAAGTCAAGTCATGTCAAGTCAAGTCAAGTCATGTCAAGTCATGTCAAGTCAAGTCAAGTCATGTCAAGTCAAGTCATGTCAAGTCAAGTCAAGTCAAGTCAAGTCAAGTCAACTCAAGTCAAGTCAAGTCAAGTCAAGTCAAGTCAAGTCAAGTCAAGTCAAGTCAAGTCAAGTCAAGTCAAGTCAAGTCAAGTCTGTCCCTCAAGCTAAGTCAAGTCTATCTCTCAAGCTAAGTCAAGTCTGTCTCTCAAGCTAAGTCAAGTCTGTCCCTCAAGTCTCAATATTGTGATTAACTATTCTTTTGATATTTTGTATGTATTAAGTATTAAATAATTCGACTATGTGCATTAAAAACCAAATAATATGTCTCATTTCAATTGTTCTGAAATAATAGTTAGTTTGTCAGGGGGGTGAATGCCTAAATTGATGGAAAATTGAAATACGTATCTACAATATCAAAATTATTGGTTTTGAAGTATTTAACCAATCCATGGTACTAATTTTTGGGTGAGTGCCATTGCCTTGGTATATAGAATGCTATGGTCTGAGGTATTCCTGAGAGATGTGTAGGCATCTTCCTTGTTTAAATAAGTTTCACCATCCAGGTAGCCAATGAGATAATCAACGAGTAACCGATATAGGCAGGGGCGTCGTGCCCATAGTCCCAGGGGGGACCGGGCCCACCAAAATTTTTTCTAGCCTCCTAGATTTTCACTTTTTCCTCACAGATCTTCACTTGTGCCCACCAGATTTTCATTTGCCCCCCCCCCCCCCCCCACCCCCAATTTTAGAACCACACGACGCCACTGCCTATAGGTACTTCAGATTGGTATTAGCACAAAACTCGAGGTATTTAAAATATTTTAGCGCATGCGCTGTTTTACTTTAGCGCATGCGCTAAAACACTGTAGTGTTTCATATGTTTAAAATATTTTAAATATATGAAACACTACAGTGTTTTAGCGCATGCACTAAAATGAAAACAGCGCATGCGCTAAAGTAAAACAGCGCATGCGCTAAAATAAACAGCGCATGCGCTAAAGTAAAACAGCGCATGCGCTAAAATATTTTAAATATATGACAAGTATGTATATTTCATATTGCATTTTGTAAAATGTCATGGAAAGTGTTGTGTCGTGTCGTGTTGTGTCGTGTCGTGTCGTGTCGTGTCGTGTCGTGTCGTGTCGTGTCGTGTCGTGTCGTGTCGTGTCGAATATTTTAGCGCATGCGCTAAAATAAACAGCGCATGCGCTAAAGTAAAACAGCGCATGCGCTAAATATTTTAAATATATGACAAGTATGTACTGTATATTTCATATTGCATTTTGTAAAATGTCATGGAAAGTGTTGTGTCGTGTCGTGTCGTGTCGTGTCGTGTCGAATATTTTAGCGCATGCGCTAAAATAAACAGCGCATGCGCTAAAGTAAAACAGCGCATGCGCTAAATATTTTAAATATATGGCAAGTATGTATATTTCATATTGCATTTTGTAAAATGTCATGGAAAGTGTTGTGTCGTGTCGTGTCGTGTTGTGTTGTGTTGTGTTGTGTCGTGTCGTGTTGTGTTGTGTCGTGTCGTGTCGTGTCGTGTCGTGTCGTGTCGTGTCGTGTCGTGTCGTGTCGTGTCGTGTCGTGTCGTGTCGTGTCGTGTCGTGTCGTGTCGTGTCGTGTCGAATATTTTAGCGCATGCGCTAAAATAAACAGCGCATGCGCTAAAATAAACAGCGCATGCGCTAAAGTAAAACAGCGCATGCGCTAAAATATTTTAAATATATGACAAGTATGTATATTTCATATTGCATTTTGTAAAATGTCATGGAAAGTGTTGTATCGTGTCGTGTCGTGTCGTGTCGTGTCGAATATTTTAGCGCATGCACTAAAATATTTTAAATATATGCAAAACTCGTACTGTTGTTTATTCCCATCTCTTCCGTTGATAAATAATGAATATAGCACTCATTCACACATATGTATAATTTTAGGAGTTGCTACAGATTACGAATCCTAAATTTTTTTTAACTGATCGTTTGGAAAGGGGACTTCCAAACGATCAGTTAAAAAAAATTAGAATTCGTAACCTGTAGCAAATCCTAAAGTTATATTTGATTACATGTATGTCTATCATTAAGTCTAACTATAGGGGGTTCTAATCAGACTATTAATAAATTGAATAACAACATCTGCATACATAACTATCTCAACCGGGATATCAATTACTAATTTCTAATATTAGCTACCTACTGAGTTCCAAGCATTGCTTCCTCATCATTTGAACAACTACGAGTTCAATCTCGCTTGGTGTCACTTCGTTCTCGAAAGTTTCTTCACTCAACTGATCCAGAACTTCCTTTCTTTTTACATTGCACTTCTCAGCATACAGAGCTTGCTTTCCCAATTCCTTCTTACTTTCCTCCTTTACCATACTTCCTACTAACTTTCTAAGCGCGATGTCGCATTGGTGTGTGATACTAGCATTCGTTTCGTTCTGAGCTGCTTCTTTATGGGAGAGGATCTGCTCAGAATCTGCTAAAGGAGGCGGTAGTTTTAATGAAGATTCCTGCATTTTTGTGACAATTGCATCGAATTCAAACTCTTTAGCAGTATCAATCTTGATTGTTTCTTGTTCCCATTTGAAAACGGACCCAGCTGGATTAGACAATTGTCCATGAATGTTTAGAATAGTTTGCTCAGGGACTGGCTGTTCTCTTGCCTTGTTGCGGACTATGCACTCTTCAAGACTTGTTTCAAAGCAAAGCTGTAAGAAACCAGTTCTATGCTTCCTAGCAAGTCTGTAGTATTCGTACCGCATGCTCCTGTAGTGGAATGTATCGTCGAGGACAAGTATTATGGCTTTATTATTGAAGTCTGTATGCAATTGTGATATTAGCAAATCAGAAAACTGTTTATCAGGGCACTCTCCAAAAGGATAGCCTAAGTAACTGTCAATTTGTTCTCGCAAAAAATCTCGATGCTTTTTCCAAATGAAAGTTTCATCAGGAGAACCTCCAGCTTGACATCTAGTATCCCTCGGAAGAAATGCATCAAACTCAACACAAATTAAACTCAAATTAGACTCAGTTGATTCGAGGATAGCTCTTGAAAGAATGAATGAAAGTGGACTTCCCACTTGCTGGAATGCCAATCAATATGCAGAGCAATTTAACACCCAGTTTCAAACTAGCTGAACCTAAGCTAGCCATAATATATGTATATCTTGTCATTTGAACAAATTGAGGGTAAAGACAATCTACAGAAACTCCTGTTATTAACGGTAAACGGATGTTTCGTCGCTGATATCTCTCCTAATGGAATTACAAACTGTTGGGAAACATGAATTGGTTCTCAAGCTGAATAGAATGAATAGGAGTGAGGATTTTGGAGAGTATTATGTATAAGAGCAAAGAGAAAGTGGGCATTTTGGGTTTGAAATAATACCAAATGGCACGCGAGAGTGGTATTTTTATTTCGTGAGGGGGTGGGTGATTGTCATTTATTATTTGTTAGAATGAATGGGAGAATGAAAGTGAGGATTCGATCATTTCATTCAAAGAAATATCAGCGACGAAACATCCGCCATTTCACGCCTCTAGAGCTACCGCGATCCGTACAACTAACTTACCCGTCCGGCCCAGTTCAGATCGAGTGTAGACCACATGGAAGAACACTGAGTCCGCAGTCCCATAGGATTGACACGTCTTTTTGGCTGTCTTTTTAGTGAAAAAGTCAATTTGATTCATAACTCTTTGCAATAGTGTGGCAACTATGTGACACAATTTACAATTATCATTATTAAGTATCGTACGTGTAATTGAACTTTGGAGCAGTTCTAATGTCATCATCTTTCTCTCTAAATCAATGATAATTTAGCTTCATCGATTCCCTTGGGAGAGCGAAATGATGTCCTTTTTTCATCCTTACTCAATAATGAAAACTGAAATAATCTGGTTATTTGCTCCGAACGACAGAGTAGTTGGATAACACTTCTGGCATTAGGAAAATCTTGCATACATGCCAACCGTCCCGGGGTTTTTTTCACTCTTCTCCTGAGCTAATTTTGACAAGTGTCCCGTTTTTACATGAAATCTCCCCATGTCCGTTTTTTGGGATTCCGTGTATAATACCTTTCTGATGCGTCCCGCTTTTATCATCAGGTTGACATGTATGATCTTGACTAATGGCAACTACGTTAAGCTTAAGGTATTCGATCAATTCTTTTGATGGACCCATAGAAATTCCGTCGAAGATAACGACAAAGGTTTATTTTTGCATTCGGGGCAGGAAAATCGTCACTGGACATGTTCTCTGGACTTTTCAATATGTGAATTTATCATACAGTTTCGAAAAGGAGATATGCAGAAGTAACACCCGTAAAAACCCTAGATCAACCGTTGAAACTAGTTTCCAGCATATTTTTGAGATCTATTCACTTTATGTACGATATATTGTATACATAAATAAATTAATTTAAAAAAAAATTGTATACATAAATAAATAAATAAAATAATTACACGTGTAATTACATGTGTAATTACACGTGTAATTACATGTGTAATTACATGTGTAATTACACGTGTAATTACATGTGTAATTACACGTGTAATTACATGTGTAATTACACGTGTAATTACATGTGTAATTACACGTGTAATTACATGTGTAATTACATGTGTAATTACACGTGTAATTACATGTAATTTCACATTCCGAATATTTTATTTCCGAAACTGTCGTTCAACCAAACCCAGACCTATAGCCATAAGGACAAACTATCTTTTGAGCAGTAGCAAATTTTAAGGTGTCAATATATGTATATCTGCCAAAATGCACACCAGATGAAATATCTTTTCGACGTAATTTCCATCGATAAAATCTCCGTCGATGTAGTGTCCTCCATTCCATTTTAGATATTAGGCCGGATTGAATTATCCTTCTTTGTCCATTGCAAATCATCGCGCGCACTGACGTATCCTATTTGAGTTGTAATTGTACATTCAGGTAATTCAATAGCATAGCTATGTCCCATACATTGGCTGGTTTTACTGTATTTTTTGATACGTAGTACTCTATTGGATACGTCAGGGTTCTATCTGCAGGGGGAAGCTTCCCCCCCCCCAATTTAACATCCTAGATAGAACCTTGTACGTACTGTACTACCATGTACAGGGCTATCAACCTGAGGTCACGAAATCGTGAGATTAGGTTTTTACTTTTTGAGATTAGGTTTTTAAATCGTGAGATTAGGTTATTATACGCAGATAAGTATGATTGTCATACTTATCTGCGTATTATTATACGCAGATAAGTATGACAATCATTATCTACGTACTCAAGGATCATGATCTCCATACTCGCACTTAAGGGAGACCGATCATTTAAGAGTGGTCCATATATTTCAGTATAACTTTGAAATATTGGTTCCGAGGGGTCCAAATATTTCGAATTGTAAGGACCGGGGGATACCATTCCAGGGGCCGTAGACTCGGAATGAGGATTGGGTGGGGCCTTTAGGTTTGCATGATTGGTATGGCCATTTTGGATAAATTGTATCATAGCTAATGAAGGTAATAGCCGTCGGCTAATTCATGTAAGGCAAAGGCCCTACCAACCCGACCGGAGCCTACGCCTATGTCATTCTGTGAGAGTCCAAAATCTTTGTGACATTTCCTTGAATATGATTCATAATTTTAATTTATTTGCATATGCAAATAGTAGCTTATTCGCATGCAAATAGTAGCTTATTTGCATGCAAATAGTAGCTTATTTCCATGCGAATAGTAGCTTATTTGCATGCGAATAGTAGTTTTTAATACCTCAATTCAGGTGTGTTTTATTGCTTTATGATTTGACGGAATAAATAATTTCAGCACTTAGGGGAGACCAATCATTTCAGAGTGGTCCATATATTTCAGTATAACACTGAAATATTGGTTCCGGGGGGCCATATATTAATTCCGTGACAGGGAGAAGTTCTAATATTGTTGCGATTAGGAGCTGATACTCATTGATTAGGTGTCTGTAGAGCTAGGCAGCCAAAGTAACTTTGTAAGCAAGAAAAGGAAAAAGGGATGAATAATAAAAAATCTCGGACCGATAGTGCAGTTTCAGTAAGTGCCTCGAGGTAACGTGAAATGTAAATATAATAATACATCGGGATTCGGGACATACTCATTTTGAGCGAAATTTGAAATCGAAATAGGAGAGTACCCTAAATAAACTGTTGAGATCTCGCTCACTTAAAATACGAATGTTTCCGAAGGTGCGAACTGCGAAAAATATGTTAAAACTCATAAAATATTCACGATATTATTACTTTCGAAGTGTAAATTTCGGATTCTACACATTTAAATACTCTTAAGAAATTCGTTGAGATTACGTTTCAAACTCAATTAGTGGAGATCAAAATTCCTACTTAGAAAGGTACACGTAATTCAATGTTCAGTGAATTAATCTTTATTCCAAGGTAGGGCAGTAGCCACCAGATTTAAAGTAGTTGGTATCCCTTATCAGTAAAATTCATTTGCGTCTCAGGAATACAATTCATTAACAATAGAAGAATCAATTCAATTGATTAATGTGATAACTAATATTTGGTATATGTCCTAAACCCCTCCCAATATTTGAAGTCAAAGTTCAAAAATGAGTTATTTTACCTTCATTAATTTAGTAAAATGGATTGATTATTTGTGTGAATATTTACCATTTGATCGGTACTAGAGTCAACGATTGTGTTTGATATTTGTTCCTGAGGCATAGCACCATAGTTGTGTTAACTAATATTTGGTATATGATATGAATTGGTATATGAATTACTGCATCACAAAGTTGCTTGTATTTGTGGTCATTGCTAATTAGTAGAATTATTAGATTACTACAATGGTCTCAGCTGAGAGTAAGCTGCTCATCAGTCGCAGATGTTGTTTCTCTAGTATAACACAGGAGATAATGTATTTAAGCGAAGAACAAAATTTAAATCATTTAGTAACTAATAATGAAATTTATCTTTATGAATGTGATATTATTTGTTTTCTGGTTTGTTAGTTTGAGTGAAGGTTAGTAATTAAATTTGTATCATTGAATAATCAATAATTAGTATATTCACTCTTCTATCATAAAATGGGTTTTAATTGCAAAATTTATTCTAATGCCATCTTGGTTATAACGAAACCTAGCTTAAAACAAAGTATAATTGATGTCATGAGAGCTTCACTATAATGTGAGTTAGCTGTAAAGTATTAATAGAGTGCATCTCCTTTAGCAGCTCAGAGCGGTTGTGATTTGATTACGAGTGAGGGGAAGTGCTTCAGCTACTTCACTCAATACTCTGGAATTGAATGGTTAGATGCTAACACTAGTTGTGATGTATGGGGAGGCTATCTGGCTAGCATTTCTTCTGAAAGTGAACAAGCAGCATTGTATACGATTAGAAATACTAGTCATTTTAATTGTTGGATTGGGTATAATGATAGGGAAAAGGCTGAAGTATATGAGTGGCCTGATGGAAGTTCAACTTCCTATGTGAATTGGTTGTCTGGACAGCCGAGTGACAAGAATCAGAAAAGATGTACAACAAGTGACGATCCATCTGCTCTTCAATGGACTGAAAGGTCTTGCAATAGGAAAGATTTGGAATGTTTCTATTGCAGCTCATATAACGGTGAGATATTAATTGTATATAGGATGCATCATTCATAATGCATTTATTGGTTATCAATGTACATATCTTATAGTAACTTCGTTTGGGAGGAAAATGGAAAATTCAACATCAGTTGAAAGTCTAGCTAACAATGCAATCCTCCATGAAGACACAACTCTGTACTGCATCACAGAGAACATGAACACTCCACACGTGACTTGGAGCTATGCAGATCTAGCTGGTGGTGGTAGTTCAGTGCTAAATAGCACAACTGATGTGACAACAGGAGTTAGTAGTTTATCAGTAACCACTGATAAACCAGGATACTACTCCTGTCAGGTTACGCGGAATGGATCCAATGTGAACTACACTGCTGTTGTATTTGATAACACAAACCTAACAGGTATGACTAATATGTTTAAATCAGTATCTATCTAGAGTCGGAAACGATCCTTATCAACCGTTTCTTTAATCTTAAGTTCATTTATATCTTCTTCGTCATGTTGTATTAACTAATTTACCTACAATCTACTAATAGGACCAAATATATTTGTTTAAACACTACTGACTATTCTTAAGACGAAGATTTAAGTTGTAAATTGAGTGCATTTTCTCAGCATTCCGCAATAAGTTAACCAAAAATGTGATAAATAGTAATGTATAACTATCTTTTCACTTCACCAGTTAATTAATAATATTTCATTAATTAATGACTTCACATATTGCGAATACGCGGGCCAATGCCTGATTACATGTAAAAGAAGATCGACTATATAGTGCCTAATAGCACAAAGTAGTAGTAGTTAGATGATATTTCATCTCCTTAAAATGTCTAGTTTCGTTGTGGAATAGTTCAGTAGGTTAAATAAGCAAACCTGCTTGTATATGGAATAATATACCAAAGTGCACATCTGTATCTTAATACGCAATACATCTTGCAATTTATTCATTTTCCATTGTACAAGTAGAACAGACATACTGAGGTATTAAAAATTAACTGATTAGGTTACCAATTCATTTGTTAATATGTATGAAGTTGGATAATGCAGGGACTATCAGCAATTTTAAGGGAAATATTTCCAAGGTTTAATGTATAAATTAATTATATTTTATCTGAATTGTGTTATTAAAATAATGTTCATATAAATAATCTTCAGATCATAAGACAAAGAGATCCTATCGTTTTGATAAATTTACACTTTTGACCAGCCCCTTTTCTATGTTCCATATTTCCCCTTTAGCGAGCCTAGATTTTGTGTATGGGACAGTCCCTTAGAGACATCACACCTTTTTGCCATAGCTTCAATTGAAATATCAGTATTTTAATAAATAAGTTCAGCCACTCTGCATTTCACACAGTTTTCTTGGGAATAGGACAAGATTTCAAAAGAAAATCTAGCTTAATGGAGGTAAAAACATCAAAAATCATCAAGAACTTTACGTCAGATCCCAAAATAATTAAAAAGAAGTGAAACCATGCTGATATTGATTAAATTTGTTTCAATTTACTGTCATAAATCATAATGATAACCAAATCAACTCTAATGCACTTAAGTACACCTGCTGCTGAGCTCGAAAAATGGCTTGTTAATAATATCCAATATAGTGCAAATCATTATGTGCGACTGCAGTAATTTATAAAAACATTATTTTTGTTATTAGTTTCCAGAAGTGGTTGTGATCTGATCACAAGCGAAGGGAAGTGCTTCAAATACTTTACTCTCGATCCAGCGATAGATTGGAATGAGGCTAGTACGAGATGTCAGATATGGGGAGGCTATCTCGCTAGTGTATCTTCGGAAAGTGAGAATTTTGCGTTAAATTCAATTGGAGGTACTATCGGTTTTTGTTGGTTTGGACTGATTGATAAGGAAAGTGAAGGAAATTTTGTATGGACTGATGGGAGCAACAGCACATACCGAATATGGCATCCTTCTATGCCAGATAATTATATAAATGAAGATTGTGCAGTAGTTTTCTACCGATATCCATTTGACTGGCATGACGTTTCATGTTCCACTACTAGAGGCTGTTACTACTGCAGTTTTTCTCAAGGTATATGTTAAGAATTATATATATAGGAAATTGCTCTTATAAAATAATCCAAATATTTAGCTATGATGAATTTTATAGTGACAGCATTTGGAAAGATGATGGAAAATTCAACATCAGTTGAAAGTATAGCTAACAATGCAATCCTCCATGAAGACACAACTCTGTACTGCATCACAGAGAACATGAACACTCCACACGTGACTTGGAGCTATGCAGATCTAGCTGGTGGTAGTAGTTCAGTGCTAAATAGCACAACTGATGTGACAACAGGTGTTAGTAGTTTATCAGTAACCACTGATAAACCAGGATATTACTCCTGTCAGGTTACGCGGAATGGATCCAATGTGAACTACACTGCTGTTGTACTTCAAACTACAAGTTATCCAGGTGTGTTTGAATTATAGGCGAAATTACTTTTGTGTGGGTTTTATCAATAAAAGCAAACTTGAATATTACAAAAGATTATGATTGCGCAATAGTTGTTCGGTTTAACCAATCAGTATCCATCCTTACTACTGAAAAATAGTTGGCAAAATGTACATTGCACAAGTTGTAGCTGGTTAGAAAACCGATAATCAATAATTAGGTGAGAATATGTCCAAATAAAATACATCAAAGGAAGATGTAATTATTCAGAGCTACAATTTGCTCTTATTCTTCTATTACTTCTAACCACACATTACGCTAGGAACTGTTAATGCAGACAAACATTCAAAAACTTAACACAACATTTGTGATTATCTAAAGTATATTTTTTGTCTACTGGTCCAAATTACTTGCGGAACAAATTTATTAATTAATAGCTTTTAATTTAATAGCTTATTGATATCTCTCGCTAAAAGGCACTCACATCGCAAAATTCAGGCTATTTCTCGACAAAAATACCGTGTGATTTCAATTTGACACTTTTCAAAACAGAAAATGCCTACTTTAGATTAACGACTCATCTTATGAACTTCCATCAACAGCAGGAGCATGAACATGATCATTAATTGTATCGACATAGTATCATTCACGACCTTAATCCTAGCATTACACCCATGGTTTCTTCTCCTTTGACATTTATAAGACACAACCGCGCTTCGCTTGCTTGCGCTGCGCGGCTGGCGGACGCTTTGTGTCCGCCGGAGGCACCCAAAGGGTGCCCGGACTCACAATGAGTAATAATAAGGTAGATAACATCTCTAAATATGTGTGTTTTACTGCTACAAGTATAATCGATATCACTCGAAAAATTATCAAATTTGTCAGTTTTTAAATTTTTTTATGCGTAATGATGACGTCATAACAGAGTGATGAGTCATCATTTTTTTATGAAAGTTAGATATCAGCCTTTATTTTGTCTATCGCCCTTTAGAAAACAATGATTTGGTTTTCCATCCAAACATAATATCCAGAGCTATCATTATCAGAGATGGAAACACGACGGCTGAATGTAAGGACCTGACTCAGAAAAACCTTCAGATTTCTTGGATTAACGTTAGCGCTCTACCAGATAACCATGCAGTTAGTTTTATAGGAAATAAACTTGTCTTACTGAATAATCGCCTACCTCCTGGAGTATATGTGTTCGAGTGTGTAGCTACGGATAACTTTGTAAGGAAGTCTCTACAACTGACAGTCAGGTTCTTGGAGGAAAATTCAACACTTTTCGCTGTACAAAATATAGTCGAGAAAGAAAATGCAACTTTCATAGAAACTCTCCAAGCAATCGAATTATTGCAAACATTCGCGATTATAATTGATTACAGTAATATCGAACCAAATAGCGAAATATTCGAAACTTTAGTAAGTGCGAGTTTAGGACTGATTATAAATTTGGAGAGATTTTCTTCTGACGTATCCAATGATGTCATTGACATTCTAGTCGGCGTTCTCTCTAATCTAATCGCGTTTGATGGTACTAGGTCCATTGGTGGAGCTGCACTAATAAACGATGGGAAAATAGGAGTATTTCTAACCGAGTTGATACTAGGGATAGAAATAGTGGGAAGAATATCGCTGGTCGGATTAGAAGGAAATGTAACTGAGCGTGTCTTTATTTCAGAGCGTGTTGTTCTCATATCGCAAAGAATTCCATATGAAAATGGCACGGGAGAGCTCTTAGCAATTCCTCAATCAGATAGTATTGAAATATTTGAGAGTGTCTCTATTCCAGGAACAGTCGTTCGGGATCTGAGCAGTGAAGAGGAGTTTAGGTACAGCATCGCTTTAATTACTGTTATTTCTAACACTTCCAATTCAATCAGTGGTGAGTCACTTGGGTCCAATTTACTCTCATTGACGGTGTCGACTGATCCCGGAAGGAAAAACCTCACATCTCCTATTCTGTTGCACTTTTTCACGCCTAATAGTAAAAATCAAGAAGTGAGGTGTGTGTTTTTAGATATACAAAATTCCATATATGTTTCGAACGGATTGAATCTAAGCTCTTCAGATGAGAATTCAACTGTGTGTGAGTCAACTCACCTCACTTCGTTCGGGGTACTAATCCGTGCAAAGCCTCAGAGTGGAGGAGGAGGAGGAGAAGATAGAGCACTGTCCAGTGTCAGTTACGTGCTTCTGTCTGTCTCCTTAATCGCACTCATCCTATCCATTCTCATCTTCATTGTAAATGGAAAGGAGTTCTTCAAGGTTGAAATGAACCGAATTTATTTCAATTATGCCCTTTCCCTAGCCCTAGCAATCTTCGTCTTCATCTTTGGCATTGAGGTGGCTATCATTGACCCAAATGCTTGTATTGCGGTTGCCTTTCTGTTACATTATTTCTGGTTGGCTGTCTTCAGCTGGAGTCTCTGTGTGTCCATTGAGATTATCTACTTACTCTGGATCACGTCTTTGGACCGAAAAAATCTGTTTTGGTATCTGCTCCCACTTGGTTGGGGCCTTCCAGTGCCTATTGTCGTTATATCAATTGCTGTTGCTGTCCGTCATGATACTTACTTCGAACGACGAATTTTGCATTGCTTTCTTTCCTACTCCGAAGGATTAATTTGGTCGTTTATCGGCCCTATCTTAGTATTGCTGTTCCTTAACTTGATTGCGCTAATCATGGCATGCATAAAGATAGTTATTGTTACGAGGAAAGGAAGTGAAAACCATGGGCCTGTTTCTAATTGGGAAATAGCGAAGCAATCACTGATTAACTCATCTATCCTGTTTCCAGTGCTGGGAGCTCCTTGGATTCTCCTCCCAATTAATCTGCTTTTTAACTCTTTTACTGCTACAACTGCATTTGAATGGCTTTTCTGTATTTTGAATGGTCCGAGTGGTATTCTATTTTTCTTGTTATATACTTTAAAGCATGATTTGGTAAAGGAAAAGATATGTAGGAGGAAAGCAGCTAATTCTTCTAACCAAAAATCAAACCCAAATAATAAAAAACATCGCATTAACCCCTTAAAAAAAGACGATCAACCCGAAACTTATGTGAATGCAGGTGCTATAGGAACTACTTCTTTAGATGCTCTTCAGCCTACCGAGCCTCCGAGCCAAAAGACTAGCTCCAACAGTTTGTAAGCGGCTGATCCTGAAATGAATCAGGCAGGATACTGTGCATGACTTAGATTGAAGAATTATTTCTGACTATTATTATTATGTTACCTAATTCCCTGAATTGTTTCTTGAGGTTATGCTTGTAGTAAGTTAGTTCAACAAGTAGTTTCTTAGTTTGTACGTACTTAGGATGTTTGATTTTCCATCTTTCATAAATGTAGAATGACCAAATCTCATAAATTAATGGGTTGATTACTGGAGATACTGATATACTGAAGTAATTAAATCAAATCTATAAATTATACGCACATTCAGATCCATGTTATATACGTAGTATGAGGATTTACATCAGTTTGTAGAAGTGATAGCATCAGGGAAAATGCACGAAATGGCAAATTAGTGCATAAAAACAATTGTTTGACAATCTTTAGACAAAAATGGCTAGTTTACTAAATTCAAAATTTCTAGTTTAGTTGAGGCAATTAATAACGGGGTTTAACCTAACCAATATGCTATCATACAAGTAAACATGTTAAATACGATGCCATGACCTCAAGAGAAGAAAATCGTGAAGAACTATCAATTTTTTTACAGCAGTTAAAAGGCAATAATTTTGAGCCTTTTATCTTATTAAATTATCCTGAAATTATTTTTCACCTGCTTGATGAATGATAACTCATTTTGCGAATTCACCAAGAACATAGGCGTAGGCTCCGGTAGGGTTGGTAGAGCATTAGCCACCAAAAAATTTTAGTCTATTACCTCCTATTAGTCATAATACGATTCGTCCAAAATGGCTCTACTAATCCTGAGTCCTAGCTTAAAGCCCACCAATCCTCATCCCGAGTCTACGCCCCTGAAGAATGCATGCACATTTGTACTACTTGCTCTTGCAAGGCGAATTAATTAATCGCTTATTTGTAGAATCGTTATGGATTAACTAAACTGGATTAAAATCATTCATTTAAAAGAAGCCTTGCCATCTTTCCAGTTTATTGTTCTCATCGTGACTTTTTTGCATCCGCGATTAGCATACAATCCAGCCAGTGTGGCTTCATCACTCTTGTACCGTATCGTCTGTCTCACCACTTGAACCAGCTTCATCCCGACTTCGTCGATATCTTCATAGGTTGTGTACACACAGATTACTTTCTGGTCCGGATTTTGTGCGTTTGGATTATCCTTCATCGTTGACACTTTTGCTCCAGTCGCGAGTAGATCGCCTGACTCTACTTGCTTCTTCACTTCTTCCCACACTTGATCGATCTCTGCGATGTTTTTGAAGATAAGCCATTTTCCATATGTCTGACCTCTTGACTCCACTTTAAACGGTGCTCTAGCGAATATCCAGTATTCGTCATAGTTTTTTGATGGCATGGAAGAATGTGTAAAGCTAGAGTGCCCACTGATCGCACTGGCCATTGAAATATGCTTCCGAAGTGATTGTAAGCTACGAAGGATATTTGTCACAAAATGTGTATATTAAATCCTATCGGGCCATGCACCCTGTTTACCCTTTGCTACGCCACTCTCATACGTGCCAACCGTCCCGGGTTTTTATTACTTGTACATGTATAATACTTTTCTATCGTGTCTCATGTTCCACGAGAGCGGATTACGATAGATCAATAATTATCACACAATGGAGCCAAGTTCCAGGACCCGAGAATGAACGCCTACGGTCCTTACTTAAAGGAGTCTATGGGGATTGGCACGTATATAGGTATGACGGTTCACAGGCTATGGGGCGTAATAATAATGGTATTGAGACATAATACATTTGATATATTCTGATTGATGAATAATTTTCTTGTGGGCAACTTGTAATTGAACAACACAACAATGTTACAATGATATTTACATAATTCTCATTCAGTTCCCCCTTCTCAACGTTCCACACAACGCCCCCTTCCTCTCCATCGCCCCCCTGAGGCAAGTAAACGCCCTCTGGGGGGCGGTAAAGCCCCCGTTGGGAACCACTGCCCTAGATTATCGAAAAGTCACGATATCGCGGATGTCCCCAACCATTTTCAATGGGAAAGAAGCCATAAAGTTGTAAGTCGTAGAGATATAAAAATTGGTTTGTAGGTGTCAAAAGATATGACGAAATTTTCAGACCTCTGCAAAAAAATAGAAAACAATTTCCACACGTTTTCAATACAATATCCTATCTCATGCACACCAATCTTACTAGCAGAGAATTAGTTGAATGCAATAGTATTGTAATTTTACAATTGCGTTTGGCTTGTATATTATTAAACTGATGACCTGGGTCCATTCTATTTATAGCATGGACCCCATAAGGTTTCCCCGCTCAAAATGAGTTAGCAAAATCCATAGTACATTGATGAGATAACTTATAATTCTATATTGATAGGATATAGTCGTTTGATACTTGATACATTAATTACTGCTATACTGTACGTATATGGTTATGACTAGTTTATTTATTTGTATAAAACTTCTTATGGGCCAAGTTCAGCACCAAATGCTTACTGAATCTAGCAAAGCATATTCTTCAATTGAGGATATTGTTTTAAATCATATTTAACAGAATCTCTTTTGCGAATAATACCTAAAAACATATTTAATCAATCAATAATGTTTGCTGCAAATGTTTTATTTTGCTTTCTTTGTTTGATTAGTTGGAGTGAAGGTTTGTTAGTTATTAAATTATATATGCCATGATTAATATTTGTATTTACGTAAGTAATTAAAATCCAACATTCAATACACCAGTGCTCGACAAATTTTACGTTAAGCCAAAATTTAACGATAAGGCACCAAATTCCTGAGCGTGGTGGCTAACTAAACCGCCAAATTTCATGAAGTACTGGCCTATTTGTAGCGAGTAAGATAGCCACCATCATATTTTGATTTTGTCGAGCACTACTATACACCCACACTTCTAGAATAGTGAAATGATAATTATGCGCGAGGACACGACATCGAACTTTAACACTCAAATGCGAGGAAAGGTACTCTGCACAAGTCGGAGGAACAAATGTACTCCCCAGGAAATATTCTACAAATACAGTTGAAGAAGGTATACTTTTTAAAGATTGTGCAATTACTAAAGCGTATAGAAACTCTAATTTAGTGGTAGATAAATTATATGATTTTAACAGTCAAAATTATTCAATAAATTATTTAAATTTTGTTGTGCTAAGTAGGAATTCTTACTTTGAGCAAATCCCTACTTGGAGCAGAAGGTTTTAGTGCAAATGTATCAATTAGTTTATCAAATCATTTCATCAGGTAGAGATGGTATTTAGCAATTAGCATGGCCTATTCAATAGATTGATTAGGCTATGTACGTATATTTGTACGACACTTCACTGTGGAGTGAAAGAATCGGCCAGCTTTCGCTTTCTATAAACAATTATACATTTGATAGTTAAGGATTTAGTTTTGTAAATCACAAAGGGACTGAATATAATAGGCAGTAGAATGTCCTCTTATCTTTTGAGTAGAATTAGGGTGCAGGACGTGTAGTCACTGCACCCTTTATGACTAGCTTCACACTCGATAAGCTGCAGTGCGCGCGAGTTGCGCAACTAGAATGGACGCTAGATTGCCTGTTTATTGCGTTCTTGACTCGGCGCATGTATTCTGGTCAGGCCAGTCCGCTCCGTAAAGTAACTAAATGAAGTTTATGTTAAAATATTTCTTTCGATAGTATTCTAAATTAATCTATACAATTAAAACTCAATTGCTGTATGTTTGTTTGTTTGTTTGTCCATAATTAATGGTGAAGAAACCATCGTAGCAAGCTGAACAGTTGTACATTGAGGTAATTTTATCCGCTGACAACGATCTATTATTTTTCGAAGCGAAACATGGGCTCATGACGTCACAATGGGATTTATTTAATACGGTTGAATTCACTTATTAGCAACTTGATTTAGCAATTTGACAATTTCACAAATAGGATTTTTAGACCACACAATTATTGGTTTACATCATTTTAGTTTGGTTTCAATAAATTTTACGTTATGATTAAGGAATGTACAATAGTGACTTACATTGATTGTATCTGGACTATACATCAATATCTAAATGCCCGAATGTGATGTGAGCGAGACCGCAAAGCAGCCTGTGAGTGAGTTCCCGTCACAAAGCTACCGAGCAGCACGAAGGTATAGAATTAATATCGTTCTATAAATATCTCTGTACACAATATCACACTAATCCTGTACCAACTGTCCCATTAGCTGTACAAAATGTCTCACTTTATGTATGTACAAGCGCGCTTCGCTTGCTTGCGCTTCGCGGCTGGCGGACACTTTGTGTCCGCCAGAGGCGCCTGGGATCACATTGATTAATTATAAGGGGAAAATATCTATAAATACGTCTGTCCTACTATTATAATCGATATCGTAAGAAAAATCACCAAATTTATCAATTTTTAAAATTTTGATGAGTAATGATGACGTCATAGCAAAGTGATGAGTCATCATTTTTTGATGATAGTTGTATCATATGTGAGACGTGTTAGTATACAGATTCTATTAAAATTTCAGCCTTTTATCTCCTATAATGGCTGAGTTATGCTCGAATAACTCTGTTGCTTAACTTTTAAAAATGTGACAATGACGTCATAATTCCATGATGAGTCGATATTTTGCTCTGAGCTCAGAACTTACTGGAGCCATAGCCAAAAGACTCTCACATGCCAAAAATTAGCTTTCTGTGCCCAGCAGTTTCTTCAATCAATTCGTTACATATATATATATATACACATTAATCGAGTTTTAATAGTAAGGATATAAACATGATTAAGCAACAATTTGTGATTTTTCTTTTTTTCCAGAAACCACCCCAGAGATCTACACCCCAATGAAAGATCAATTTATAACTATAAAAAATGCTTCCAAGTTTCAACTTTTCTATTTTGAATGCGCAGCAGAAGGTAATCCAACTCCTCTCATTAACTGGTACAGGAGGGATGGATCAAACATTAAGGACTATCAACCTTACTCTCATTACGTCAGCTTCACAACAAAGGATCTCAAATCGAACCAGAATAACGTGTACGTGTGTAACGTTTCGAACAGTATTGGATCTGCAATAAGGAAGATTATAGTGAGCTTGATCACAGAGATTGGACCGGATCTTCTTAATGACACCCTTAATCTGATTCGCTTTCAGCCTTCAATAAACAGTCAACAAGCTCTCAACATTACTATACTAGCCTCATCAATCCAAGACTCTTTAAACAGTATGGCTTGTAGTACACTTGATCCATGTATTTGTGACCGCTTTTCTAAAATCGCCAGTGCTGCTGGTGCTATATTATTGGAAGTCAATACTAAGCTAGAAGAAGATACACTGAACCTAGAATCATCTAAGACTCTGTTTATTGGTAATGCAGGAGTTGTTCAATCCTCTCTTAAGCTATGGGTAAGTCCACTGTTTATTGCATTCTATACACTTATCAAGGAAAAGCAAAACAAGGCCTCAACACAAAACATGTTTACACTCTTTTTAGCGGGATGTCTAGCTTTTTTCTATTGAACCAATTTTCTCGTTTATCAATCCAAGATTAAGTAAACTAGGTCTCAAAATACCCCGCAACATGCTAATTCGGATAATTTTGTTATATATGTTGCTCGGTTAATAGTCCTTTGCTTCAATTATATATTTATCTTTAGGAAATTTCCAGATACCGTAATTATGAGTCTATATTGGCTCTGGAGATACTAATTGCCAAGATAGTTTCAGGCAGTTTTAATACCAATATTTCAATGACATTTGGAGATGCTAATAGCACTATGTATTCAGAGTCAGTGCTTATAACACCTGAAAACTTGGTCGAGGAGAGTAACGTCACATTCCCAACCAACTCTCCTTCAGCCTACAACCAACGTGTTGTAATACCTTCAGAGGTGTTATTCAAATTAGCTAACGACACAAACACAACCAACACCTCTATACTTGTAAGTATATTATTTGTTAGTTACTAGCATATGAAACATCTCCAGTTCTAATGATACAAGTAACTAATGCATAACTTCCATCATCTAGATAACAACTACGATCGTGGGAAACTCTTCAAGTAATGATCTTGGCATCCTGTCTGTGATATTTACTCAGAAATCCGGCAACTTTTCTAAAAATATTACTCAACTCAGCAAAAATGTAAGTTGTTAGAATGATCTGTGTATTCCTACATGCAATATGGATCATTTGATAATATCATATAGCTGAAATATTTGTATACGTATTTTCGCACGCCTAGATCTATATTAGCTAAAATTCCGCACCATTAGGTACGTAGCATTTAACGAGTGAACCATACATATTCAAATCATTATATGTACATGCATTTTGTCTCTTTAGATTAGCGTATACTTTCCATCACGATCTGGACGTAAAGCCACCTGTGTCTTCTTTAACTCCAACACAACAGAATGGTCGAATGTAGGAGTCGATTTAGTCGAGGATGATGGGGAAACCAATAAAATTGTATGCACTACAAACCATTTGGGTACATTCGCTGTAGAATTTACTCGTCAAAATCCACAAGATCAAAATTTTATTTATATTTTGTTGCTCGTTATAACGGTGTTCGGACTATTATCTCTATCTCTAATTGCTCTCTTTATTGCATTAATAATATTCGCCGTTGCTGGAACGAAATTTTTTAACATTGAGAGAAACGGTGAAATATCGTTGCTCTATTTTAACCAAACACTCGCTCTTTTCTTGGCTATCGCTGCGCTTATAATGTTCTACAGCCATACGGCTTTCACTACGAACTACGTGATATATCAGTGTTTCTTTTCCCTGGTGCATTATCTCTGGCTAGCTGTTTTGGCTTGGAATCTGTGCTTAGGCATTTACTCAATCTACAGATTTTTTTATTGGTGAGTTTCTACATAACTAGTTTTATAACATTAACAAAATACGCGATCCACTCGTGATCCACTGCACTTCGCAACTGCAACCTTTTTGTGACTATACCATTTCGAATTTGCTTGCTTAATTAATGAATCTGATTTTCTGTCGGATATTCCGGGGCCTGCAACAATACTACTTTATTCTCCCTTTTTTTAAAAATGTTCCATTTTTAGACGTGTTTGACACCAAGAGAAGGATCTGGGGATACTTAATGGTGCTAGGATGGGGATTTCCTTTACCATTCGTGATAGCAGCAATCGCTGTGAATCAAGCTGGGACATCTACCTATGACACAGAGTGCTTCAGCTTTAGTATACCCTGGTTGTTGTTTCTAGGTCCCATGTACTTTGTGATTATTGTAAACATTTTGTTGTTCATTGTGATAATATTTCGACTGTGTCAGGTAAAATGTAAACGAAACAACAGAACTCACCGGAATGAGACGATTGTTTTTGTCAGAGAATTTTTGGTAGAATCTATTTTGATGACATTCGTTTTAGGATTACCTTGGGTGGTATGGACGATTAATCTGGCTAATTTTCTCACTACCAGTTTCAATGGGGGAAATGTTTCAAATGACAATAGCAAGCATCTAAGCTGGCTCATTGGATTATACGGTATTCCAGGGTTAGCACTCCTCGTCATTGTAGTGTTGAAGTATAGAGATCTCAGTAAGAAGAAAGCAGCATACATTTCTAACAATAATCAAGCTAACTCAGAGAATGCAGCAGAAGCAGTGAGAAGAGCTCTTCCTAAACCTAAGCCTAAACCTAGACACAAGTTGTTTACAATAAGACAAGGATCAATACTCTCAAGCAGTGTGGGTTCTACTCGAGACAGGACAGATTCATTCTTGAGTTGGAAATTAAAAAAACTAAGGACATCTTTGTCAATTAAGTTGCATGCGTACTCGGACAAAGATAATTCTATCAACGAAGTACACACAAATGTTGAAATATCAGCTGATGATCATCAAACGGTGAATTCTCTCCATTAAATAGAAAAAAGAAGCAATTCAACAAAAATTGTGGATCTAAATAATATTCTTCGTCTGCTCCCAACTAACTACATAATCAAAGAGGATGAGATGGAGATAATCTCATCTTTATTGTAATACACTACATTTGATTTTTTACAATATACAATAGATTATTTGACAGTCTTGTGTATGAGTGCGTGTGCATATCTGAATTGTTGTTCTTTTTTCTATACTATAATGTAATGTGTGAATAAAATCTTTTCCCCTTTGCACTGTTCCAATTACGTATCAGGTACGCATGGGCGTAGCCATGGGGGAGCCTGGGGGGCCTGGCCCCCCAAAATAAATAAATCACTTTGAAATTTGAAATCTGATCTAAATAATGCCCCCCCCTAAAATATATCCAGCCCCCCAAATAATATTTGGTCTCTACGCCCATGCAGGTACGGCTAGGAGCCATCTTTCCTGAATTATTACAATATCTTTTTCAATGTATATTTATTTCTTGAAAGTATTCACCTCGTTAAATATATTTCGAACTTTGGCTATTATCTGAGACAAGCACGCTTTGCTCACTTGCGTAGCGCGGCTAGTGAACACTATGTGTTCGCTGAGTAGCCCTGCGCTCCTGGGAATGTAAACAAATTCAGAAGCCCTATGAGTGAAAGATATTGATACTTTCACTAATCCATCTCAAATTTGTTTACTTTTTGAATGTATTGTAAACAAAAAATTATCAAAATAAGATCGAAAATACGATATTTGGAATCTACACCTCAGGTCAACAATTGAAAGCTATTCTCCAGCTCATTTAGAGAATTTTTTTCTTTATATATCTATTGTACACAAAAGTAAACAAATAATTTATCATATTTATTTGAAAATATGATATTCGAAATCTACGCCCCTAAACCCCCCATGTCAACCGTTGGAAGCTAGTCTCTAGCATATTTTTCAAAATTCGTCAAATGGTATTAAAATATGTATATAAAGGTGCGAAAATATACACATTTTTTATTGCTATACACTATAATCAAATTGAGACATTTAAGTATATAAGTTATCGCTTTGAAGTACTATGAATAGCAGTGATAGTATAGTATTGTAGTGTCGTACAATGATTTCTATAGTGAGAGTGAAATCACATATATTGTATAGAAAAGGTGTGAAAATTTGTTTTTTGAAGAGGTGTGAATTTTTCACTTAGATCTTCGAACTTAATCGTAGACAGCCTACATGCCAATTCTTCAATCAATTCGGACAAACAATACAAAAAAATCCTAGCGTTCTAATAAATAAGATATTGTCTTATCTGTATTCAAGCTACCTAGAGTAATTATATACAGGGTGATCCAAAAGTTCTGCGACTATAAATTCTACTTCATTGATTTGACTAAGATAATTTAGTTTAACTTTAAATCTGTTTGCATCTATGGAATCTACCACCCGTCTAGTTTAGAAATGAACACTATTCATTGCGCAAAATATTTTTTAAAAATTTTTGACAAATTTTTGAAATATTATATATCCGGAACTCCAATAATCTGATCTCAAAAAGGTCAAGTTCGAAAAAAACTTTTTTTCTTCTGTTTAAATATATTTATATCTTCCTATAGTCAGTTATTAATTCAAAATACTAATATATGACTATTTCTTTTGGTTTATTGACCGGGAATCACCAATAAGAACAACAATTGTTAAAGTATAATCATAGAATGTACCAAGCAATCGAGATTTTTTTCTTTTGATTTTTCTCTTTTTTCTAAACACACAAACATTTATGATCCACCTTAGCAAATATATTAGGAAATACAGGCAATTGGATTGCAAAATGATTGAAATAATCCTTATAATTCTCAAGTAAAACGAAATATCGGATGCTAGATCCTCATGTGTAAGTATAATACTTCAGCAAAATTTGTTGCAGAACTTTTGGATCACCCTGTAGTTTCTACTCTTGAAGAACAATATATTAGAAGGTATATGTATATTCAAAAGAACCTAAAGTCGTTCAGTAAGCAAAATATGGTATCGTGGATTTGTATTTAAGCTCGAAAATGAATGATAATATACAAGTAATTTCATTCTTTTGACTAATAATGATATTAGAAAAGATAATATTTTTCGCCTTATTTCTAGCATCATGCTGTAATATTGAAGGTGAGTTCGTATGTGTATAGATAGCTGTAGCATTTCATAATGTCATGTACACAAGTCAATGTTTATTTCGAATATTCATCTTTTTTACGGAATGCTGTCAAAATAAAGACATTTAGCAAAATTTAATAAAGGTTTGATGATCCAGTGCTAATTAAAGGGTAGGTCTACTATGAAAAATCATTTGAATACAGAAACCATTTGAAATACTAAAATTTCATTCCTGGCCATGCCCCCCAATTGGTGCTAAACTGATAATAGTTCCAGAATATGTGGTATTTCAACCTTGTTAAATAGCTATTGTCAATATTTAGACGACTAACTCAAACCCATATAGGACTAATATTTTATATTAGCAGTTGTCAGCGTGTTGAAGGAGTGTATATTTTCACACTATTTGACGAATTTTGAAAAATATGCCAGAGACTAGCTTCCAAAGGTTGACATGGGGTTTTAGTGGTGTATATTTCAAATATCGTATTTTCGTCTATGAATTTTTTGTTCACAATGCATTCATATTTCATAAAGTAAACAAATTTGAAATGGATTAGTGAAAGTATCAATATTTATCACCGTACGTGCTTCTGAATTTGTTTCTATTCCCAGACACTCGCAGGACGACTCTGCGAGTATGAAGTGTTCGCAGCCTCGCTACACAAATGCGCAAAGCGCACTGATATTAAACCTTAGACTACTCCATGATAAAATAGCCTGACTAATCGGAATCGACTATACTTATAAATGATGTTATTTAGTACTCTAAAGGGGAAATAAACAAATGATTAAAAGTTCCAGTATAGTAACTCTCGTTTATTAGGTTATTATTACAGTAATTATGTATCGTTTTTACAGTTATTGGAAGTATTGATCCAGACTGTGACTTGGTGTGGAGGGATGTTTGCTACAAATATTTCACTCAACAGAGGAACTGGTATGACGCAAACTCTAGCTGCGTAGCTTGGGGAGGGGGATTGGTGAATCTGTATTCACAGAGAACAATCAACGTTGCAACTGCAATACAGCCGGATTCTTCGTCAGCTTGGGTTTCTAACGCCAACTCAACAGCTTGTGGTTATTTGAAGATTAATACTATGCAAGAGACATCACAGTTGTATGAGGAATGCTCGAGGTTATTGTATTACATCTGTAGCAAGTCAAGTAAGCAGTTATTGTGTTCAACTTATCGAATATATTGACATCTATTACAATGCAGTCTATGGTTATAAACTCTTTAAATTAACCAGTGTACTTTCATAGAGCTTGCTGTGCAAGGTTGAAACATGTACTATAGTAATATTACCCGCAGCATGTTTGATAAAAAATAGAAACTTGATCCAAATCAGTTTGTCTCAAAGACTGCAACTTTTTGGTAAATGAAGTGCTTATCAGAACATAGGGACAACTTTTCAGATATGTATTATCGATCAAATTAGATGATTATTTCTGTTCAGTACAAAATTTTATATTTTTGTACAATGGAAAAAATATTAAGGTACTGAACTCAACATTAATTCAATAAAAAGATTTCATAAACGAAAATGTATACCACCTTATTCACAAAATGCCTCTAGTTCGATAATTAACTTATGCTATAGTAATATGAAGTAAACAAATTCATGAATAATCGGGAAAGATTGAGCTCGGTTTAATTGGTTTAATTTAGTCGGACTGCAAAAAGTTTAAAACCATTCAGAAATACAGGAATCTTTAGTAAAAAGTTGATTATCCTCCTACGTATAATCTAATTATTAGTAATTGATGAACCTCCTACTAATCTCACACTTGTGCAAGAGGGTGCAACCTCAGTGACGTTAACCTGGCTACCTCCAAACCTTGCAGATCCTACTGACAACATAATCCACTACGTTATCAACTATTCTGGATTGGAGCTAGATACTGCGATACGGAATGCCACAGTTTATCCTTCCAACACATCCAACACAACAAACATAACCAATGCCGGTACTATAACCAATGGATCTAACGTGAGCAGTAGTATGGATGAGAGCTACACACTAACTAAGTTAGAAGAGTACACGACCTATACAGTCCATATAATAGCTTTCTCCAGAATGAGAGGAAGAACTGGAGAAGTTGTGGGTGAAATTAGAACACCTCAAGATGGTAAGTGTATAAACAAACATCTATCAAATACTTCTCAGAATTGTCTTCTTAGGTTTGAGAATACTTTGAGGTGACCTTGAAAATTAATTTTGACTTACTTCCATTATTTGATAGCACATTATGGATAATTATCTGGAAGAAAACACTGAGTAAACTTTTTTACTTACTCAGCTCTCGCTCTCGTAATTTAAAAATATCTTCTAGCCTTCCCACCAAAAATATCGATCCGCCCTGAGTATACTACTTATGAACAAGTTTATTATTGTGTATACATTTAAATATTTCCTTCTACCTCTTTTAGTTCCCAGCGGAGTTCCACTCTCAATACATGCTACACCTCTGTCTGCTACCACTCTATTCATAACATGGCTCCCTCCTAACTCCAGTCTGATAAACGGAATCATAACTAACTTCACTCTCCAGTACAACAGCACTAAGAGGAATGGTCCTCAGAATGTGGAGAAGGTAATACCAGTCACTGAAGGGATTAACAACTTCTATCATATCTTGGATGGATTGACGTATGGAGGTCCAAACTATACCATTAGCATAGCAGCTAATACAGCAATGGGACAAGGTCCTTTCTCTGCTGCCTTAACTGCTCAAACTCAACACTCAGGTATTAGCAATATACATTTATTTCTTTAACATTCATTTTGGCAACTATTTTTATGATGATGCAATATTTTAGCAACTGTCGCACCCCGTAACCTGATCTACACCATGATATCTGCTACTACAATGCAGCTTAGCTGGGAGTCTCCAATAGAAAAGGACATAGATGGAATACCTCAGGAGTACATTGTAACTTACAGAGGATTTCCATTGGATAATGTGTTGCATAATCTGAGTTACACTTACAACAGCAGTGATCAACGAGGAGAAGCAGTTCTAGAAGATTTGCAGGAGAACACTACTTATAGCATCTCTGTGTTCTTAATAGTGTCTGGGATGTACAGTCCTGCTGCTAGTCTGACTGTGTCAACTCGAGATACTGGTAAGTAAATCAAGAAATAAAGTGAAATTGTGTGATATATACATTAATACTTTTGTGGAAGTTTATAATATCATTTTTAGCAGCAGGAAAAAAGAGTTAAGGATGCACGGTTTAAATTTGAATCTCGCAGAATAAAATAGATAGTGTCATCTACACCATAAATTGATCCTATATGCGAAATTTAATAGAAATAGGATTGTTAGATTTCGCAGTATCGCCCGTACTATATCCATACATACATACGGACGTAGTTACACAGTCCATGCCATAATGTACTTGCGGTCAATAATGTATGCAAAATTAAGACTATACACACATTACATGATAATATAATTGCTAAACTTCTTTTATAAAATGCATTCCCAATTTTTAAAATTAGTCGTGTACTTCCATGTACAAGTACTTAAGTGGTTAGCTTTCTTCAGCTTTGAATGAATTAGCACTGTTGCATGAAAAAATGCCCCCCCCGTGAAAAAATGCCCCCACCATGGATATTCATGTAATATGGGGGGGCAAAATTTAATGGAGTTAGCGTGAAAAATTGCCCCCCCGTGAAAAAATGCCCCCACCATGGATATTCTTGAGTTTAACACTAAATATTGCTGATACTATTTATATACGATACATTTATGAAAGTCATTGTTATTACTTCACACGACTAGTTTGTTGATTTGCAATGCTTTAGTAAACGAATAGAAGCGAAATAGCATTCAAAATGTTTTGTATAAGCATTGGCATACTTTAGAATATCCATGGTGGGGGGCATTTTTTCACGGGGGGGCAATTTTTCACGCTAACTCCATTAAATTTTGCCCCCCCCATATTACATGAATATCCATGGTGGGGGCATTTTTTCATGGGGGGGGGCATTTTTTCATGCAACAGCACTTTAGAACAGATTGTATGAACCTGCAGCTGCTGTTCATTTTTATCTCGAATTGCTCTAAAATTCAATAATTTATTTATGAGACTAGATACTATGTACTTTGTAATAACTTAATTAACCAACTAATTAACTGTTAGTCATAACAATTGGTTAGCATTACATCTAACCATCTGATAGCTAGGATGTTATGGTTGTATGCAAATACATTTAATTTTTCTAGCTACCCCGCACCAGATGTTATTTTGCATTGTTATTTTGTTATTTTGCATTTTTTGGTAAAGTGGAAAGGGGAAGCGACCATACTTAGTATAATAAAACTACTTTTAAAGCAATTGTAACAGTTTGTACTTGTGGACATTTTGATTCAATTCAATTCAATGGAAGCACATGTATTATAGCCGCGTAACTCGGGTTTAATTATTCTGGAAATAAGCAAAACGTATGCAAGTTAAGTAGCGTATAGACATTACATCTCCTAACTATTTATCATTTCTATTTACTAAATGTATTCCCATAGCTCCCTCCAAACCTGTACAGAGCCTAGAAGTGAATGAGACAAGTCAGTTTTCTGCAGTCGTCTTATGGCAGTCTCCTCCTCTCCGAGGACAGAATGCTAGGATCCTTTACTACAGTGTCACCACCACCTATACTGATCCTTCTACCAGCATACCGCAACTCATTGATAACTTCTCCTGGACTAACATAACTTTCAATGAGCACATAATCCTGAGATATCTATGGCACTCTGTCTACTTTACCGTGACGGTTACTCCCGTAACTCAGCATGGAATGGGACCCAATGCATCGACTACTTTCCTTCTGAGAAAAGGTAATAGTTAATTAAAAAATAGCGATAAGTGAAGGCGATATTGATAAGTGTTTATGAGTGATGGATGAGTCAGTAATTAAGTTTCAAGATTTAATTTCCATTTTTTATCATTTCTCAAGTGGCATTTATATCAATAATGATTTTTCTTAGAAACAATTCCTGAGATCTACAATCCAATGAGAGACCAATTTATAGCAATAGAGAATGTTTCAGAGTTTCGGACTTTTGATTTTGAATGCGCAGCAGAAGGTAATCCAACTCCTCTCATTAACTGGTACAGGAGGGATGGATCGAACATTAAGAACTATCAACCCTACTCCTATAACGTCAGCTTCACAACAAATGATCTCAAATCGAACCAGACTAACGTATACATATGCAACGCTTCAAACAGAGTAGAGTCTGTACTTAGAACAATTACTATTTACGTTATCACAGAAAATATTCCACTAAATTTTCTTAACGACACGGTTAATCAAATTGATCAACAGCCTTCAGTAGACAATCTTCAAGCTGGTAACATTACTCTGCTGGTCAATGCAACTTTAACCTCTGCAGACATGTCCCAGGGCGATTCAGATTCCAATTGCTCAGATAGGATGAAGCAGGACGCTATGTTGTATCCTAACTGTTTCGCTAATAATAGTATTGATCAAGTTAGGGCCGCGATAGAGATATTACCGCAAGTTACTACAAAGTTAGAGGAGGATGGACTTGACCGACAAACATCTGAGTTCGTCTTCTCCGTCAACGCCAAAGCAATCCAATCTTCTCTCAAGATACAGAATGGTACTACACAGAATAGTATTTTAGAGGTAAGCGACGTAATACATATTTTGCATTGGAACCTAAGTTGACTAATTCATTGAAATATGATGAAGAATTATGAATTATTCAATTAATGAATTATTCAAAATCTCAAACATTAGTGCAGATTCTATGCCCAAAAGTGGTTAAAAGGTTGCACATGTTATATACCTCTAACATTGCTCAGTCCCTAAGCGAAATATCAAATATTTTTTTCATTATTTTAGTTTCAAATTTTGAGTAATTCATTGATAATTCATGAATTAGTCAACTTAGATTGGAACATTGTAAAAAAAAGGGGCTAAGAAAATCAGTCAGTGCCAAACGAATCATTAGTCTCCTATATATTACTTGCATTAATTACAAGACTAGTATACAGTGTATTAGGAGTTGATGTGCTCTCGCAAGCACCAAGGTAATTGAATCCTTAGGAAGATCTTTTATTAATTGAAACAAGGGGTTTTCTAACAGACAAAATCCCTTCATGCACTAAAATAAAACTAAATACTCACATAAATGAAATCGAAAGGACCTTAAATTACTGAACTTATTGTGTTATGGATTCGAATCTACATTTTGTTTAATGTCTAGGTCGCATGTAGAGTTTTCAGAGAATCTTATAGAACAGAAATTAGTGTTTCTAACTCTATTTTCGCTTTCGAGGTTCTAATACCTAAGATAGTATCAGCAATTACCAAAAACAGCTCAAACCTGACTCTTGGACAGCCCAATAGCACTGTGTATTCAGAGTCAGTGCTAATACAACCTGAAAACTTGGCCGAGAAGGATGACATCACATTTCCAACCTCCTCTCTCTCAGACTACAGGCAGCGTGTTGTAGTACCTTCTGACCTGTTACTCAGCTTACCTAACCACACAAACATAACCAATACGTCCACTCTTGTAAGTATTTCCTCAATCTTTATAATTACCATTCTTGCGTATATCTCGAATGAAGTACCAAATTTGTATTTACAATTATTTCATTTAGGTCTCTACTACTGTCGTCGGAGACAATTCAAGTACTGGTTACAATAGAATTTTAACAATTACTTTCACTCAGAAATCCTACAATTTCTCAAGGAATATAACACAGCTCAGCAAGAATGTAAGTTTTAATCTATACCTAAGATTCCGCAAGAGGTCGCCTAGGCAAAATCAACTTTAATAATGTTATGACTCAATTTTTTCATGTATTCGTAAATTCAACATCTTCATACAATTACAAATTCAGTGTTGCATGTATGTATCTATCCATCTAATGTCTTTCTCTTTAGATTAGCTTACACTTTCCCTCACAGCCTCCTCCCTCCGGCTATGAGCTCATCTGTGTCTTCTTTAACTCCACCACGAGAGAATGGTCCGATGTAGGAGTCCGTCTACTCCGATATGACAAGGAGACCAATAACGCGATATGCACCACGAATCATTTGAGCACTTTTTCTGTTCTAATCCGTACGAGAGAGGGAGAAGAGAGTAATACTGAGAAATTGGTTCTCTCTGTGGTGTCTTATGCACTTATGAGCATCTCCTTCATTTCTCTCTTAGTAGTGTTGATTTTATACACCGTTGCAAGAAAACATTTCTTTAAGTTAGACATTGACAATAAAGTTAATCAAGTCCCAGTGCTCTATTTTAATCAAACTCTTGCTCTTTTCTTTGCTACTGGAGTGCTTATCTTCGGCATAGAGGTAGCTAACAAGTTGAATGATCATCTTTGTCTGGTTATAGCTGCGCTCTTGCACTACTTCTGGATAGCTGCACTAGCTTGGAGTTTGTGTTTGGGGATATATACAGTATATGCTGCCTTCAAAAGTAAGTTTTCTTTTTCATATTTGTATGGCGTAAAATATGACTAATTAAAAGTCAGTTGTAACTACGTTCGTATAATATGATCTATAATCTTTTTAATAATATTTAAATTAAGTTTTTAAACACCAAAGGTAATTAGTGTCGATATCAAATACCATATTGCAAATTGGAATGAATTCCTGATTTTTATAGGTCATAGGCGCCAAACCTGGGGCTCCGATGTCACTCCTCATGTTGGTCGTTAAATGTTCATGAAATTGAATGTTTATATTATTAAAACTCGATTTTTGTATATTTACAGTTGACTCCGCTTAATCGAGACAAATCTCCAGGAACGGAATGGTTCCCATACATAGAAACTAATAATAAATTACTGACAGGGTTCCCTTCTCCAGATAAGTACAGGTAAACCTCCCAAAGCGGCACCCATCGGGAGAATGATTTTGTGCCGCTTCTCGGAGGTTGTCGCTACTCGGAGGTTGCTCGTATACACCCTTAATATATTATTCAAAAGCTAAAATAGCATATATTGATACTAATACAGTAGTAATCGGTTATAAGAACATCGGTTATATGAATCTAAATTAATATAGATGATATGTCATAAATATGTATATATTTGAGGCGCATGCATTAGTTCGAATTCTGTATGTAGTCGTTAGTTCGAATTCTGCATGTAGTCGTTAGTTCGAATCGACCCCCTTCGTTCAGAAATGCCTTTTTCATCCTCAATTTTCTACTATTCTCTAAAGAAAATGCTTCTTTTCCCTCAGTTCTTATAAATATCTCTTCCAAATGCCACTCAATGACAGTACTACATTGAAAATCTATTCGAACTAATGCTGCGTCCCCACAAATTACAACCCCCTATTTATGTCTAAATCCGATTCTAACTAACGACTACATGCCCAAATTCGATTTGAACTAACGACTACATGCAAAATTCGAACTAACGACTACTTTGAAATTCGAACTAATGCTGCGTCCCCATATATTTTAACTTCTTATTTGAAACGTTCTTAAAGAATGGCATGTATATGAGTGATTGTTACATATACATCTGATTGGTGCCGTATCTCGGAGGTAATTTTGTATTAAAAATTTCAATTGGGAGTTCACTTAACTGCCGTATGTCAGATGTTGCCGTTACTCGGAGGTTGAAGAAGTACTATTAGTATAAGAAAATCAATCGGTGGAATGGGATGATGCCGCTTCTCGGAGAGTTGCCGCTACTCGGAGGTGCCGCTTTGGGAGGTTTACCTGTATTGATATTTAACAAAACTTTCTTCAAATGCCTGGGGGAATAGACCAATTACATGCTTTACTCACTCAGTGTATTACTGCACCATAGATGTTATTTTTCCGTGACTCGCCGTGACAAAATAAAATATTAAAATCGCTTTAAAGTATCTATAAATATTTGCAGCATAAAATTTTCCTCTGTACAGTATTGCTAACACCGGTTTGAATCCCTCTATTATATTAGAAAAAAAATTTTACGCGTTTATTAAATCTTCTAGCTGATCTGAAGAAAATCTGGATATACCTGATGATACTAGGGTGGGGGTTCCCCTTACCTTTCGTGATCACTTCACTAGCGATTCGAGGTGAAACCTATGTAAACAAGGAATATGACTACTGCTGGATCTCGACTGATGGTTGGATCATATGGTTGTTTTTGGGTCCCATCTACTTCATCATTATCGTAAACATATTTTTATTCATTTTGATCATTGTAAAATACCACTCAGTTAAAATATTCAGGAAAAAAACGGATCTGAGAGATATTATGGATATTTTATCAAAATCATTCATCTTGACTTTTGTCCTAGCATTACCCTGGGTGGTAGCTCTAGTTAAAATTACTACCCACTTTTTTAAAGGAAATGAAGTTTCCGCACTTGCCAATACGATTTTAGATTGGACGTTTCTTCTATTTAATTTTCCGGCTGGGATAACACTCTTGATCTATACACTACCTAAATATTTATTTTACAGACGAAAATCATCAGGCAAAAGTACTAATAGGCCTAGCAAAATTGCAAGATCAAAGGAGGAGCCTTTAAAGTTGAATGTGGTAAGAAAACAGAATAGAAGGAAATCCCAAGAGAATTCTGCATCTCACACTTCAACAGATGAGAGAGCGGTAGCAAAAGGTTCTGAAGCAATGAAAGCTAATTTCACTCGAGATGCTGGCAGCCTGGACAATCGGACAAGTTCGAATGAAGCTTACATGAACGAATTTGCAGGAACAAATGCAAACCATTCTTCCTTTATTGAAAACTTTCCTCAAAGTCAACCTAGTTTTGATGAGTCCACCAACGCTCCAGTGAGACTTACTAGTTTCAAATCCACTCGCAGCGAAATAGAAACACGGCTTTGAAGTTCTTGTTCTTTACTAAGTGTCTTATTTTCTGCTTCAATCACCATACTTTCCAGTTGTATACCTTGAAATTTGCTAGTGGTTTCAAAAGTGGTTTCAAAGTGGTTTCGAAAGTGGTTCATGTTGATTCTTTGTAACATGTTTTCTTAAATAATTTAGATGTATGGTTTGTGATGTAATAATTAGTTACTAATATTTGTTATTAAAACATGTACATTTTTTTAATCATACATAATTTTTACGGACATACGTATGTTGCAGGGATGCCAAAGCTAATCCAATCCCATACAGCTTGAGCCATGATAAAGAGGGATGTGGCGTTGAATTTTACGGGACATGGCGGGACGAAATCGAAATACGTAGAATCCATAAAAGTGGGACATAATCGAGAAATTTCATGTAAAAGGGCAATCAATCACATTATTTGTAGATCCAATCAAATCTATTAATCGATATAACAATAATCGATTGGACTTCAATTTCTTTTTTTCCCATCGATATGTATCCACTATTTAACAACAAGCAATAGACATGCGATAACCATTCAAAGTTTTGAGCTAACGATAAACCAAACATTACCGAAAAATATTGATGAAAATTCATCAATTACGTGTAGTATCCGATCGATAGACTACTTGTATACTTACGACAATCCAATCTGTACAAGAATTAGCAATTGCAATCGATAATTGAAATTGTCTCGATTGGTTTGGATTGGATTGGATTGGGTTCTGCCTATTCCTCCCTCTGGAGTAAAGTGTGTTGAAAAAGTTCTACAAGGTGCCTCTATAATCCTTCCTGTATCCATATTCCTAAATCATACTCTTGTCAACCATTCCGGTATAGTGTCATAGTGCCAAGTGTCCCCCCCCCAGACCTGTGACGCTAAGGTGAAGAGTCCGGGAGGCATTTGACACTAGGGTGAGGAGTCCTGGGGACATCTCACCCGGGGGACCGCTGGCACTCTCACACCGGGATCCTGGGATACTCAAGGATCCTAGAACCAAATCCGTTGGTCAGTGTACATTCCATTCCGTTCCATTCGGGGAATACAATAGGCATATCCAAATGCTAATTAGTATCCATACATGCCAACTTGAGCCGTAATAAAAGCGGGACGCAGCGTTGAATTTTGCGGGACATGGCGGGGCGCAATAGAAAAATATTTACATAAAGTAAAAAAATCGGGACATACTAGGAAAACTTCATGTAAAAGCGGGGCACTCATGAAAATTCACTCAATATAAGAGTGAAAAAAGCGAGACGTCCCGCCAAAAACGGTGCAGTTGGCAAGTGTGAGTATCCCTGTAGTGCTGTCAGTAGATGCAGAGTGATGAAAGGAGTGCAGATAAGACAGAATGCCTCCATTGACTTCCCCAGCTACTACGAGAGCCTGTGTGCACTCCACAACCTCTGTCCAGTAGTCGATATCCGTTCCAGCGCTAAGCTGGGCGCGGTGGACTTCAGTGCGGACCGCATGCGCTACTCTGACTGGGAGCCTTTCTGCAGCGCTCTCAAGCTCAACCAGACCCTCTCCTCCCTCTCCGTCCGCAGCACCTTCCGTCCGGGCGTGAAGAGCCCCATGAGCAAGCTGGACCAGCTGCACCTCGGCCGGCGCGTGAAGCCGCCTGGCTTTGTGAACAAAGAGATTCTGTCCAAGCTGAGCGCCGCGCTGCGCGGCTGTCTCGAGCAGACACGCAACCTCAGTTCTCTCTGCCTCGAGGGAGTCCCGCTCAGAGTGAAGGTAGGTCTGCTGCTGGGTTCTCAGAGAGAATACTTATTCGCATCTCGACTAGGATTTGGAGCAGATATCACGGGGGATGAGTAAGAACAGGAACACCCTCACGCACCTCTCTCTCCGCCACTGCTGCTTCGGGGATGAAGGCGCCGAGTTACTGCTCCGCTGTGTGAAGAACCTCCCCTCCCTCACACACCTCGACCTCTCCGGGAACCTGCTCTCCAACGCCGGCCTGCATGAGACCGCCAACATGCTGCTGCACCAGGCCCTGCACAGACACAGCACTGCCTGGGAGGAATCTCTCCGGTCTAGGTTCGTAAGCTAATCCCTTCACGCACGCATTCACTAACAATACAGTTCTGACTCCGTTTGTCAGGTTCGATTTTTCGAAGAAGGAAATAGTTCGAATTCCGATTTAGGAAATAGTTCGACTTTGTATCATTAGGGTTAATGGTGGTTTTCATGTGAACTATTTCCTTTTTTGGAAAGTCGAACGATTTCCGGTTTTTGTGCGAACTATTTCCACCATACCCTTTTGTCAGCGTATTGAGCCAATCAGTTTATAATCGTATACAAACCAGAACACTGATACTAATCACCACCTTAGCATAGCGTAAGGTACTGGCGGTGTGGGAATCTGTTCATAGTGAACTCCGTAGGATGCCCCATCTCTCCAGCATGCCGGGTCTGAGGCGGCTCTCCCTTAACCACAACCCAGACGTGGGGGACGCGGGCTGCTGCGAGCTGGCCGAGGCGCTGAGAGAGGACCTGTGGGTGCGCGCAGTGGACCTGCAGAACTGCGGAATCTCTGAGAGGGGCGCGTGCGCTTTCCAGCACTGCCTCAAGCTGAACACGTCCCTGCTGGTGGTAGACCTGCGCAAGAACAGCGTTACGGAGAGCACCATGCAGCTGATACACGAGCAGCTCTCTGTCAACACCTCGACTCAGCCGTACGCAGAGTTCTCCTGGAGCCCCCTGGAGCCAGACCCCTACTCGGGGGAGGACGCGATCGAGCGGATCCGAAACGGAGGGAGACGCCGGGTCAGACACGTCGGGGTGAGAGGTCCGATCCAGCAGCCGCCTTTCAAGGCCGGACATCCAGATCCGGGCGCGTTTGGCGCCCTGCATAAGTCCAACTCGGTTCCCCACCTCCCCTCTAGACCGCAGAGCTCGGGGGGCAAGAAGGGCTACGTCCCGAACTCCGGAGCTACGAGGAGAAGTGTCCCCAGGCCTGTGTCCGCTCCTCGTTCCCGCCCCAGGCCCGACTCCATTTCCTTACGCGCGGGTCGGGGAAGCAGCGCAGACAGTCAGCAAACCGATCACTCCCTCTCCGCCAGACACAGACACGCATCTCTCGGGCCGCCCGACTCGTATGAGCCCTCCTACGCCTTCTCATCCAGACCCACCTACCCTAGCAGGAGTAGACCGCCTGTCCCCCCTTGCACCCTCTCCCAGCCGACCACTCCCCCGCACGAGAGCCCTGCGGACAGACAGGGGGGAGTGAGTGCAGCAGCTGGCACTGGGGACAGAGACTGGGAGGCACTGCGGAGCAGGGTGCGGGAGCTGGAGGAGAGGGTGGAGAGTGCGGACAAGCTGAGAGAACAGGCGGAGTACAAGGTGGTGGAGCTGGAGATTGAGAACAGAATGCTACAGCGGAAACTAGAGATGACGTCACAGCCTACTACCACACCTCCAGCTGACACCGCGGTAGCTGCAGGCGTGGATGAATCTACTCTTGAAGCTATTGAGCAGTCCCTGCAACAGTTTCACACCTTTATTGATCTCCTGCGCTCCAAAGGGTACGGCCACCTCTTGACACTCCTCAATCAAGACCACTGAGCACTGAAGCTATTTCCTCAATTTATTCTTTTATGCCACTTCACAGCTGTTCTTATCTATCCGATCGGTCTTATTATATTGATTGCTTATTTCAACATTCAATCAAGGCATAATTCCTCATAGAATACGCTATCCAGTATTGATGTGTGTCTGTGTGTACAGGTGTTAGTAGGTTGTATGTTCCAGCTGAAGAAACTGATAGGCAAGCTGGGCATGGGGCAGACTCAGAGTGAGAACAGGGAATCTTCATCTCGCTACGGGTCCAACTCCCGGCTGGCGGGCTCCATCGTGACAGTGAGCGCGGGGCCGGAGCAGCAGAAGAGACTGGAGGAGAACGAGCACATGAAAGCCCTGTCACGGTTGCCCATCTTCCTCCCTCTCTACTCCAGCAACTCTCAGTACGAGTTCAGTCTGGAGCGCACTGAGAATCTGAACCCGCGCATCATCCTGTCCGTCTGCTCGCACCTGAAGAGTTTCCTGTACTACTCAGCCGTCGCGCCAGTGGAGCGCGAGCACGCACTGGCCTATGAAGTGAAACAGCTGGAGCAGAAGACAGCTGTGCTCTTCCACAGGTGCAACTCGCGGTACAACCTCCTCACTAAGATCGGCCCGCACTTGAAGCGGATGCATGAAGTGAACCGGCAGCTTAAACTGATGGGAGACCAGGTCAAGTCCTGTTTCTCTATGATTGCTAAAATTGATGATTTATTGACACAATTAGAGAATATCTCCTGATGAATATATTGGTCCAATTAAATGACGTCATATGTTTGCATTGTGTTCCACGACCAGTGAAAGAGAGGCTATTGTTTTAATTGACACCATGTTAATGCTAGCAGCTGACAGTAAATGCCAGGAGAAGTGTCTCACGGAGCGACTGCTCAAGATTCCCCGCCCGCCGACGTAGAAAGCGGCAGCAATCAGAAACTGAAGTGTATCGGCAGATACATCTTGTCTGGTAACACGCTGGGTAAGGGGAACTTCGCCCGTGTGGAGGAGGCGAACCACTGCCTTACAGAGACTAAGGTAATCCCATCCACCCAATTAGCCCATGTTAGTTTGTGCTGGAACTGAGAGGATTGATTGCATGTCGATTGTCTACAGGTGGCTATCAAGATAATAGACATAGACCGCATACAGGAGGAGTACGTGCGTAAGAATTTGCTGCGTGAAGCTAAGCTGATGCGCGGTCTGAAACATCCCAACATAATCAGACTCTACGAGACCATGAAGACGTCGCACCTGTACTGCATGGTGACGGAGCTGGCGGAGGGAGGGGAGCTGCTCAGTCACGTACGACACGACTACAAGGAGAGGAGACTGCCGGAAGCTGTGGCCAGGCCCTTCGTGAGACAGCTGACATCTGCCCTGCAGCACCTGCACAGCCAAGGGATTGTACACAGGTGTGCACACGGAATCATTTATAATCAAAATATAATCATGAATTCCTTCTTATATTGAAAATGTAACAAAATGATGTTTCTATATTAATTAATTTCCTTTACTTCTCTTCCTCACAGGGATCTGAAAATGGAGAATATTCTGCTTGACAAGAAGAAGAGATATGTGAAGATTGTTGGTTAGTTGTGGATTGGAACTATTTATGCACACTGGGACTTCCTCTATACAAGTATTCGTACACCTTAATCCATCTTGTCCATGCTGGGATTTAATGGAATCATAATTTTCTGTGTCGACAGTGAATCCTACACAGTATTAATGAAGGATTAGTCGGAATGCTTGTGTTAGAAAAATACATTCATATCCAAGTCTATGTCAAAATGTAACAGGAATTTTGTTGAGATTATATCTACGGATAAAAGTTAGATGTAATAAATGTTTATTCGAAACTGTCCATCGCCACTTTCAATAGAAGAAATAAAGATTGCAATGCAAACAGTGAGTGCACAAATAGTTGAGTGAGGAAGCGTGGCAATCATCAATTGCTATGTGTCACTCTATGTCACGCATGTTCAGTGGATAAGATCATCTCTGCAGTAATCATATAAGATCTGTTAAGGCTGTTGTCTACCTACACACAATATTCTTGTAGATTCTGTTAAATGTGATTACTGTTCGGTTTTAAAACATGTTTTATTAAAACGACTATCAAGCGAATTATGTTCAAGAATGTAACTGAGGTTTACTAGGTACAGGAATAGTAACCACATAGTATGAGAAGTATCTCCGTAGACAGTTGATAGCACATTGATATGGCGGTGCATTGCTAATGAGTGGTCGGGCGAATGCATCTATTCTCTGAATAGAGAGTTGGCGTCATGTTATTAGTATGTAGGTTGCTCTTCCGTTACTCTTTCCTACTCGCGTAGACTTCGGACTCAGCAACGCAGCACAACCCGGATCACTTCTCGCCACGCACTGCGGCTCTCCGGAGTACGCAGCTCCTGAGCTCTTCATCCCCGGCAGGCAGTACGGCCCTGAGGTGGACATATGGAGCTTGTGAGTTACTCTGCACTCATGCACTATATCCCATCTCTGCCAGATTAACTGCTACGATCGCGGACATACAGTATAATATTGCTTATAATGTTCTGTATCCAATAGAGGAGTCAACATTTTTGCAATGGTGATAGGCAAACTACCATTCAGGTGAGTGAGATCTGTACTAACCACGTTGTAATATAGTCAGTGTATCTGATAACGTATCTGTGTATAGGTCTCCTAAGCAGGGACCTAGGAAGAGACAGCGACTCCTGGAGATGATCTCAAACGGACTCAGTGAGGCACACGAGAAGGAGATGACGCATCTAACTGCTGGTATTTAGTGTTAGATCAGACATAGTTACGTTATAAATGTAGTTTTTATCTACCAACCGAAACAAGTGCATAGCTCTCTCCATTCCGATGTTGAGAAGGAAGCTCCTCTGTTTGTTTGTGAAATAATTTAAATGTATTTTATTACCAACAAAAATGAGATAACTGATAGATTAGGTACCTTTGTCGCTAATATGCTGCTCATTTCTCACTCTGTCTCAAAAGGAGCATTTCCAACTATTCATATGAAAATTATGTGAAATGTAGTACTCATGAATATAATTTGCATCAATTTCAAATAATTGTGTTCAGGTTTGGCTATTTGACACATCAAAATTGATGATGACCAGCTAGTATTCATAAGCACGAGATGACTCAACAGACGTATGTACAGTAGATATTGGCTATAGTGATAATTTTGCTCGGTTTGAGGTGCCCCAGTCGATGACGTTCCATACTAATTTTATTGGATATAGTGATAATTTGACCCAAAATTCCCTTCTCCCACTATCACTACATCCAATATCTACTGTATATACTTGAATGCATGACTAATGGTATTATAGTGAGACGTGTTTAGGAGATACATTTTGCTGACTTAATACAGTTATTCTTGAATCGTTGAACATACGGCTATAATGTAAGATATACATGTACTCTCCAGCTTGTAACGACATTATAAAGATGGTGCTACAGCCTGACATCTGTAACAGAGCAACTCTGGACGACATAATGGTTCATCCGTGGATAACGAAGAACGGACACTACCCTCTGCTCCCCTTCAAACCTCTCCCTCCGGACCTCTCTGTCAAACAGTCCTCACTGGACCTGATCTGTAAGTCGGGCAACGTGAGCGTGGAGGAGGTGAATGACTCGGTGGAGAGGGACAAGTGCGACTGGATGTCAGCTCTCTACCACATCCTCCTGGACAGCAGTGAGGCGAGGAAGGTTGTGCAGCGAAAGGTTTGTAACCAAATACATACATCCGTTATCTCCAGGGGTGTGGTGATGGGGAGCGGTGTTCTCTCAATAATTTTCAAAGAGATAGCCGTTTAACATTTTCCTTGACGGATTGATACACTATCTTTTTAATGATTGTAAATTCTCTCTATTTTCTTGAGTTACCTTATTCTTTCAAAATATTATTTAGGAGCGGATAATTGAACAAATTTATTGATATGTTCATGTCCACCAACATTTTGACGTAAAATACTATTTTACAGGCGCTCCCCCACTTTAATTTTGAGCACTACACCACTGGTTATCTCGCATGTTAATGTTGCTTAGTGAATAGTGAAACAATACGATTACTATGTTATTAATGCTGTAAGGCAGGTGTGTCAAACTCGAATCGGATAGTGGGCCAATTTCATAACCCCAGCTCTTCCCCGGGCCATGATAGAAACGAATAAATTTTAACTACTGATTCATTCAATTATAATATTTTTTCGCAACTGGCTGGCGGGCCACCTCTGAGCAACCTGCGGGCCACCAGTTTGACACGCCTGCTGTAAGGTCATAGGTTTAATATCCAGTTGGGGATATCTACTCTACACTTCTAGACTATAAATTCGTATGATGAGAAATGGAGAAAATATCAGAAAACATTCTGTCTCGCTTTAGTCGTTCTGGCTAGTGTCAGCTTTAACCATTAAATGATAGGAAAAAATAGATTTGTGATTATTATTTGTCAAGTGTGGACATTAAAATACTTTTTGTTTTTCACAGCAAAAAATGTTTGTAAATGTCATTATTATACGCAAGTTCGCGCACTTTGTTTACGCAGAGTCGCCATGCGGACACATGGGAATAGCAACGAATTCAGAAGTCCCTACGGGTGCCAAATGTTGATTACTTCTACCCATCCACATAAAAATTTGCTTATTTTATGACTCTATCGTAAACAAAGTTATTGCTTTGAAGTATTAATAACAATGACAGTTTTTGTCGTGCAATGATTTCTATTGTGAGAGTGATGCCATATTGTGTAGAAAAATTGTGAAAAAATTTTTTGCAGTGGTGTGAAAATTTCGCTTTGGATATTTGAACGTAATCGTAGACTCATAATTTGACACCTACACCTACATGCCAATTTTAATATCCCTACGACTTGCCAATTCTTCAATCAATTCGGACGAACAAACAAACAAATCCTAGCCAGTGTTTCATACAGGATTTGCATGCAAGGTGTGCAATCTAGGATATCTAAATATTTAAGGGGGCAGGTACTAAATCACATCCCTTCATTTTATTTCTTCATTTTATTTCTAAGGGGCACTTGAATGAGCAAGGGGAAAGTGCCCCCTACCCCTCTGTATGAAACTCTACTAGCATTTTAATATATAAGATTTTACATATTTTTCATTCAAATTATAGAATCAAGAGTTTGTAGTATAATATGCATTGTGTCCTACCAAAATAGTTTCAAAAGCACCATCGAAGTGATTTATTAATTAAAGGTATAAAATATTTTTGGGAGTAAATCCCACCAGACCCTCATGGTCGCTCTCTTGTACCTTAATTTGACTTTCCCTCTGATGTGGAACTCAAAAGCATTGCGCTATGTTTTAGATTATTGATGGTTAGTAATGCCTGATTACTAAGGATAACAGTGGATATTCATCTCGCATTGAGACTCTCCTCATACTCCTCTTCTATAATTAGCTGGTTGATCATGTGTAGATTACATATATCTGTATGGGATTGTTGTTAATTAAAATTATCGATTTAAGAGTATTATATAACAATGAAACTTGTTCTAAATATAATTATTTCAAAAGTTTATGTATGCACGTGTAGGCTCCCGTTACATTCTAATTTCCCAGAGCTCAGACTAGTAGGTAGATTATTTCTTTGATATTCTTGTTTACGAATAATGGAAGTAAGTACTTGTAAATCAACAGAGGGACTGATACATGTTAGCAGTGCGGTTAATGAGAATTACAAACCAGACAATGTACAACTTCCTGAATTAGTCGCACCTCAAAAAGATAGTAACCAAGAAAGAACAGCTCCTTTGTCTCCTGAACATGAGCGGGATAGCTTCGGTGGGCATTTATTCCAGAAAGTATTGCTAGTCCTCACTTGCATATTTGTCATTATAATCGTATGGGTGTTGTTCTTCACTCTTGTTGCGATTACGTTTGCTGTCAATCAATCTCTCTCATCCTCTTCAAATTCTCCGGATCCTTTTAACCTCAATACGAGTACGCCTCAAACCCCAGTCGCACGTGTCACCATCTTAAATATATTTAACGACCGCCTAGACCTGTACCTAGAGCGTAGTGACCTGGTACTAGCTAGTAATGGGATGAACTTAACTGGAAACGTAACCATTCCTGTGGACAGGACAGCACTGTACCACAGCGTGCGCTACAGAATCTCATACTACGCGCAAGTTGTCACTGGGGTTCCAAAGGTTTACTTTACTCCTTCCATTGTTCGATTCAGTTTTTCAACTTCTTCTGTTAACAATTCAGTGAATAACGTCAGTCTAAGTTCCAATACCTTATTGGCGACCTTTTCTTCCAACAAACTTGACTCGTTCAATATAACTGTCGATTGCCCTGACGGCTTTTTCTATTCCGATTCATTTTGTCAGCTCTCAGAAAATTTCTGCGATGAATACCATCCTTCAGGAAACGCTGGTAGAATTATCCTCAGAGTGGGACTAATTCTCTTGGCTGTGTTCGGATTATTAGTTAGTATCATCTCACTGCTAACGTTCATAATCAATCTCTGTACCAATAAATCGGGGGGTTTTGAAAGTAATTTTTTTAAGAAGTTATTTGAGTCCCTAGTAACCCCCAGTCTATTCAGTTTGTTCGTGTTTGCTTTTTTCTGTGTAATATTATTCGTGATTACCGACCTCCCTAACCCTGACCTTACGTTCTGCAAGGAGCTCGAATCCACCGCAGACTTTGTTCTGTTTAACATGTACGGCGCAATCTTCCAGTTCATGTTGATAGGATTCCTATTCTGGGTTAACTTCACTCTACTCAACCTCTTGTTGATAGTGAGCTTCCCGTTTACATTTAATTCTACCAGCAGAATGAAGAACTATGTCTTCCTGATCGAATCAATCATTGCCATCGCTCTACCAATACTTTTTGCCATCATAACTCTAGCCTCGAGGAGAGGTCGAGCATATGTGGGTTTGCAATTCGTAGGTTTGATTGGACCGACTGGGATAATATCCTTGTTGTTCTTATATGCCCCGGTCGTTCTATCCTGTATCTCGATTCTAACACTCACTCCACTGATCCTCTGTAAGATGAGATGGAACTCTCTGCGTACCACTGGAATCCTGGACAAGTATCCCAAAGCTACTCCCCTCGAATACAGGATTGCTGTCTACTCCATCGTGCTTGCAGTTCTGCTGATCATCCTCATGACGGGTTACATATTCTTTATACGTGTGTCACAGAGCGAGGATTACTTCTCACTTGTAGATATAGGTCTGTGTGCTACATATCGCAGTCCTGCTTCACTCTATCGTAATAATGTGCAGACACGATTCAGTTCCACAGCTCAAGCACTGAAATCTGCAACCAACTCCACCGTTGTGCCATTGGACTTCATGCTAGCATGTGATCGAGTAGACGCGACCAATAGAGCATACCCTCCTGGCCTCTACATCCTGGACACATTTCTCATTAGAATTGTAGTTAGCTGTGTCTTCATCATTACTCTACCAACTCATGCGAATTATCAAACTTGGAAGAACATTTTCTTCAGATGCACAAAGCGTATGAATCTGAGTTCATCTACTAAAGTGACTAGTAGGAATTAGTTGAGTCATATTTGTTCTTTAGACATGTCTCAGGTTGTAGATTGTTTAGTTTTTCTTGTGATTGTTATACATTTTGTGGGAATAGTATCTAGAATCATGTTTATTAACTTGTCCTGCAAATGTTTCAGTCACTCAGTAACATATTCAGTAACATGTTGGCATGCCCAACTCTACACCTCTAAAAACCCATATTAATACTGTCGAATGCTAGTCTCTAGCATATTTTTAAAAATTCGTCAAGATGTGTGAAAATATGTATACAAAGGTGTGAAAATATACACATAACCTTTTTATTGCTATACACTATACGTAATAAAATTAAGATATCTACACCAAGGGTACAAAAGTATTTGAAAACTTCATTATTTCACATACAAATTGTACTAAAATGGGTCTATTCATGAAGAGGATTACTTCTAAATGGTATGGGGTACAGCTAATCGAATTCCAGATTCGAATTAGTCAGTTTAATTTTTCTAATATTAATCATTCATTCTAACATTTTGTAAGTATCAATCAGTGCCACCTTATGCCATTTTAACCACTATACTACATGATGGCAATGAATTACGTATGGTGGCCCAGGCTAATAAGATTATTCATAGAGTTGAGTAATATACATATTAGATATGTTCAACTATGACTAATTCCAATGTGTATATTTCGAATCTGAAATCATACTTTTAGTATCTCTTAGAATTTGAATATTTTTCCCCTGAAAAGATCCAATTTAGTATTATTTATATGGAAAATAATGAAGTGTTAAAATACCTTTGTCCGGTTGGTGTAGTCACAACCGAACACGGCTGAATCTTGCAATCATAACAAGTCACTACGTCCCACTTTCTGTCCTAAATTAATGCGAGATTCAATAAAAAACGCATAATACTTTTTTAAATCTTCAAAATATTCGCCTTAAAGTCTTCATTTGATGCCCCACCCTCTGTTCGATTGGATATTTCTGTTTAATTGAAGTTTGTAAGTTTAAATTTATTCAAATCATTATATCAAATAATACAGTGTATATGTGAAACTGATTTGCAATGATTGGTTCCTGCTGAAGTATCAGAGAATCAATCAGACTCCAGACACTTGACAGTTTAGTCTGGAGTCATCACACGGCTCGTACAACTTCGCAGGATGAGGTAGGCACTCACTAGTCCATGATTCCAATACAGCTTCGCTCTTTTGTCATCATTCTTTCGATATCTAGTAAGATCATCCGCCCGTCCCACATTCCAATGATTCGACCGCCCATTTAGTAGTGTTCCATTTAATTGGAGACGCTTGAGGCTGTTCAATCACGTTTTCAGGATTCGCAATCACTTCTTTAGTTTCTACGGTTTTCACCTCGACCTTACCCTTCACATCTTCAGCCCTTTCTCCACTTGGGAGGGTGAAGAGCAGACGGATACCGTGTCCTATTGATCGGCACCCGCTTATTAGAACTCAGCACATCTTTGATACTCGAAGGTTTAAGTATACTAAATTGATAGGTTTTCAATGATGTGATACAATCTATTTCAGGCTATTTATACAAGGTAGAGATATGTAGTCATATCCTGATATTACCTAAGAGTAAGGAGAATACTGATAATTATATCTGATTAATCAGGAAGCAGCCTATCCATATTTAAAAATGTAATTTACTCCTTATTTCCTTCCACTGCATTCACGAGACCGGATATCCAGCTAATCTTTCTCTGAATTTCTGTAATTGTTGTAATATTTCTTTCTTTTCTTCATTGGATGATGTCTTACACATGCTCCGTCGTGAGCTTGATATGGATTTTAAATAAAACCACCTGTTGACAGTTCAATTTTGCAATCAAGCAATAACGTTCATCGCCACTGCTTCTAGAATGATCTTTCCATATTATCAGTGATATAGAGACATTCGTCTGTAAAATCCTACATTTATGATAGAAGTAACTTCCTCTACACTTTTAATGCATATAATTACTACATTATTTTATTCGTAGAACAGTGAAGTATGGTACCGTTTGAATTTATGAGATCAGCATCAGAACCGGTGAAGTGATACGACCTTATGAATAATTGACTTTTTTTATAAAATACAAATTGATTTTGACGTACCAACTTTTGCTTTTGCAAGAATAATATAACACTGCCTCCGCCAGGGCTGGCTATTATTTATTAATAATTCCTTACAGTCACAACAGGGCTCAGAATTGAGACATCCTTAAGAAATTAAGTAAAATATAGCAATATATAAGACCGTAAAATAATTTTTATTAAAATCTTTCAAATCACACAGAGGTAAGAACGATCTCTCATTTGCGAGTCATGTTATTTTATCTAATGTCTTTTGAGATTGAAATGAACCTTAGAGAAACCTAACAATACCTCAGCTATTTGAATGGAATTTCATTGTCATTATCACTAAAATTCTAACCCAAAACCAGACCAATTGGCACCATTCATCTTTGGATACTCACCAACCACTATGGTCTGACATAATAGTGTGGAATATGAAGGTAGTGATGATTTTATAGTTAAACCACTTTTAGATGTGTGTAATACTATGTTTTTCGTTCCAAGAATGATATTCAATTCATGACCATATCCATCATCAAATGCTATTGTCCTAAAACCTCACACTATAATATGCGGATACATAATTAGCCAACCAACCTAGAATAATAATCTCTACAGGAATTCTAAATATGCTTAGTTGGACATCGGTGCTATATCCGTTATCTACACCGGATGTTTGACTAAACTTGAGATACAATTTTAAAATATTAGCATTAACTTGTGAATGAATTCAGGAATTGTTGCTTCCTGTGATTGGATATCTCTGTACTACTTGTAGACTGTTATCCTAATCAAAATAGATACTTTGATAAAGCAATTTAAATATCCAACACTTTATCCCATTCAAGGTACCCAGACAACTGCGCATTCCACAGATGTTATTCGGGTTCCCGCCACGTCAATCCTTCTACGGATCAAATCCCGCACATGATTTAATCATGCCAATTACTCGAATATAGCTAAATTTATAGCTGGCAATACTAATATGATGGTGTAAGCGTTATGAAAGGGGGAAACCATTCAGAGTAGATTTCCTAATATGAAGTACATGACTGTGTTTCCAGATGTTGAAATGATTTGAATGGCGATGTGTCAACTGCAGTTACCTTCTTTCTATATACACAGGACAAGTGCGGCGAGCACAAATCAACACACGAATTAGAGTGACATCATTTAGAGACGTTGCCAGGATTTTTATCTTAGAGGGGCAGATCGGCAAACCCCGCAATACCCATCTGGAAATAAACCTCCCAATGGGACCAGAAGGAAATCCCTGAAAGCTAAGAGCATTTGTTTCATGCAAAGTCAAAAATATTAGTCAAAAATATTAGAAACATTCAAAAGATTCTGATGAAAGTACGAAGATCATTCTAATATGATAACTATTGTGCAAAGAAAATTTCAACATACAAGTGTTGCACTGCCTTAATTAGAATATGTTTAAAAAACCATGAATCAGGAACTTGGTAAGCTTATATGGACTTTGAATGTTGTAGCTAGACATGCTTATCGAATATGCTATCCTATGTAGGATAGATTTTCTATTCTTGTTTACATTCCCTGCTATTTGATAAAATTTGCCATATCTAATTGCACATACTAGTACAAGAAACTTTCTAAATTCCTCGAATTATAGTCAGCCTTAACCCGAGCACGTCCAGGAATGTTGAATTGAAAGTGAAAGTTAATTGAAAGTAAACTGAAAATGAAAGTGAAAGCTGGGTCATTTCTATTTATACCTTTGACCCCAAGTAATCCTCGGGTTAAATCCCTCTATGATAACCGTGGTTTGGAGAAAAGAAATGAATGCATTCAAGGAAAGATTTCATTTTTGGTGTAATTTTAGGAAATTTCTTTTATCTCTCCCAACGAGGATATAAAAACATGGAATTAGCCTTGCTGATGTCCCAGAACAAGATGTTGTGGATTGTTACAGTTCTGGATGATAGAATTTCTACAATATTCTCAAAATGTTGCATTTTATTTTGAAGAGACCTAAATTGGTAAACGACTGCCTTATTCCGTAGGAGAATTCCTTCCTTTTCTACCCAATCCACAACACATGATGGAATGGTCCGCAATATCTATCTTGACCAGCAATACTTTTGAAGGGTAGCACAATGCATTTAATTATAATATTGTCATTGTTGTTTGTTCTAACCTAAGTCGCTAAGTGTCTCGAAGCTTTTTAAATTCAACGCGAGTATCACTAAAATATAGCTTTATAGATAAAAATAAATATGAAAATTGATGCAGCGGTTCGGATATGAAATTCATTTTGAGTTTTTCGTATCTGATCGGGTCGAATTCAGAGATACGTTTCTAACCATACATTGGTTAATTGGGACTCTGCTTAATTGGAACATCTCAGAACCCGAATTGGTTCAATTAATTAGAGGCTCTCTGTCTATTGAAAAATCTCCTGAAATGACCCAACCGAAGATTCAATGTTTTGAACTACATCGATCACTTGAAAGATCTCTTCATGCTATTTCTAACTGGAATCAATGGCTAGTCTGAAGTGTAGTAGGGTAGCGTTATCGAAATACGTACTTGTATGTACGTTTTATTTCAAAAGTGACCATTTAATCACAACCTTGGTGTGAATTTAACTACGCATCTACGTAGGGAAATGATTCAGTATGTGCATTATAATAAAATCTCTCGCACGATAGTGAAATATGTTTGAGAAGCATAGAATTGACTTATAAGTTATTAATTCATCAATTATATATTCTTTATTTTTATTAAACTTCAGTCATTTTTAGAATTGGCAAGTAATTTGAACATGTTTTGAGAAGAATAATCCTGTTTGACCATTGATATCGCCTAACCACCATCCGAGAAATCCCGTATCTTTTGTTATTAGCGTGATAGCCTGTCCCTTATACAGGTCTAGTTCCATAGGGTCGGAAGCTTCGTAATCATATATCGCGATGTATACCTCACTGCTAGGCGTATAGCTCATGCTAAATATGTACTGGTCTGTGCCATTTCTGAGGAAGGTGTTGAAAGGTATGAGCGTTGTTTTTTTTGCGTATGAAGCCTGGAAATATTCTACTAAAGCATAGAGGTTATTAACTTTGTGATTTTCATTGAGATAATACATCTTCATACCGTCTCTGTAATGGCAGGAGATTTTGTAATGGACCGTGTTGGAATTATTGCGGACGGAGAGTGCGTACTCCCCTGGCCTGTTGATGCTCTCTCGCACTAGAAACACTCCATTATCGCATTCCTTCAGATATTGTTCGGCATCAGAGCGAGATAGATCCCCCAGAAACCACGGCTCATTCTTAAAGCGACCCATTTTTATTTCGAGCCCCATTCGTTTTGTATAATAGTACTTCCACTCGTTTGGGCCATCATGGCTAGCGATTGTGTAATCAATGCTCCATTTCTTTTTGCAAAAATATCGCCAGATGACATTGTTGCAAATAATCCTGTAGAGAAGAGTGCACGATTGTCCCATCTGCAAAACATCCTTGTCTTCAAGATACTTACAAATGAGGATAACTGCATCGATTGGGAGGTTGAGAAAGTAACGGTCGTACTCGTTGAGAGATAATGCCATGTTGTTGAGTTTAATATTATTTAGTTTTTTCAATGTGCTTTTTGTTTTTAAAAAATAGTTGTGCATATTTTGCTTTTATACAAATTTAATTTATTTCTGTACAAGCTCTTACTGATTTATATTTATCTTCTGTGTGTGTATTAGGAATTAGTAATGTCTAATACATTGTGACCTAACCAAGTTTGTACATATAATATTACATTGAAAATTTGTATTCTCGGAGATATCGGAGAGGCTCTTTTTGCTATGTTTCTGATATCTCTACGAAGCAAAAATACTTATTCCAAAGCGAATACTTTTGTGGTAAGGAATTCTTTATAAACAAATTTAGAGTTATTTTCCTAAAAGGAACTGTTTAACGTGCTAATAATTTGATCCCTTCCGCCATTTTATTCTCATGCAGGATTAGCACAGCTTCAATAGAGAGCCATTGGAAGCCCTGTGCTAGAAATTTGGCATGCAAGCCAATAATAATTGGCCTAAAAATGAATTCGAATATCTGAGCAAAATATTTACGTATTTTTTCTTTTAGTGAATACATTTCAAAACTTTAAATACGATATTCTTAAACTGTTTTTGCTGTGTGAATATATGTACATTGTTAACTTTAAATTACTCTCTATTATTTTGCTCGGCTAAATTCTATATCTTGAGTTGTTTCGTTTATTGTAATAATCTTGATTTGATTTATAGTTGAAAGCGGAGACAAAGAAATTTGGCTCTAGAGGCAACCTAAAGGATCAGTCCTTAATAGACTCCAGCTTCTATTTGAGAGAGAGAGGCTCCTCTGATTTTATCGCTTACGAATCTGATGGAGCTCGTCTCGAGGACACAGATCAAGATCCCACTCCCATGGTGGAAGAGTCATATCTGGACGTTATGGACATTAAGGCGGGACAGAATACTTTAAGACTGCACAGGAGCCCAATTGGTACCTGGGAGAGGCGAAGGTCTGCTTCGCACCCGCTAGATCCCGACAGTAGCAAGGATGACTCTGTGAGTTGATTATTCTATCTGAACTGGTAATTAGGCTAACCCACTCAGACAAAACATTTATAAGTTTCAATGTAATCATCTATTCTTATAACCAATTTGCTATCTTGACATATATATCATTCAACAAGTAGGTGTAGATAGGAACATGTTAGTGTCATGCAAAATTATGTTAATTATGTATGTGAAAGAAATTTTGGAACGGGCTGAGATCATGAACATATTATTTTAAAATTTTCAGATTCCTTTTCAGCAATGCTACATAGCTTGGCGCCAATGCTATTACAGAATACAATTACAATTATAAATCCTTATGCATCTCTCTATCCCAACGAAATACGTCATAATTACACAGAATTCCCGCCGATTAGTTTATAATGCATGAGTAGTTGCATTCTAATGAGCCTTTGGAATCATCTGTCTCTCCTCCTACTATTAGAACCGTACTACGCCCCAACAGTCCCGACAAGGCAGTGGAGGAATCCACTACTCAGACGCCCCCGCCACTCGTCCTCGCATTCCTAGGACCATGATGCATCACTACAAGGATGGAGAGGCTGTGGTGCCTCGTGTGTCCGCTCCACGCAAGTACAGCGCCGGCAATACTCCCCCGGCCTACACACTCGTGCACTATGATTCTGCTCAGTAAGTAATCATCTTCCCAATTATCCTTTGTATTTTAGATAAAAATTGATGAGAGTCATCCAACGATTTCTTCAAGCTATGACTTTCCATATTCACTCACGTACATAAAACTAAATGTGTGCAATTTCACGACATTATCACACAATCATGTATTTTATTGGAGAGATTTGGGAAACACTCCTGCCTTTATTACCGTTTCCAAGATTGTTTGAATCATTTGTAAATCATTCGACTGTTAATAACCTTTAACAAAGCATCAGCTGTTGTTATTTTGGTTCTTCTAAATGAAATAGAAATGTATGTGTAGATTTATAAAGCACATTTCAACAACTATGTATGTTAGATTGTATTTGTCCATTGTACTATGTACAACATGGTAATACTATACAGCCCTCCAGAGATACGCTCCTTGTCTCAAGCCCATACATTTTCATACGCCTAAATCGCTAAATAAAACATTATAATAGGATAAATTGTAATATTCTAAATTTTCACGCTCCTAACACTTTGGGCTTAAACCATACGCCTAAAGGAGCGTCTCTTGCTCCTAGATAATCCCTGATCTACAAATGCCCGTACTAGTAAGCAGTTTAATGCAGATATTATTATATTATGAATTAACATTCAGGTGAGAACTAACAACGTCACACGTTATATATTTTAAATGATTTTAACATGCTTTAGACATATTCTTATGAACAAGATGGGTAGGTTTAACATTACGCAAGGATAGAGCAGCCGGTGAATATCGACTACTGGACGAAATAATGAAATTAGACAATAGCTATACTATGATCATGCTTGTAGTCACTTTGACTAAAATTATACGAACGTGAGACTGTATCATCTTGAATGTGACGGGCGAATTTATTTAAGCTGATAATATAACTAATTTCCTTAACCCAACCTTGCATGCATTCTCTGTAAGCTTTTGATTTATTATTAATGTCGTAATGATGGTGCAATCTATCAATTCAGCTCACGTATCATTTTTGCTAAAAATCATATAGCAAAACAACAACAACATATATGTTATTAATTATAACACGTAATGTTATTGTTGTTTTGCTATCTGCTAGAGTTATTACACAATAGCTGCTCTATGGTATAATCATTATTAATTAAGTTAGCATTACCCACAACGCGTACCGGTTAATTCTCTTGCTGTGACTGCATCAGTCAGTGGTTTGTTTATGGGACTTGTTTCGATGTCAAAGTACTTAATGCATCGCATTGTGAGAATTATCAGTATGTCTGCATTCCCAGAGCGAGTGGAGATATCCAGATGAGGAGATCCACATCTCTTGACATGAGGAGCGGCTACAACCCTACCTACACCTGGGACCGCCTTAGGAATAAGTCCACACAACCTCAGCCTAGTTATCCTGCTCACCAGCAAGTCAGCAACCAGGTGAGGATGTTCAGAATTACTTTGAAGCAATGATATTGCTTTTTTTTCCTTTCAAGTTTGTACTCTATTTACGCACTCTTTCTACTTTCCGCCTTTGATAATAAATAATTATTGGTAGCTGTTGTATTAGAACTTTTAAGTTCATGGAATATGAGATTTCTCAGACACTGCACAATCTCGAGTAATTACATTACATATGCTTTATTCTATTCATGATTTAGTTTCTCAAGTTTCGCTTGATTTACTAAGTATTTCATTGTTGCATTTACCATGCTAAGCACAATTTACAAGATACTTAGGAATACGCGTTGTTGTGATATTATATTTCCTCCCATTTGATTTGATGTGCACACAGCACAGTTTATTGAATTTCCTATTCTAAGACTTACCACACCAGTCCTCGCCCTAACACAAACTCTGATGGATACAGCAGGCGCCATTACGAGTATATGGATGAGGGGATACCACAGCATTCCTATCACAGAGCTGGTAGCTATGGACATAGCCTCAACTCTCCTGTAGCTCACTCTATGGACTGGGCTCAGTACCACCAGTCCCAAGGGTACAATGCGAATCAGACATGGGGCAGTAACCACACCACTTCACTCAAGGTGCTGCCACTCTTTTTAGCATATTTCTAGTCATTCATTAATGGGGTTTTGGTTGGTGTATGCAAATTGTGCATTTGACCATTTGACCTGTTTCCACTGTTTTATAGATATTCATGAATCTAATACTTTTGTGAGTATTCAGTGCGTGCTGCACATCGAAAATTGTAGTCTGGCATACAGCAATTTTCTCGATGAGTTCTTAGATATCTCACACACGGTGATACGAGATTAGTTCGGTTAAATTGTATTTTAATGATGTTGCGATGTAGAAAGGGAAGCGCAGCACGAATACTTCCTACATGGAGCACCTAGGAGACGCGAATACCCCATTGCAGTACTCCCTCCCTCCGCGGAAACACAAGGAGAGACACTCCATTATGCCTGTTTTCTCAGATAATACTAATACTATACCTGGTATGTGTTATGATGTGATATTTCTACATACAACTATTTTAATACCTGTATAAATAGTATAGTTCCTGACTGCGCTTTAATCCGTGGTTTAAACAGGCAGCTTTTATTGCTATTGCCTGAATTTGCTTTGAGTGGCTTATGTTGGGTAGCAAATTGTGAATTATATTACTCCATTCTATTGCTAGAGAAAATGCTTCGCTCATCTGAGGTTTCCAGATTATTTGAAGGAGCATTATGCACTAGTATTGCACCATCTTATTTCTCTATCGCAATTCAAGTTAAACTTCCCAATCCCCGGCAATTCCGGGGTTAGCTAAGTTCTATTCTTTTGTTTAGGTTTATTTGAGCTTAGGAAGTGCTTGTATTCAGTATTATAGCTAAGGGGTAGAGCGATATACTTAAATTATTTCTCTTAATCAGAAATACCAGTGCTATTCTGATGGAAATTCACTCATCCCATTTATTAACGTAATTAATATTTTGTTTAGTAGAGAAAAGTATTCAGTTCACAATTCCTCCGATAGGATATAGAACATCATTTAGCGAGGAACCTATAGACCCTAAGGAGTTGAGCAAAACCCTTCCAGGTAGAATCAAGAAACCCAGCAAGATGCCTGGAACTCGAGGTTATTCCAAGACAAAAGACCCCAAAGGGAAACCTGATCCACCCATTAGAATGGTATTATAAAACTAATGAACTTATGAGGAATAAAAAGACATTTTCTCAATTCAAAATACGTAGATACATAAAATTGAGGGATACAATTAATTATCTGTGAGAAAAAATCAAATTTAAGCTAAATTACGAATTCTACACATTTATACACAGTGTATCCCTTTGAGTTACATGTCCTAATAGGTAACTCAACCCCTGACAACAAAACTTGCACTGCTCCTACGATTTGTATACGTATCTTTCAATTAAGAACCGCAGAGTAGAACTGCTTATACTGTATGCATTTTCAGCTCTCCAACCCTGATCCCAATGTGGTGCCGTTCTCTGCTAACAGAGGCAACAACGCGTACGACCACAGCTTCACCTCAACAGGTGGGTACAGGTGGGTGTCAGACCAGCAGCTCGCGCGTTCTAAAGTAGTGAGTGAAAAGACTGAGAAGAAGAAGATATTTTGGAAATTCAGAAAGTTAGTACTTTTTTTTAAGAAAATTATGAAAATTACTGTTATATTCTTACAGGGCTGCAAAAACCGGTTTCATAATACAGCTAGCTTCACAAATCAGCGTAGTAAAAGTTATATATGTATATACCCCCGAATCCATACTGATATGTTCTCAGGGGGTTTATAATTGGGTGATACATTTAATCATGAAAGGGCAATTTGGCTAAACAATAAACCATTCAATTATTAACAACCTAACAAACCAGTGACAAAAGTTACCTACGCCCCTGCAAATGTCCAGATCTGAGGGTCACAATTGACCAGCATGTTGAACAGGATTTTAATTAACCAAGTATTGTGTCTGATGTATTAGATACTAATTCAATTACATTTCCCCAACACATTCACATCCCTACCTACGCACCAGAGTATTAGTATACAGCCTGCCGGAGATAAGCTCATATCAATCTCATAAATTTTCATACTTTTAAATTGAAAACTAACATTAATTAACGTAAGATAGCTTGATATCAAAAATTGATGTGACCCTACTTAACAAAAAGGAAAATGATTTTCAAAATCTTTTCCTTTTTGTTAAAAATATTTCTATCCTATGATAGAAATATTTGACAAATAGTTTATTGATAACCAATGCTTCTATCTAAACCTAGCATGTAGGCATCAGCTGCGTCTATTATTCGAGTAAACCATTGAGAACACGTACTGTTATATCATCAATTCTCTACATTCACCGGTTATTAGCATATATGACTAGTGCATTAGATAGGACAATCAAAAGTCCACAAACTCCAGTCTGGTGAGTGGTATACACCATCTCCCAGATTCAATATTCGCAGGTGATATCATATCGTACTCAGTCAAAACACATGACATATCTTGTCTATCTGTTGTGTGCAGGTTTAGCTAATACAATTAATTAATTACATTAGACACAAGGACAAAATTAAAGTGATACCACCCACCACTTTAAAGTGAACAGGGCATAACATGTCTCATTGATAATTATTCTCGAAGATGCTTCATTGGATGCTAATTATCCATAAAGTACTAATGCACTAGATCTTGAATGCAGTAATAATTCAAAATGATAACCAGAATGCAGGGTAAGTCCATAAAATTACATGCAAACCGTACGTATGCCAGCTCCAGAGGTTTGGCATTATCTGGTATGCAAAGTATGCAGTAGCTCTATCACATCAACTTTATATCCAGCCTGCGACGAGTGCCACAGGTGCATGAATGTGTAGGCTATGCTGCTTTGCATCATTCGAATTCCTAATGGGTTATTCAGAGATGAATTGACAATTCTGTCTTCGACAATACTGTACTTAGTCAAGTGGAGCCTGGAGATAGTACTGCACATGTAATATGACAATTTGTACGTATAAAGACTATGCAATTATGTTGTGCTTAAAATACTGATGAGAGGGGTGGGATCTCGAAGAAGCTAAACTTCTAACACTTGGCACTACATACGACATGAATATACATTAATTCAGCTTATTCAGTACTAAATTTAATTATTTCCATTTCTTTAGAAGATTAGCTTACACTTATTTAGGAATTTACAGGACACTTTTTGTTTCGAAAAGTTTATTTAACATTATTTACTAAAGATATTCCATTTATGTGTCAGAATCCGCAGGATTACAAAATATGATGTACCCGAAAATAAAGCTACATATTTATCCATGGTTTATTAGGTTAAATAAATGATCGTGGGCGCTGTTTGGTTCTATTTGGCGCCATGCAGGGTGTATGGTGTGACACGATGTGATTACGAGCAGTCAGCGCAAGCAGGCGAGAGTGCTTGTATGACGTGCGTATCATAATGTATTAATGTAAACTCTCATTCTCTAGTAAGAATAAATCTAAAGAGAATCTGAGCAGCCCTAATACCCGCCCCATGACTCCAACCGCGGAAACCCAGGCTGCAGACACCAGAGTGTTCACGACCTTATCTAAGAAGAATCTCTTCTCATCCTCCATTCATAGTCTACACAAACATGCCGACATCACTTCTCTTATGCAAGGTACGTTAGGATTGTCCAACTGAAGAAGTTCTAATTTGAAATGTCAGCGCACAGCCACAAGGGCTGGACTAAGTCGTTATAAAGAGCTATATCAGCCAATCGCTTTGAAATGAGATTGAACCTTGTATCTAGACATCACTATTCCTTGTTAAATACTTGTCAGCTAATGAGTACTTGAATAGATCAAGCGACTCTGAATTCCATTCTCATGTAGCTCCTGATGGTAATGCTCAGAAGATAGAAACAGATCTCGTTTCTAAACCCACTCCCACTCTTCCCCCCATGGAGGAGTCAACACCAGCTACAAAAGGAAAAAGTGTCAGTAGAAGAACAGCCCACCAACAACTCCAGGTTACCCAGGTATAGACATTCCTTGCTAACAGCTCTAGGGTACGAAGTCCCATCCACCCACCCACCTTGATTACTCTCGTAAGATCATCAGTAATCCTACTAGTTACCAGGCTTTATCTCCTTACTAGTGCAGTAGCACCTCGTGTTTCGATGAGGTAAGGAGAAAAGCAAGGTAGCCTCCTGCTGCTGCCTCTGTAAACTTACTATAGTGCAACACAAGGAGGTACTTTTCGCCTGCACAATACATAGCATTATCTAATACTAAACATTATGAATAACAGGGAAATGAACCGAGTGTCTGCATTTATTATTAATGAATGGTTTATTTTTAAAAGAAGATTAATTAACCCATGCTTACCACAGGAATGTGTTGCGTCATTCCGGTTTAAGCCATTTTCAGTGGGCAAGCCATATAAGTTTGGGGTTACTACTATAAATAGAAAAAATTCCAAATGCTTCCAAGGGTTAGTGTAGTTCTTCTTGTGTATAAAGGTCCTTCAGCAAAACATGGTTCAATTTGTTCACAATTTATGGATGAATGTTCGAAAATTGAATAGTAACACTCCATCTGAAATAAGAAGGGTAATTTCCAGAATATTCAGAAATATGTCCAATTATCCAGAATGATACTCTCACTTCAGTTGATATTGTCTACGTACCATTAATATGCTCGTACCATACAAACTCCTTTCGAAAACAGGTGGCCCCACCAGGACTCTCCAATTATTAGAACATTGCTCCGAACAGAAGAATGCAATTGAACGGGGTTGCCCGTATCAATCATAAGGAAATTAATCTTTCTAAGCATTATTTTGCACAATGTAGTATATATTATATTAATATTCATTAGGATGTCAGCAAATAATAGAAATTTGGTATTCATGCTAACCAATAGACCATTGAATATTTTAGGTTAAACCAGTAGCCCCAGGGTTCCCCGCCGAAACTCTCCCGCAGGACACTACCACCGACGCCACAGATATCAAGATCCACCTGCAGCCGTCCATCGAGGCTGGGAGCAGGGATAACCTCAGAGCAGACCTACACGACAGAGGCTATATGTCTGACAGCGGTCTAGACACTCCGAGATCCAGTGCGAGAGAAATTGAGAGGGTAATGTTACTCATACGTCTAAACCACTGGTTCATGCTGGGGAGATATCTAATGGCACTACCAGACCCTTACGTGGGCATTTATCAGCCAATGACTTTGAGTGCATTAATAAGATTATATTAGTTCATGATCTGTGTGAATGCTCCAGTATCGTATTGTTGTTCGTTGGTCGAAAGGAATTTCATTTTCTCAAAATAATTTAGTAATTACAGACTAATCTGATCTCGCAAGTAATGATTAATTATTAGAGCAATTTTGTTGATTCCCTTAGAACAATTTTCCAGTATTTTTTGTTTAAATTAGAACATCCGTCAACCGGTTCATTTAGTCTCTATTTCTTAGAACATTAACTTGTCACTTCTAAGGAGATATCCTTAGAAGCGAGAAATGCTCCTTTAAGCATCTGATTTGCTCCGTAAATTTGCAAAAATTTTGATTGTTTCTTACCGTTCGTATCCACGTATAAATTAAGGCGTATCGCAGCCTGTGCTGCAGCGTCAATTTCGACTGTAGGACCGTAAGTTAAATTAATATTTTGTTTATTCCCTTAAAAATAAAATGTCTGGGAAACATCAACTCGAGTCATGTCGATAGGAGGACCTGATATTTTGGTTTAAAAACCCCACTTCGACTGTATGTATTAACCATATCCTATCAACTTGGATCCTCGATTGGTATTTGCTGTAGTGGTACGTGTTGAACTGATTCTGATTAATTCAATTGCATATTTTACGATATTTCTGTTCGCATAATAAGATGACTATTTGCTTTATTTGATTCTGCAATAAATTATAGTGATCACCTGAATTGATAGAGAATAATGTTTACATTTTCAAGATCTTCTGGGTAATTTATTCACCATATACGTACGTTGGTACAGAAATTCTTCTACCTTATTAAGTGCTCCATTATATGCTGAAACCGGGGCCATGTGTTTGGTGACAAGTACCATTATCACGAGATTAAATGTTTATTTGGAGTTTCTATATAAATCCCTTAATTTGGTGGTTACCATCATGGTTTACACAAGCAAGGCCCGAGTTTTTATACTTCCATGCCTTACACCTTGATGAGTGTTTATTAAAGATGGAATAAAAATTATTTTATATACCTGTTCTAAATAAATGAGTTGGTAGATAGTAATTTATTAATGAAATGGTAACTATGATGGCAGCGAAAACGTACTTTATTTGTATTGTGTATTTATTTTCACTCCCATCCTCAGGATCCCAGACGTCTGGGAACCTCTAGTCTAGTGTATACAAATTACGTAGGAAGGACGGAGGAGATATTTGATAATGGCAATTTATCCAATATGATGTCTGTCTATGTATTCATCCATTGTCTCCTTACATTAATGATAAGAAGCCATGCACACACTTAATTAACTTAAAACTACCTAGGAGGACCCCTTTAGAACTTCACAGCCTACGCCCCGAATCTCTCCCATTAATCCTAGCACAAACAGCTGACCATCTGCTTGAGAGGGTCAGCCTTACGTTTCTACTGGTTTCGTTTGGAAATTTTATTTTATCAATTAATTCATTATTAGTCCTGAGCAGGAATGGTGAGCCAGAATGTTTCCAGGCAAGGCTAATATTTTAGGGCGATCATGTACTTGTATGATATTTTTAAAATGTTTCCATTCTAATTCATTACTTATTGTAATGAGAAATATAATACCGATGGCAAGAGGATACTCCGCCAATCCCTCCAAGCTATTTGTCTAATCTTGAATTAAATTTATACAATGGAAGTATTATGCAGTACGTAACTCAATACACAACTAGTTGTCGCCATTTGGATGTCATCTTTGTCATTGAATTATATCATACTAAAGTCATCATTCTGCAGAGATGAATGAATAAATACATACATACATACTTGGAATTATTATTTAGGTAAAAATGCGTTGCACCTAATTAAGAGATTCTCCATCAAATTTGATTTGGATCAGTAATTTGAATCAGGAAACATTTATTAATTGGATCCATTATTTTACTTATTCAAAGTTCTAATTGTACGTATGCGGGTTAGACTAGCTTCTCCTCTAAATATTTGATACAGGAACTCACAGTTTTTAAATCCTAACAGTTCATCTGTTAAAGAGACTCTACTGAGGGGATAAGCATGATTGTAAATCACTTCTATTTCCATGCGTTCGCAGAAAAAAACGGATAAGGGTTCAAATAGAGCGTTATTTTTGATCTAAATTAAAGAATTTCGTTTGTGAATCGATTTTTATTGTATTCCTACTGAGAAATATTGACAATCAATTTTACAATGGAATTTCCGAGATGATGGAGCCGAAATTATAACCAGAAATTGTACCCCGAAAACATTTGCGGTATTGTAGGGGGCAAATCATGAAAATTCTGAATAATCAGTCTACTAAGAAGGAATAGGGACTAGCTAGGCCACGCATTCACCTCAGACTCAGTTGATTAGCTCAACGATTTACTTTTACTTTTCCTAGCCTACTTCTTCAAAAAAGCTCAGAAGTTTACTGGTCAGACCATTCAAATCTGGGAAGAAGAAGTCCTAACTCAAGATGTGGGCCCTCTCAACTGCGATTCTCTGCGCCTCGCTTAATCCATACTTATTTATACTTATAATTGTATATATTTATTGATAATTATGCTATTCGTTAATCTAGTTTGCTTTTTAGAATTCAATTTATATTTTTCTACCGAATTATCACTTTTACATTTGCCCTGTAACCAAGTTGTGTTGTTACATTGGCGTCTTTATACAGTAATTAAATTCTTATTCCAAATTGAATATCTCTTTTCATCTGTCTGCTGTCTGCTGAAAGATAGAATATGTATAATCTAATTATAAAATATCTTTAAATGAGAATCATTTTCATTTTCTTAATAACAAAAACAATATTTAAAAGGGTGCAAATAATCTTAAATTGAATTTAATAATATTAAACTAATAATAAACTGCTGCTAATCCTCCTACATATCAATTATGTAAATGTAACATAGTGATTCGTGTTTTTAAAAGTTCTAGGTCAGCAGTCCTCGACTTGAAAACAGTCTGGCACTGGGATGAAGAGAGAGGTGCGGGGCCTGTCGTCAACAGCTCGTGACCTATGCCCTTCTCCTAGACAAAACAGGTTCCCTCAAACACACAATGGGCCTGTAATAGTAGATGTGGATATAATCAATATTCAAAGTTAATTTCTAGTACAAACAGTGATTAGCTTTTAAAATACAACTTTATTCCACTTCTGTGGAACAACATGTTGACCTACTAGCTCGAATCTAATGAATAATTAGGCAAAAGAATAGTTATCCACATCATGAGACCAAGATTATCTCACGCACAGCTCTGCATAAGGTTTATTAAGTGTATGGTTGTGTGGTCATGAACACTAATTCTAAAATTGCGTCTAGTGAAATCAGCCTTTGACAATTAATTATTTCTTAGCGCTTGGTGATCCAAATCGGAACATGCACTGGACAGGTTTCATTGGTTGATTTAAGAGTTACTGTGTGTGTTCCGTGCTGTTACATCACTACAGAATAGGTGCATGTCAGAAGATTCCTTTGTTTAAAATGCTCTGATGGTTCTACGCAAGTAATGCACTTGAAAGGAATTATAATTAACCATCGCGTCGCCGTGTAATCGAACATGCTTTCACAAATTAAATCATAATAATTTTCTTCAGTAAAGTCCTCGCACTAATAATAATTTCATTGTTAAGTGAACTGAGCAATTAACACTGCATACTGGATCTTTTTTATTTGAAGTTGTTTAAATAATTATCTCGTTTTGGTTTCAAGTCGCTTGTGTGAGAATCATGGTTCACCTATATTCTATCGCCTTATTATTTACTAATGAGCTCTAACCTTTGGTATCTTCGAGTAAGAAGATCCCTCCTCGTGGGACCACCCGTCTCTCCCCACTGCTCACCTCGATGTCCACTGCTGCGTCCAGGTTGACTACGAACTGTCTCCTGGGTGTCGGGTGCCAATCGTAGTCGTAGTTGGCTGGGGTGGAACGGACCATTACACCTTCAGTGGGGATCAGATTGGAGAGAGAGCCGATCGGACCTAAATATAGCGCTCTATTTACTAGTTCCTGAGGGAGGAATTTTAGAAAGTTTTTATTAAAGTCAAGTTCTCAATGTTATAATTACTCTAAAACATCCTGCATTTAACGTTAAATCTAAATTCTTATACACCGTAGCGTAGTTGTATTGATATTTTTATTAGGAAACGCCTACAATGTCGGGTGATCCTCAACCTGTTTGTATAAATTAATCGACGTTTGCTCCCCGCACAAATTTCCAATTTGAACTGATCAATGGTTTGTTACAGAGTTACTAACAATTAGCTACGTCCTCTTCTGATGTATCGTTCGATACTGTTTATTGAAGAGCAAAATATACATAATGGACAAAAATGAGGACACCAAAACTGTCTTTAATTTAGAAATACGTAGCTCATAGCTTGTAGATGCGATAAGGTGACTTTCCTGGCTCTATTGCACAACACGCTTACACCATTATACTGCATACATGGTGATACCTGGACAACTTGTTTATTGGGTCACACCACCAATTTAGAATTGCGACTGCGTGAGAGTAGGACATATCCGAAGTTGTGGTTGATGCTTGTCCTATTTAGGACTACTCGTAAGATTGCTAGATAATCTCAAAAATTACTAATTAAGGCGACAACCGGGCATAATGCATAAAAACTGCACACGATCAGTTTTAATCAGATTTCTTCTCCCATCAACATCCGTTCATAGGTAAATTTCGCAATTATAATTGGAAATATAAGCTTGTATACGGGGAAGTTACCAAAATAAAGCTTTCTCTCTACCACAAACAGCTCACAATGTCCTGAATTTTTAAATAATTTCTTCTTAAATGCCGACCGCTAATGACGCCTAATAGTATTAAGCAGGTAGCAGTTCATTTGTACTTATTAATATTTAGCTCCGGTAAATTTATTAATATTTTGACACGCATACCTGCTAGTTCATTAGTTTTTCATCGCATGGAAAGTGATGGATAATCAATTGGCTTCCTTCAAGGAACTTACTCAATGTTTACCAAATCTTGAACTGGCTCATGTAATCCTTTTTAATTAACCTTGCTTATTAAAACATTAATTAAAGTTTGATTGTAACATACAATTAATACGGTCAGGTTATTAGTATTTAATAAAACATGGAGTCCCCAGAAATGTATCCAATTAGTAAACTGCACCATCATACGCAGGTAAAACACAGCTCGCAATGGTTAGGAGTAAATTCAGCCAAGATCCTGGGTAATCGCAGATGGACAGCTTACTAATAAGTTGTAGATTTCTCTCGCAACTTAATAAAACAGTTTTGTAGTGTATTTTTCATGCGTTTTCTCTTTTGATTGCAAATGCACTATGATACCTAATTCGTTCAAGTATGCTATTACTAGAAGCGTTCAGTTGGACCATATGGAGAATTAGCTGATTTTGTGCACTGAATTAAGGTTAATTGTTCTACGAAAGGACTTTGTCCAGGCTGATTTGTCAGCAAAGACCGCATAATCCGTAAAGCACACGCAGACCAATGGTGATTTGATCTTACTAGAAGGTAACAGTTCGTCAGCTCTTAGTAATTCGATTTCATGTCAGGCACCCTTGCTGTTAGTTTCATATATGAAACGAATCAAAAACGAATCTTTTTGTCCATAAAATCGTATCAATAGTGCAATTGACAGAATATATTTATCCTAACAAATACTTTTCAAGGATACGATCCAAGTTTTGATGGATGAGACATGAGAGGAAAGCTACAAAGAGGACTGAATGCCAAATCATTTAATTATTTCACGCAAAATTTTATTATCATGGTTTTATTTGGTTATTCGCCAGTGAGATCTCCAATGTTGGTATTCTGGTATTGAATTTGGTTAACCGATGAATCTTTTTTTAAAATTTCCTGATAACTTCAATATCTCTACCTGGAATAATTGGAGGGATTTAAAATATTGTAATCTTACGCAAGTTTTTTCTTTGGCGCAATGGTATATGTATTTAATAAGAGCCAGGGAACTCATTCTGAAAAAAGAGTATATTTTTATATCTAAAATCGATGCAAATACAATTTAGAAACATAGAACCAGAATTGTGTACACATATAAGTTTGCTTGTTTCCGCACTTTACGAGCGAGTGAAATGTACTAGCAACAGCGTACATGCCATACCAAGGCCGTATGCACCAGGTGTGAAGTGGTCTGGTTGGGACTAAAAGTGGTAGGTTGAAACCAATCTGACGTACAAAATGGTCCTTTTTGGGAATTAAATTGATCAAAAGTGGTCCCGTTGAAACCGGACCAGTGGCTATGGCCCTGCATACATATTCCAAATTACTAACAAAAAGTTACCCAAATAAAAAGGAAAATTTATCAATAGCTTTCCCTTTGGGGTTTGATACAATTTTTTATTCACATCATACAGGATGCATTTTTAAAGGAATAATTAAGTTTCCTGATGGAATTTCTAGAAATTTTTTACTTCTGATGTAATGTAGACGTTTCCTATTTCCTTTCAAGTTCCCGGGATTGTCACATTCCATCTGATAATGAATATAAAGATTTCCTAAGCAAATACTCTCTGTCATTGGTATAACTTAGGCTGTTACTAACCTGAAGGCTGTAGTTTGATGCGAAAATCTCCAAATCTCGTCCTTCCTTCGTCATCACAATAGACCCTTGTAATGTTAAACTCTTCAATCCCCGCACTTTGAATATGACGCTGAGAAACTACCGCCTTAGAGCATTGCTTTAGTAACACTCTTGAAGATGAGCTATACGATATGCTCACAAACGTACGAAGCATAGCTATCAGCACCAATCGGCGTTGTGATCCAGAAATTCTAACAAATTTGAGTGGACTGCACTAACTCAATCACTCTGAACTAATAAATGCATTAATGTTATATCAAAATTAATTTACGCATGAGTGGGCTAAATCAAAAGTTCACTACATTGTTATCAAAATATTAGTAGCTATACTTTTCCTTATTTCCTCTTTTTTCTTCATACAAAACAAAACTTTCTACTCCATTTAACGTAAGTCCACAAAGTATTCCGCAATCAAATCTTTCGGATATAACCGACCCAACAGCCTTGTGATAGACACAGATAAGACGGTAGTTGGTATCACGGGGGCTTTTACACATATGAGATTATGCTACGTTAACTACTGCTGCTAGACGGGTGATGCTACTAACCGAGGCCTCAATTTAGAAAATTTAACCCGTGGAAGTTAGAAATAAGAAGAAAGTGCGATAAAAATATATTAATAATTTAGTATATCTTAAGTAGACTGTGAGGGTGTTTGGTCACCATACTATGCACTATTAATGAATCAAATGATAGATGAAGTACTCCAGCATGATATTCCAATGTTTCGCATTAGCACAACTTAAATGAGCGAATGAGCCGAATATAATCACCTTATATGACTTACGAATAAAATCTGGTTAACAGCTCATAAGTCTTCAATAAATAATTAATCTAAAATTGAACACTCGTTTGATAGATAACTCCATCATATTCCTGCTCCCTAAACAGAGTGAGATTAAGATTTTTGTCAGAACTTTAACGCATGGGTAAATTTTCAAATAACTGATTTAATTGCAATGAACGAATTCAGAACATTTTTCCACAAATTCATCAAAATGTTTATCTCTGATGGGAATCATTCCTACTAGATTTGAACTTCTTGAAATTAATAAGATGTAAGATGTCGTCAGTAGTCGATGTTCTAACTATTTGGATTGCGTACACTATCCTGTTATGATGAATAGCAAGGACAAACTCGAAGATACTCGTGTTAGATGTAACACACCAAGCGTATTGAATAAAGACATTAATAAGCCGATTAGTAATGAGGGGTAATACAATTACTAACATGAGTATGTATACAGACAACATTAGTAACTACTAACAATATCGAATCAAGAACTGAAGTAGAAATACCTCATGCTAAAGAATAGCTAGCCATATATTAGTAAGGTGTTTTTATAACATATTCAACCCTTTGTAGGACATTTTTCCATCAGTGCAATACAATTTGCAATAAACTAACAATATACTATGAATATTTCTTAGAGTGGAAATCCTTACCAATAAGATATTTTTCCTTGCTTGTCATTTAACGAATGATAATATGAAAAATCTTACTTGAAATAAACACACTCTTCCATCAGAATAACTGGTAGTATTCACCCCTATTCTGAAGTGCATTAGAGAGGGTGTTTTTCACCAATTTCCATCAACTAATAAGCATGGCATAACAATTAAAAACTTGGTAATAATGAATTTTTGGTCATAAAACTTGAACAACTTGCAAAAGCTATATTAACACCCCTACGTTTCTGAAGAACAAGTTGTAGAACTACTAGCAATTTAAGTACTACTACCCGGAGGCCAGGTGGCGCCACCTATCAACGCCCCTGAACATTATTGGTTAGAAGTGTTCTGCTAAAGGTATAAGCAGATTATATAAGAGTATAATCATATAGTGTAATCTAATAGACCAAGCGATAAGTTGGTCGTTCATGCTGAATGGATGAGCTCATGTGTAGCTAGAGCTCCCAAACAACCGAACAATGCAGCGTGAACCAACCTTTCTTTATTCTCGTGTGAGATCACTACACAGTGTACTACCTTCTGCAATAACCAAAATTATTTGCACGAGTTGCTTCTATTCAAAAAGAGGTCTGTTCCTTTCAATCGAAGAACGAATGGTTACCTCTAAAGCTTCAGGCGTAAAATTTAAATGCATTTTTTAGAACATTGGTCAGACAAACCTTGGGTCAAATGTTAATAACTCTTCATATTCACTGGTTTACTCGTATAAAGTTTACTAATTTCAATTTGACTAGTTCGTGTAATGTCGAACCTTTCAAGATAGTATTAGATTTTATTTACCGATTGTCACGATCTTTTCCGTTTCCAGAGTGTTATTATTCTGATATAACCGAATCCTTAACGACTCGACATACTCGCTGTACTTACTTCACGGGCTGCAGGGATAAGAATCTGTTGAATTCGCCAGGATTATATCTAATGATCCTATTACGTATTAGCGGTCAATGATAATTCTCCTAGCTATTAGAGATGATATAGGGTTCAGCAAAACGTAATCGAATAGGCAGTGCATTTGTAATTAAAATTACATCACGATGGCTGGGTGAATTAGCACTAATTTATGAAATATCCTCTCTTGCAAACTATATATTAAACAAGTGTCTTTGCATTGTGTGCTTGCATGAATGAAGTGATTGATTATAGCGTGTGCTATCGTCATTCCTTTGTCTTAGTTGGGAATAACAATACATAATATCCAAATCAAATACACCTCAATGATGCCGATGTTCTTTAATAGGTTATGCAGCATCCTCGCATACCATCGTCAACAGAGGTTTTATGGGTTGTTGGCTTCTCCACCCTCAAATATTTTTTTAGCACATGTTTATTTAAAGAATCTTTTTAAGTTTCCATTTGGGAAATTCACAAAGAACCCGTGTTTTTGATGCTTTGTTTGATCAAGCAACACTTCACAGAAAGCCCCATAATATCTTATTATTGTCTTCTTTATATTATTTAATTGAATCTGGTAATTATATACCCTTGAAGATTATACTGCCTTGATTATATTGATAAAATTTTAATTTTCAACATGACATACACAACCACATTATACGAGCTTGATAATAAATAAAGTGAACTAATTGGAACATATAAGCCCGATTGATAGACGTTAGCTAACAATTAAAATACATCTACGTTCCTGAATATTCTCTTAAAGTCTGTGAAAGCCAAACAACAGTAGTGTACAAGTGAGCCCTTGGTTCTTTCATCAAATAAAAAGTATAAGTAATTTATGTAAAATATAGCAGTTAAAGTAGTGATTTGGGAAGAGATCGAGTATGATTTGGTCGTGTAATTGGGTGTTAAGAAATGTTCTCTGTTTTACACACGTCAGTTTGAAGGAATTTTTCGAGTTGTAAAGCTGCTCTGTTAAGGAAGGAGGCGCTGCTTCTGTACCCGTCTATGATCCCTTGGATGTGTCGCATCTCGGACTCGTTCAGTTTAGGAGATCCGTTCGGGAAGTTTGGGTGCTCCCCCAGGTTCCCAGTGATGGAGTTGGTTAGGTTGAAGGGAGAGAGACCGGAGAGAGCCGGGATAGCGTTCAGAAGAGAACTCCTCACCTCTCCGTTCATTCTCTTGGTATGGGAATCTTCTAGGGTGGGGGAGGGCCGCTTGCGGTTTTGTGCTAGGTTCACTTGAGCAAGAGGTGTTGAAGATAATTTGCTTAGACCCTAGGAGAATATATAAACATTAAACATTGCATATAAATATGAAGTAATATCAATTAGGTAGCAATGATGCGAACGGATGGTGCAACATTCTGCTAATGGATCGTGCGTAATGAAAAACATCTAATTTATCCAGTAAATACCTCCGATTGTGTGTGCATAATCTGTCCTTGACTCGTGAGCAGGTGTGTTTGCATAGGTATCTGCTTTAGTTTGGTCGCCCCGTTCAAATTACGTTGAAGGAAAGGAGATACGAATCCGCGAGAACTTAGGCCTGCCAGTTGGAAGCTGGTGGGTAGGGAGTCATTCAGGCTCTCAGTGGGCATGGAAGGGGGAGTACTGGGCCGAGTGGATGCGTTCTCTGCTTCCGAATTGTTTCCAGTATGCATATCGTCTTCATCGTCATCATCTGACTCGGATGACCGCCTGTTGTTGTGTGCACTTAGGAAGCCAGTGGGGTCTGAGTGAGTGGGAGAGATGTTCCCTTCGATGGAGTTACTGTCTGTGTTGAATTGTGTGTGTTGCGCGATAGGAATGGTGGAGACCTGAGATAAAAACTTGAATCAGAAACAGATCAAGGGTAAAGTGAGGATGTTACGGAATAGGATAAAGACTGGAAACAATAGAGTTAAAACTTAAAAGTCATGAAGCACAATTCCTATTGTGTAAAGTGGAGCTAAGCATGAATAAGGGAAATTACAACACGGCTAGACGGGGTATTGTAGTGGTTACATACCTTGGCTGTGTTGCTCTGTGAGTTGAGCAGGAGTCCACTGGGACTCAGAGTGGAGAGGGACTGTGGGAGGGTGATGCCACGGCAATGCTGGTGGTTGTTGATGGAGCTGTTGGGGACGTGTGTGATGAACTGTGGCATCATCAGCGTCTGTCCCGATGCAGGGAGGGGCCGGATTTGTGCTAGATCAGGTGAAGAACCCAGCGCCTGGAAAGAAAGAAAGAACCCGTTTAAATGTCTTATTCTCATAGATTTACTCCACACTAGCAGATCAAAGGCTTGATGGAATGGCGGTTACCCCAATATCCTATTTATTTGGTTTAATGAATGCATTGAAGTGGTGAACATGTGAGATTACTTTTTAGCATTTTGAATTGAGTAGCCTGCAAGTACAATTGTACAAGCATTCTCACACAAACGAGGTGTATCGTATGAATGAACAAACCACAGAATCACTACTGGTGTTTGAAGAGTAATTAAAAACATTCTAGGGTTCGCTACGTGTGAGATAACTAGGCTAGGAGATGCATTACCGCAAGGGAGTGGTACGAAGTTGTTGGAATTATCCAGCTGACTGCGTACCATTACGGAGGTTCAGACTCATGTTGGTGCGAAGAACTAGACTGTTCGCACGTTGGCATCAATCTAGTGCTAATTCTATGAAGAAGCGATCCGACGTAGGTTTCAACTATCAGAGCTGAAAGGGATTCTAAGCTCTGTGACCGAATAACATGAGCGAATAGAGGCCATGCTAAGCTCAGTATCTACTGATGGTGACTGCTGTACTAACAGAGAATCTCCACACCAGCACCATAAGCAGGCATCGCACTCCATGTGGCTATTATCTCATCCGATGCAGCACATTCAAGTTCTTATAGTATCACATTAGTAATTAAATTAGTTACCAAAACTCACCGGAGATATGGTGAGGCCAGATTCTGGTCTCTTTTCGTATTCGTTCTGTTGTCTGAACTTCTTAGAGCGTCTACAGGATTTAAGGAATGTGCGAATTCTCTTGCGGGTGCAAGTCTCGAACTCAGGGAAGTGCTTTTTTGCTTCATTCATGATATCGTCTACGAGATGCTTGGGCTGCAGAGAGATGGGCACTTTGCAGTCCATTCGTGATTCGATTAGTTGTTTAACGTAAGCCTGCGAAGCATATTAAACGGATCAAAACAATGTAGAATTGAATAACAATATTGTGTAAAACAGGTCAGCTTTCGGTCTGACCACTTACATTGAAAGCTCTCGCTCTCTCAGTGTTAGCTGTGTATGGTGAAGGAGATGTGGGAGGTTTGGCATAGAATAGAGGCTTGTGTGAAGCATTGTCGGAGGAACTATCAGAACTCTAAAAGAACGAAAACAGTTTAGTACAAGTTCACTTGTGCGTGTTAGAATAGTAGCGAAGAGAATTGTATTGAAATATGTATTGCAGTGTCAATGTAGTTAATTGGTTGAAGCCCGTAGTGATGCAGTGGGGAACAGGAATGGTACCTTTTGTCTATGGGAAGTATGGGAGTCAATTATAAGGTTACTGTAAAATTGTTTAGTTCTAAGAATTCATTCTTAGACGACAGTTCTTGTAACTATTCTAGATGGGTCATCATTTGTTCATCTTCAACAAGGATTGCTAAATTCCAAACATCGGAAATATTCAATGGAATTATAAAGTTCCATTTCTAGCGCAATACTCGATCGATATAAAGAAATGGTATTGAGAAATGTACCGTTGGATCCTAGTTACGCGATAGCGTGCTTGGAACTCAATTCTAGGAACTCAACAATCTAATAGGAATGCAGCGTAAGCAATGGGAGGCCAAATTGCCAGGCACTTCGCATAGCTTAGGCGGTAGTTGGTTGAGGTGCAAATAGAAATGCATAGATGTGGTCGTGTCATCACCGCAATGACTCTATTATTAGGAAAGTGCAAGTTTGAATGTAGAAAGAACAAGGTGGGTGCGGTTTTTCGCGCGTAGATAAATTAATTAGCATGATTGGTTTTGTTATGTCATTACACATAATTAGTACAATGCGAAAAGCGTGAGGAAACTAAGCGATGCATACCGATTATATCTGGGATAAATAGGATAATTAGAAGCCCTAAAAGTACCATCCTATGGTGTGTGGCCACAGGCAAAATGTGTAGACTTATCAAACTTATATTGTCTAGTAAATATTAGAGATATTGTGTAAACGGAACAATTCTCTATTTGCTAGTTCTATGTGTCCTAATAGGAACATAATTGTTAATGAATTTTAAAGTAGGATGATAGCGTATCTGCAATGAGCAATCAGCTCGACTCATTGAATTGTGCGGTTACAACGTCGAAGGTAACCTGCTGACCAAAGAGTCAGCATGAGAGAAGTGAACATGAATTCACAACTATTCGTAATTACACTTTCAGATAAAATAGGCTAGATTTGGAATATATTTTTAAGGAGAAATTGTAGACACGTTAAAACGGCCCTGGTGATAAGTGAACTTTGGCTCTAACAGGTATATGTTAGAATTAGATCGATAGAATCATATGATTCAGAGTAATGGGTGAATAGGGCAACGAGGCGATAGAACGAAAATTAAATCAGTGAATAAACTCACAGCTGAGTTGGGGAGCTGAGGAAGGATGTTGTTTCGCGGTGAGAAGACTGAGACAGAAGATAAGTCTCCCATTCCAGCGATGCTCCTAGTGGCGGAGAGGTTGTGTTGGAGGTTGGCTTCAGAGGGCAGGAGTACCGTGGCAACGCCGGAGGTTACTGTGGGGTAGTTCGCAACCGCTTGGTTCGCCTCGAACAGTCCATGAGACTGTAGGATCTGTCTGGCATCTAGAATACCTGCCGGAAAGAGTTGGTAATTAATTATTCAAATAACCACAATGATAAGTTATGAATCCTAGCCACGAGTCTTACCACTAGATTGTAGGAGTCTGTATGTAGGCTGGGACTGGTTCACACCCTCCCCAGGATCTGACTTCATCTCTAAGTAAGTCACCTCCGCACGAGAAGGATGAGGGCTAGGAGAGGTAGAGTCATCGTCATCACTGTCGTATCTTTCCTTAGGTGTGTAGTTTCCGTTCATATCTAAAGCGATCTGCATTGGACTAACTCCCACACCCGTGCTCGATCCCTTGAGTAGGATCTGTTGCGGGTTGTTCAATTTCATTGGCGTTTGAACATCGGCTGTCATGTTTCTATCAGTAATTTATTTATTAATAACAGTACAGTTGTAGTGGACTTGGATATGTATCCAATACACCATACATCCTCTATTTATAGTGGATACTATGGGTGCATAAGTCATGCTGTTCTGAATGCTCAGGACAGTTCATAGAAATCAGTCGCAAGCACTGAACTGGCTGGGGTATTGCCCAATCACAAGCGGAGAGGATAGCATAGGATGTTACAAAATCCAGAAAGTAAAGTAATCACTTTTATGATCGCAGTATCAACTAGACTACTATATACATATAGTAATATTCGCTCGATCAAAATAAATACATCATATCTTACTATAATAATATGCGATTTATTCTTGGTTTATTTTGCGTAATTCATAATATTTTCATTTACTCAGGGATTATATGTAATACAAAATTAAAGTATTGACTCGTTCAAGCTATCCAATTAGTATATTTGATGAAAATGCTTCATCATCCTGAGCATGTTAGAGAAAGAATTAGAAAGAATGCAAAAAGAAATTTGAGTAAATCGATGGATCAAACAAAAGTGAAATATAAAACTATTGATAAAACTGAATATTAGTAGAAGTGGGACGACGATTTTATAATGAAAATTATATTACAAATTTCTACTAATTGCGGACCATTTTTGTATTATTTCTAGAAATATATTTCCTAAAAAATGTCACAGATACATCTATATAAACAAAATAATTATTCCATCATATTTTAGAGAAAAAAATATTATTTTGCATATAATAATTGCAAATATATCAAATTAAATAGAAACTCACATAATCCTGGATAAAATGATCTTGAGAATATAGAGTCAACAATTGTGAACTACTGCTTTACTATTGAAGTCTGTATTGGATATGTAGAGGTCTGGTACAGTATGGGACAGACCTGTATTTATAGAAGAGAATAGGAGACATCAGTGCGAGGGTAAGCAAGGTCCACAATGGTATGGGTAACTAATAAACCTGGGATTAGACTAACTCCGACTAAGCCTACTAACTGAGCACTAGCGGATAGGACAATGCCTATTCCAAGAATTTTCTTCCGTCGTGCCTGAATGCCTCCAATGTATTCTCTCCTGCGAGGAATAGCTGTACAGAACTAATAGTAATAAATAACAGCTATTACAAGGAGACTGTGTGAGAGGGTTTGACTAAACTTCTTTATAATTTGTATTATGCAAGCATGCATCCATAAACAACAACAGTAAACAGACAAGCCTAGGCCATGAGCTTTGTTCAGGAACATTTTGATTAACAAACTATTAAATTAGGTTAAATTTCAGGTAGGACCCCCAGGAAACGGAAAGTTGTTAAATTTAGAGCCTTATCATTTTGAAAAATAAGTTTACTAATTAATTACATTGTATAGAGTTAATTAAGAATAAAAATATTATTCTTGTTTGCAATAAAAGGTAAACATTGAAATCTACAATGTGAAACCAGCAAAATTAAAATAGAAATAATGGTTTTAATAATTTTGTGTTAAAATAACGAATCTTGGCCATTATTCATTCATTTCAGTTTAATTATCAATATTTAGCTATAATGTTCTCTCAACACTAAAATAATACTAAATTCTTAGGACTATATTAAAATATTAATACTCGTAAACTTTCCAAATACTTCCCGTATCTCTGGCGGAGTTGGATATTCCACTAAGACGTTTAATAATTTGTATCCTCCGGTTAACAAGTAATTTTAGTATTCAGGACCAGATTCTCACAGGTACGCAGTGGCACTCGATTAGACTAGGGCAGTTATAACTCGATTTATTCAAAGAATAAATAATGGTTTTAATCGTTAAAATGTGATTGAATTATATCAGCAGCATTCACATCACAATAGATGTCTACGGATATATTGTATAGTAAAATAAAAATTTCACCAACTTTGGTTCAAGTATTAAATATTTTTTCTTCATATCTTCCATGTTAACACATTATTCTCTAATTGAAAATTGGCATTCCTTGGAGTTAAAATCTTCTATCAGATTTGCCATTTCAAACTCACGAATTCGCGTAAACATATCTAATATAAAAGCATATCAAATATAGTATAAAAAACGTGGTGTGAAATATTATCGTAAAAAACGGATACGTTAAATTTCATGAAAACTACCATCGAGTGTATATGTAAACCATAAAGTCAATCAACATAATGGCAAGAATCTAACTGTTAATAAATTTCGCAGTGACAGACAAATTGTAACTGTTTCCCATTCCAAATTATGACTCATGGGTTTCTTTTTAGCTCTTAGAGAGATGTCCTTATGGTATGGATGCGGGGCCGCCGAGAGGGAGGGGGTATAGAGGGAAATTACTCCAGGGGCCCGGGAAATACACAAATTTGAATTCCGTCCAAAATACAAAGAATTAGGAGAGGTCCGGGGGAACATTTGACCCGGGACCCGACAATTCTATCGGGGCTATGGATAGGAAGTGTGTCCTTAGAATGTCTGAACAATAATAATTTTGGAATAAACAGTATAACACAAATGGTTGTAGACAAGATTGTTGCTGTGCCGAGTTTTCCATGTAACACAACCTATCTATTAGCAAAAAAATCTGGTGTAAAGACCTACAGTCGAAGTCGTGTTTTTGTCTAATTGATTTCTAGCCTAGGAGACAAATAAAACGACGGACAGAAAAACCAATTATTTTGTAATCGAGTTATAAAAAATGTTCAGAGGCCTAGCAACAATACAAAAGATGGAAAAAAAACAGGGCAAAACCGACTTCAACAGCATATAAAGTTTACAAAAAAATGGAAGCAAACAGCACACCGTATTTGGAAATATTATGAACATCGATCAACAGATACGGAATATTATGTGTTGCTTTTTTTACATAAAAGTAAGTAGGCCCTCGATTATGCCACAGCAGGCTTGATATGGTTAATAAAATTGTTCCGATTATAGCAAGAACCAACTGTCTTCATATTTTTTTTAGGAATCTGCTTGAATTGTTCAAAGAAATCAAAAAGAAAGTCTTTTAAAATAACCATAAAATCATTGTGAATTTGCAGCAATTCCTGCCATCTTTGTAGAAACAATTCGGTTTTTTAATGATTAACCACTATAGAGACAAATTAATTACAGATCTCAATGTTATGACGCAAATGGAATTGTTAACATATCTGTTGTGATATTCTACAACCTTGCTCCGATAGATACCAAAACGCCACAAAATAATGCACAATCAGAGCATTGTCATATTATTAAGTATAATAAATTTAGAACAAAAAAGAGCTGGCATAATTACAACGTTTGGAGGATTCATTAATTGTTTATGGAATGTTGGTAACGACTGCCACAGATAGAGGCAATTTTTTACTGCAAACATAAACTCAAATGCTTCTGGTTAAACTAGAGTAATACTTCGCCGATTTTGTGAATTATTAATTATACTTATTAATGTCTGATCCTGCACCGACCGATTCAGACAATAATTCATCTAATTACAAAATTGCGTTGAGATAATCAACCTGTTAGGTTGCCTTACCAGTATTCGGATAGCATGTTATTGTATATATTTTCCGGTTATAAATCGAGAGGGATATATCTAAGGTAATGTCGACCCCAAGTAGATGGCTTTCATACACTCTGCCCTGGGTAGGAAGATATGCAACGTCATTTCTTATAAAAGGATTGTTTCGCCCGAATATTGTAGGTAGATCACCAGAGGGGGAGTACAAACTAGTTTGGGTTCTTACTTTTACACAATAATACTGTCAATAGCCTAAACAATGGGGTTTGCGTCGTAAGATAGAATAATATCGAGAAAGATTAGCATATGATGATCCTTTAAATTTTGTTTAAAAGAGTAAGTTCTTAAATAACTGAAACTCTCAAAACATGATTTACTAATAATAACATGCTACTGATCTTGCAAAAAGTTCGTCCCCATTATCTCAATTTTTTTCAAATATTTCAGTATTTTTTAACAACCACATCCCCTTGATTCAATTCACACGTCTGAAAATATTTCAGACCTTCAGGTTACTAAGCTATTTAATTGATTACTCTCCCAGACATTAGGTCTAATTGGTTGCCATGTGGAGCATAACCATTGTTATAAAACAAAATTTTAATCATAAATACGTATATATTTTTTATGAATACAATCAACTATTCATCATCTTTTCTTGGAAAAATGTTTTAAGCAGGATGGTGCTATTCCAATTTTAAACTGAACTAGTGTCTCTACTTGATCGGATTTCCATACGAATATCAATGTATTGGAATAATTCCATTAATTTTTGATACTCGCACTTGCCATATGAATTCCAGTATTTTCATGAATGCACTGTTTCAAATAGTAGTATACTAGAATAATTTAATCAAATAATTTGAAAAGAAGAGGTATTTTTTTGTATAAGGGAGCAACTCTCGAATTCGAATTCGAATTTGTCTGCTTGTAATCCTCACTGAAATGAGTGTTACAGCAAATAATTCCGAATCATTCAAATGCATGGACTAATCATTCAAAAGTTCCTGGATATGGATGGCATATGAAATATAAACAAAGCAATTCTAGGGTAGTTTAGGAATCTGATGTACTATGTCAGGCAAATCAATGAAAATTCCGAGATATTGCTGTTTCACCTGGCATGAAGGTAAACTTATTGGCGTAGGTAACGAAACAAATGGAGCATGAAGATTGCAAGATTATTTAAAGTTAATTCTACGTAAATAATAAAAAGGAGTTTTGCTTGATGAATCAACAAATTTTACGAATGTTGGTGGTCGGTCATACCGAGTATTAACTCTTGTACAACCATAGCAAGTATGAGAGGAATATTTCACACTGAAGTGATAAATACAAATTAATAAATTTGAACAAGTTATTCTCTAATTTCTCAAATAATTGTGAATGAATTAGAGATGAAATTGCTGGAAAATTAAATGAGTGGCAGAAACGTATTTAAATCCACAGCTTAGTAAAATTTGGTATTTGTGGAATCAGCAATGAATTTAGGGTAAATCAGAGATTTTAGCATGATGTTAGCGGGTCTAGCTATTTAGTGAATTATCAAAAAGCACACGGCATCAATTACTAAGTAAATGCCCATTAGAACGTGACGAAATGTACAAAGTGAAAGAATGTATCAGATTATACATAAACAACAATTCCGAAAATAGTGTAAACCATAATTCAACATCTCTGCACTATCCCCTCCGTACCATACAGAGTATTTTTCTAACGTGTACAGAAAAAATGCTTTTTAATTGTAAGTGGAATTATTCCAGTTTTTTCAATTTTGTTTTGCCCACTAAATTGAAACTTTAAAAAATGATCATACAACTAAGTCAAATTGAAAAAACGATTTGGGTCAGGAATTGAATGCAGACCTAAGATATTCTGCAAAAATTTCGAGTGTTAGGAGGTCCATTAGCTGCGACGTAATATCATAAAAAGTAGTAGCTGTTTACTAAAATTTCAAATTAATAGAAAATCAGAAATGATGGTAAGGAAAACATTAAAAAATTGGTACTTCCAAAAACAAATTCTCAAGACGAAAGAAAGGAGCGTAGCTATGAGGGTAGTGTGTAGCACACCTACATAAGGCTTGGTCCAATTCGATAATTAGGAAAAATGCAAGCCTTAGTTTAAACTAATAAAGTGTAGAGAATTGACAGTGATATAAAATGTATTACATAATAAAATCAGATTTACAGATCACAAAATAGAGACACTTTAGGTCTAGGTGTGACTCAAACACTAGGCGTATGAATGCTGAGCTTACTCAGCTAAGTCTGTCTGTAAACGTGACAGTTTAAATAGCCTGGTGCAATATTACAACCACTTAGAATATGAGAATTGTTAGTTGAGAAAAGTGTTGCTGGGTTGAGTTAATCGGCTGTCGCGCTACACTTGAGAAGGATGGAGTGCATGGGACGGGAGTGATGTTAAAGGAGGAGAGAGGGGTAACTATACCTTCATTTTTGAGGCGGTTTTTAGCTTTTTGCTTGGTCGGAGCTGAGTGTTCATACACCCGTTTGAATTTTTATGCTGTGACGCTTTCTTGGGCGTTTCTCTAACAATATCAGAAGATATCCTAGGCAGGGAAATGACCAGGGAGGATCTGTTAAATAGGACATCATCAGGCTGCTGGCAGGAGTCGTCACTGTCTGAGAGAGTCAGGTCTATGAAATGGGAGCTGCAGGGAGCTGTCTGTGCGGTGGAAGCAGGTGACTGCCAAACGGGGTTCATCGATTCGCTGAGTTGCACACGTACCTCCGTCTGTCTGCGACTGGTGCACTCTAGCTGGCTCAAGCATGAGTGCAGCATGCTAGGGTGCAGGAAGAGATCTCGGAGAGTTGGATCTTCAAACGACTTGGATAAATCTCGCTTTTCTTGGTCAACTTCCATTCTTAGCTCTCCTGATTTACCTCCTCTATGCGCACCATTCAGAATACTACTCGATTGTAGCTCGTAATCTTGTAGCTGCTTGACCTGTTGAAATAGATAAGTATGCAAATACTATTCAGATAGGTAAAGCTGCATAGAACAGCACGATGTGGACATATGCAAAGGAGTTACATTCACATTCATGCATTATTTATATATTATAGTGTTGGACTGACGCCTCCTCGAGGTATGATCAGTAGGAAGATAGAAAGTGATACAGGATTGAGCGATAACGACTATCCTTTCCCTAGTATTGTGGCCAGCATAGTTCCCAGGTATTTCCATATAATTATGCAAATTATTCATCAGCCAACTGGTGTTTCACACAGGAAAGGCCCCTGCTCGTGGCAGGGCATATAAAGCTAGGCATTACAAATTATGGCAGTCTGGAGTTCCATGTGATCCATACGAATGGATTCATTTCACAAATATGCCCAGGGCGATGAATAATTTCACAATTGTTAGGAGTATAATTAGGCTCCATGTGAGTGTGATGATCAGAATGTTAAGAATTTGCAATTAAACAACTTAAAGGCATGAATATGTATGCATTCTTAGAAGAGAGAGTGGTCTCTAAGCTAGATGCTAGATGGGGAAGTAGTTACTAATTACCTTCCAGAGATCAGATTTCTTCAAACAATCAGGTTTTTCAATCTTCGATTTGGTAGTGAGGGATACATCACCTGAGGAGGAGAAAGATAAATTATATGTAGGCGTAAATAAATTAAAATAATAGAGTGATTACACAATACATACTCTAATCGTTTTTAGTTTAATAAACCACTTTGGGATAGTACTGTTTGGGATGGTGTGTCCGCTATACTTGTTTAGTTTATGTGCATAATATACTACGTATACATGTCCCAAACTGAGGAGCACTTTAATAAGTCACAATTATTGAGAGGACAAATGGTAGCAACAAAGGCAAGAAACCTTTCGCAGGATAGCCATCCATGCTTCGAAGTCACAAATGTTCTCTTATCTTGCATGAGTGGAACTAGACGACAAGTTCATGCATGGCCAGTTTCGCACACCAACACTTTGTAAGAATTAATTCATACTGAGTATCTCATCCACTTACAAGAGGCAAACTAGAGATACGCTCCCTCTCCTATGGGAAATATGTATAGGATGACGATTCGGTTATTTTTAGAGTAAAATCAAGTGTTTATCATCAAAAGCAAATGCGATAGCACCGAAGTAGACACTAAGTGAGAGAAAAATGGTATGCGGATAGAGCCAGAGTAAATGATAGAGATGCATTGTATAAAGTGTTGCATTCGATATATTACCTGTAAATATGAATTAAACAACGCAAAAAAGTCGAAAATAAAATTGAAACATAAACATACAAGTCATGCAGAAAAGTTATTCTCAGAAATCTCTCTTTAGATAAAACACTTCAATAATCTGGCATTCTTCTATAGCTAATAAGCGAATCCCATGCAAATAACAAATCATCTATTAAATGCTGTGCAGATATCTTGTGCAAGTCATCCTAAATTGTCACTAGGGACTTATTTAATGACTTAAACAAAGGGATATTTTGAGACATTATAAAATCGAGTATGAAATAAGAGGCTGTCTGGGATGTATCATTACATAATCTTATTTCATTGCTATATCAGCGGGATAATATACACATTGGTTGATGTAGTGTTGTTTTGAATGGGTGAGTTTATTCTAGGTTCTTACTGAATATGCATAGAAATTCCCCCTTTCATTACCCCACAGCAGTGGTTCCACCAACCTGACAGATTGAAAATTTTTCATTAGGAATAAATAAAACAGAGAACTACTACCGCTTCAAAAGTACCTCAAAAACATACATCGGATCTGCTATTACTTGCTTGCTGTCTGTTACGTGCCATGATGATTATTAATATATTACTTTTGTAGTCAATTAGATTACTGAATATTGCAACTGTTTGCTCAATTTTTTGTTGGATGGTCATTTAAATCTAGAATAATTCATTTGTTATTCAGGAATTATTCAACTTGGGCTTCCAGCAAAACAATGAGTTATACATGTAAGAAGTAGGTTCATCTTGATTCTCGAATATGTAGCACGTAAAGACGAGACCTCAAAGTTCAAGTTTCCTCCATAATTCCTTATTCCATGATGTATTGACAAATTGACCTTATTTGATGAAAAGAAATGGTATAGAGAGAATTTGAATGAAAAGTAAAATTGTGGCACATGTTACATCTACAACACATCACTTCACCTGGCTAGAAGATGCTGAATTAACCGATATCTCTGGTGGAGCCATCGCGTGAGCAATACAGTCAGATACTATTCGATTCCATAAAATCGAAGAATTTATGATGGTTGTCTAATTATAATTTCTGATTACTTTGTACGTACAGCAACTTGATTGTCAAGTAAACTCTGATTCAGAATATATCCCTGCCAGAGGCAAGATAATAACAGAGTTGATAATATCGTATTGCTTCTGGGAGGGGCAAGCAGTCAGCATGGACTAATGTTCTTACTAAGGAAAGTAGAAAACTTAACTCATTCCGTAATAGAATATTCCATGCAAAGAAATTTCAAAATCTTGGACAGTGAGCACAAACACATTAGAAAAAAACACCAAAAATGAGCATATAATCAACATATAAAAAACAAATCATCATATGAATGTATACTATAGCCTTCGTTCGGATAGACTAGAGTGTGATCTGGGATCTACTTGGAAGTCTTAACAGATAGCATTGAAAGTTCACGATAGTTAACTAATAGAAAGATTTAATTATGATTACTTATTAATAACTAGATAATATAAAGTAATAATAAATCCGTATTCGTAGGTTGTATTAAGTTACACAATGAAATTGGATATATAATATAAATTGCTAATACGGATAATTTGAAACAATAGCATTATCTTGTTATGATATTGCATTTTCTAAATATCTTCCTGGAAATGGTGAGGGATATTCAGAGAAAGCTTAACACTGGAAAAATACATTACCTTGGTTTACTTTAGTCTTCTGGAAACTACCCCAATACTCACTCTTTAAAATTATATACTATACTATAAATGGATTGAAATTATCTCGGATAAATGTATGGTGTGCGTTGCGTTGGTGTGCATTTTAGACGAGAAAGGAAATAGATACGTTCGGATCAGGTAGTGTGGCGCCAGCATATGTCAACTTATGTTGCAAAATGTTCATAACCAACTAACAGAATCAGTCAAAAATCATAGTAAAAGTTTATCCGAGATATCACATCACTCGTAAGATAAGAGTAAAATTAACTCCAAATTAATGATCAGCAGATTATCATGAACAGATAAGAGATAGCAGTAATTCGATTTGTGATAAATTGATAATACTATATCAAGATGGGAGTATCACGTCATTATAGGTTATAATGTGTAGAAGCCTTGCTCTGTAATTCCGATGGGTGAAATGAATTGGAAAAGTAACCACATTGATCAAAGTTACAATCCGTGTGTTAACTTTAAGCTTGGATGGTCATAGGCAAAAGGTGATTCTTTTATTCACTAAAATATTTTATTGTCGAAATTCACTAAAAGAACAAAGACTTAGCATATTCGTGACTCTTACGTTCATAAAATATAGTTACACCACAAAATTCCTATATTGATTAACCTAGCACATAAATCTGATCGTGAACTAACAATTGAAATTAAATAATTTACTAATTATAAGAGAATTGATAGAATTACATAGGTGCGCTTAGGATTAGCAAGGCTGGGACCGGAGTAGGTGTGAGATTGGGATAAGGACGGTCGCAGGGTGCCTTTATGGGTGATCCCAACAAAATGCACGTAACAATCATTTGAGATGAAAGTATTACGTATGTCTGTACACAATATCTGGATCCCATACTATCTCATAATGCTATTAGAATGGCATCTAATAGCATTATGAGATAGTTGAGAAATCTAATTGCCTTGTAGATTTAAATGATTGGTTGGTTTTATAGACTGTTTCAGTCATTTATATGAATTAAACAGTCTAGCATGGGATTTCATGCTTATTTTCAAAGAAAGTGGAGACAGAGAAATAATCCATAAGTGAAGCCGATAGTTCTTGCAGGGTAAGAACAACTCTGAGCAGTGATCTAGTGCAAATTCATGTGGCTTTTAGTTTTGCGATGCGATCCTACATAAATATAATGTTGCTTTTTTACCTTCAGTGTTTGATTTAAGACAGACAATTAATTCGAAAATTAATTGAAAATATAATTGAGTGGTAACAAGAAATACGTTTGCATGCTATATAAATTATCTAATAATTATCAGTATTTGGGAGGATATTAACCAAACAATTGAAAGAACTAGCCTAATATATTATTGATAATTTTACAAAATATCCATATTTAGTCAACTGATTCGAATGATTAGACACAGAGTTAAGGTGGCGTGAAACAATTGAAGTCCGGTCTTCTGTGAATTATTGTAAATTATATCTAAATCATACAATTGATTTGAACTGCAAAACAATAGTCGACTGTCTTTCGAAGAAGTATTAATAATTTATATCCAAACAATTTTTTTTCCTTCCTATATTTTTGACACAGATACTAAAATAGATTTCACAGAATGTTAGCTATGATTAAATGAAATATCAATCAATGTTTGCAAGTGGAATTTTCCCTATAATAATAATGATATTTAAAAAACTATGAATTATGAGATATCAGACCCTTAACAAGATATAGAAATGCATTATAGATGGCTCCCCAGATGAAATTTGGAGAAGCTTTCTTGATGTGAAAAACAACTTCCACTATCAAAGTTTGTAGATTAAAATATCATTATTACGACATGTGACTTAAGGATTCTTTGCTGCCTGATCTAAATACTATAATATTATGAGCCATCAAGTCTATTAGGTAGTGAGAAGTGTATGTAACTGATCGAATGGAAGGGAGAAACTCGGTTAGGAGGTAAAAGCCAAAGCCAGCCCATCGCATCACACTTCATGTTAAGGACACATTGACTGACAACATTTGTATAAACATTGTGCAATCAAAGAAATTGATACACTTTCAAATTCATAAAACCATCAACGCCACTCAGTCACATCACCACCAAACTTTTGGAGGAAGATATTAAGAAAATAGAGCTAGTGCAGAGGAAATAATGGAGTCGAAGGGAGTGACATAATCGAAGAGTTGCACTGTAGCAATGACATGCATTCGAAATTAGTATAGCTATGAGTATATATGTCAGATTATGATTATCAACACTAAACTTCCAATTGACCACTGATAAAATTCATGTGCAGGGGCGTCCCATGTGGGGAGGATTCAGAGGCTTACAGATAATTGATCCTGCGGCTCCATAATGAAGGAACCGACCTGAGTCCCGGATTTTGCCTCTTTGGCTTCGCCCAATATATGGCTAGCCAAACCACCCCTATCAGTGTCCATGTGATACAACGTTGCCTTCTCCCTAACTTTCAAAAACGAAAAATATTGAATTGAATTTAACAGCTCAAAGTAAATCAAAAACTCTATAGTAGGATACGAGTTAAGAAACATGAATTAACTCGTACCTCAACTGATTAATATATTTATGTAAATCTCCATCTACGATATCATCAGGTGGCTTTAAGCACCCCTACATGCCGAAATTCCATAGGGTAACTGTCAATTTTAAATTGTCTCTGTATCCGTGAGTGCGTTGGATTGAGTACAGAATGTACGTCAATATGCAGGTGCTTGATATGCAACGTAAAAATCCATAATCAATGGTAATTAAAAACCAATATTACTGTTCTTAGTTTGTTCATTCATTTCAACATGTTCTGTGTTAAAATAACGATCGTTAGATTGAAATTACACCAGAGAATGGCCCATTTTCATTATTTAGACCTTTGAATCTTCAGAAGCTTACCAAAAACACAAATTATAGGAGTGACTAATAAGGATACATGATCTCTCCTTTGAGGAGGTTTAGCATCAGTCTTTGAACGAACTTAACATATATTTTGAAGGATACAAAAATGATAGAACAAAGGGAAGTGAATAAACACAACTCAAAATAAAAGAAACCGCTGAGCACATTCTGATGGAGTTTAAATGGGTAATGGGTAGATTCAAGGTCTATCATCTGAGAGCACTCTAATTAATAAGAACAAAGTTATCCTACGGAGACAAATCCTGTTACACATCCCACGTACATGACACGGGCGTATAGCAAAGTATGTACCTGAGGGAATGGAGATAGTAAGAACAAGTGTACCGTATGTAAGCAAGATCTACAAAGGTTGTCAATACGTAAACATAGGCTGGCTACACACGTAAGGAGTTTAAAGAGATGTTGTGGTGCAACAAGAGGTGTACTGTTGTCTTGGACATGAGTTGTATGATATCAAACGAGGGTGAGCAAAACGTATTTTGACCAAGTTCTAACAAGAGATATACGGAATTGAAAATTGATTTCAGTTTCTGCACAAATCAACCACCTGGATTGGAAATTTTGTTTATGGGGCAAGAGAAGTCAACGTGATAAATTCGTTGACCTTTTTTTCCAATTGGCTGATCAGAACTAGATTATACTGACGTCTGGATTAAAAGAATTCCATGTGTCTGCATAATAGCCTACGTAATAACCTTACTGACGTAAAAATACGAGTTCGACCATGAAAACCCAGGAAGTCTGTAGTGTCCCGTCAATGAGATTTGGGTATCTTCTCTAAATCATTTAAAATATTAAAATTTTGATGGAATTCACAATCAACCGTAGTTACGTACAAATTACAGTTGTGTCAAAGGTATAAAATATTGGTTACAGACAGTGCAGTTTCAGAAGAGCGGTAACCAGAGGTGTGAAAATTGTACGCATATCTTCTTCGTAATAACTCAGGATATACATCCTCATTAATTATTGAAGTAACATATATACCTTAAATACAGTTTTGTACTACTAAGCAGTGCGGGAAATTGAATATCCTTACTATTAAAACTCGATGATTGTATATATATATATCTGTAACGAATTGATTGAAGAAACTGCCGGGCGCAGAAGGCTGATTTTTGGCATGTGGGAGTCTTTTGGCTATGGCTCCAGTAAGTTCTGAGTTCAGAGCAAAATGTCGACTCATCATGGAATTATGACGTCATTGTCACATTTTTAAAAGTTAAGCAACACAGTTATTCGGGCATAACTCAGCCATTATAGGAGATAGAAGGCTGAAATTTTAATAGAATCTGTATACTAACATACCTCACATATGATGCGACTTTCAACAAAAAATGATGACTCATCACTTTGTTATGACGTCATCATTACGCATCAAAAATTGTAAAATTGACAAATTTGGTGATTTTTCGAGTGAAATAGGTTTTAATAACACTAAGATGGACATATTTAGAGATGTTATCTCCCTTACCGAAGGGAGCCTCCGGCGGACACGAAGTGTCCGCCAGCCGCGCAGCGTAAGCAAGCGAAGCGCGCTTGTAATCATAAAACCTGAAAGCCAAAACTAGCAGAAAAAATAAATATACACCTTAAAGGATCCTATCGAACTGCTAAATTTCGCAGGATCCCACAGACGGATATAGTACACAGTCTATGCCATAAGGACATTTCTCTAAATAAACTTATGGATTCTATTAATAGGTTTCAGACATTGTAAATACTCGCTGCTCTAGCATGGAATCTACGATAAATTTGCAGTGGGAGAAACCACTACGAACGTCAAATAGTTTAACCTACCACTTTATTGATAGTTGGGAATGGGGAATCACGCATTAAACCATATTGCAACGAATAAATTGAGGCAATTAAACGCTATGCATGACACAACGATAAATGCTAAAATGATGTAGATTGTGTGTCCCAGAATGGGTAAGGAATGCAAATAACCTGGTGCCCGTAGTGATTAAATGTTTCCATAAAAGATCGTAAAAGATAATATTCATCTTGAAACTGAGAAATTCTAATAATTCAGCTGCATTTTCCTCTGGTACAGTGGCACCTAACGAATAGAAGATGAATTGAGTTTAGATAACAGGTCGAGGCTTCATTTCGTAGGAAAGAACAGCTTAGCTAATAGAATCAGAGTCGATCGTCTGTTTGTATGCTTACGATGCGTTGGCCGACTACTCGCATCCATATTGAATGATGTCTCCATGATAGAATGCGGGGGAATCATGTCAGGAATCGAAATCACCCAGATGGCTCCACTAAGAGAGAAGCCTCTAATGTAGATACAGACTTTAAACACACAATATTTGTTATCCAACGACAACAACAGCCAGAGAGGATAATATATGCAGAATTATTGATAAGAGATAAATCAACAGGAAACCAGCTGAAGTCGAGTAGATGGTCATTACAATAGAATAATGGAGTGTTGGAATCGAGGCTAATATGGTGTGTGCACAGGACTTGGCGCATGTAAACAATTCGAGATAGTGTAGTGTACGTCAGGAAAGAAGAATCTTTATTAAGGAAGATATTTTATCGTTACACCAGGTTTCTTCAAATTTATCAATTTCTATGATTATTCTTCAATAACAAGATTATAAGTGAATTATAATCAGATAAACTGGAAATATAGGATACTTGCATCTAATTAGAATTTGATATCCAAAAAATAGGAGATAAACCCATATAATAATTGTTTTCTGAAACAATAATTAGTTTGGGGGTTTCCCTAAGCGGGATTACTGGATTTACAACCTTAATCTTATTCCAAAATACTATCAAAAAGAATAATTTACATATTTTATTCCCACTTGTGGTTGCTACCATTTCAAATAAAAACACTCCTACTGTTAAAACAAAATTTCTCCTTTTGAACTTAGATAAAACAAAGAAGATAATCAAGTAGCAAAGAACCTTGAATACAAAAAGGGTTTGATAATAACCATGACAAAATAACAATAAAGATTCTCGTGAAGATTATTGTGCAATCAAAAACATGGAAAAGTGAAACTAAGAACACAATTTTGTACCTTGATAGACATCATATCAAAAATGAGTTAAAATTGCTATCTCCCTTAGCATATATATTTATGAAAAAGTAAGACTGTTCCAAGTTCAAAGTAGAATGGTCTAATAGCACAACATTCCTAGATCATATGTGATGCAATTTAATGTCCCATCAATGTAAGTAGGACCATCATTTAAATGACCACTGTTAAGAGTAGTCCTTCAGTGTCTTGGCAAAGTATTTTTAGTCTATTGAACAATATACTGTATTGCTCAATTAATTAAAATTACTAAGTATTAGGACAAACGTATGTTACGTTATATTAGTTCACTACAATAATATATCATTTTAAAACTTCACATGCTGATAGTCATTGCTAAAAGGTTAATTATCATAAACATATAAATCATTGGTTGTTGGTATCCTCGATGTTGACCTAGTCCATCTGATCAGCAAGAATCAGCAAGAATCAGCTAAATCATTTAACCAAAGTAGAAAGGAAGTAGTACAGGGGCATTCAATAAATACTAATCACACCCCACCAAAACAAAAAATAATTGTGTAAATTGGATGATTTTTACTAAGAATGTTCAAAGTAATCTCCTTTATACTTTACAACAGAATTTAGCCTTTTAATCCAATTTTCAAACGTCATCCTATACTCATCCTTGGGTATGACTTCGAGGTATTGGAAAATTGCCCGACCAAGGCTGAGCCGATCTTCAAATTCGCGTCCAGAGAGGTGATCTTTGAGTTTTCTGAACAGCCAGAAGTCACATGGGGCTATATCAGGGGAGTAAGGTGGGTGCAGGACTTCGTGCATACCCATATCTTTAATTTTTTGCTTGACAGCCAAAGTTTTATGTGGTCTGGCATTATCATGCAAAATTTTGAGACCACGTGTTCCAGTCTTTGGACGACGCTTAAGGTACGATTTCTCAACTTCAGGTAACACAACATCAGCGTAGAATTGTCCAGTAAGTGTTTGGCCTTTGGGAACAGGGATCTGGGCTACAGGCCCTAGCCCATCGAAAAATATGCAGTATAAGACCTTCGGGGCACGAAAGTCGGACACACAAACAGCTGGGGGTACCTCTCCTTTTTTCAGCCATACCCTGCCATCTTGTTTTCTGATCGGTGGCTTGAATTGTATCCAAGTTTCATCCCCTGTTACTATCTCTAATAAACGTCTTGGGTCACACCATTCATAGATTGTGAGGTTTTCCTTGGCCATTTCGAGTCTAGCGGCCTTTTGTGGAGAAGTCAGGCAATGCGGTACCAATCGCACTTGGACCTTCCTCAGTTCCAACTCCGACTTCAGAATCGTGTGTGCACTTCCCGTTGAAATGCCAACATTGTTAGCTACGTCCTCAACCGAAGAATGGGGGAAAGAGTCGACGTATTCCTTTACCTCACTCAATTTGTCACTGTTGGTCGCCAGTTTTGGTGCTCCAGGACGAGGGGCGTCTTGGACAGAGGCCCTGCCTTCCCTGAACAGGTTTACCCATCTTCTGACAGTTGAATATGATAGAGAATCTTCTCCACATATCATTGCCAGCTCCTCATAAATAGACTGGAGGGATTTCGAGGATAGTGCGAAATTTGACATACGTCCGTTGCTCAATTTCAGAGTAATTAGGACAAGAAGCCATGCAAAATATGATAGTCCAAAATGTAGATATCTAAAATCACTGAAACTCGAGAAATAATGGAGTAATCAACTCCCTCTAAGTTTTGTTATAGAGTTAAAATATGGTTGTATATAATTGCATTGAGTTGACTGGGTTTGTAATACTCTTTCATTGAAATATATTTCGTGATTAGTATTTATTGAATGCCCCTGTACTTAATAGTCATCAACATGTCTCGGAGCGGAAATAGATGAAGATATTATTGCAATCAGGTGATTAGCATTGAGCACATGTGAACATTTAAAGGTGACCTTCTATTTTTATAAATTAATTATAGTAGAAGAATATCACTTCTACTTTGACAGCAAAACTGAATTTATTTGAGAGAGAGAGAGAGAGAGAGAGAGAGAGAGAGAGAGAGAGAGAGAGAGAGAGAGAGAGAGAGAGAGAGAGAGAGAGAGAGAGAGAGAGAGAGAGAGAGAGAGAGAGAGAGAGAGAGAGAGAGAGAGAGAGAGAGAGAGAGAGTCGGGGGGAGTAAGTGATGTGGGGATGGAATGCTATCAAACCAAGTCCGTGGGTTAACAGAGTACTATATCTAGTGTCTGATTACATCCAATGGGAAGTACAGGGCTAATCCCCTCATGCACCTGGCAGGATCAAATTCCTAAGTTATTAAGGGAACTCACAAGCTGCACTAAAGGTTAGAGTTCTTCTATGCAGGAATTCTTAATGATACTCGAGCTTTAAAGGAGACGCTAGATTGATAAGTGGAAGCGTTATAAGGTCAGGTTTCCCATAATTAGAAACGGACCCAGTGATTCAGGAGTAGATTTATTCATAAAATTGATTTTAAAATTCAACAGTATATACTTACAGGTATGGGTTAGAAATTAACTTTATATCCAAGGAATCATGTGTCTCAAGATCACATGTTACCTATGGATCATCAGTGGACAATGTCCACACCGTTAATCTCGTAGGTAGGACCCTGCTTGTATCTACCACGAACAATGATATTCCAGAGCATTAAAGAGCGAAATGTTGAGTGCGCTCCTAAATCCGAGGATCGCTTCATGTCTACTGGAATCCCATATTTACTTGGATAGATTTAGTTGTATGAGACGGCCTATTGGTCATGTTTCGAAAGTCTGTAGCTGTTATTGACCGATAAGATATTGAAGATAAACGAGAGAATAAGAATAAGATAAATTGACAGAGATACTTGTCTTGAAATAAGGATGTTCCACGATTTAAACAGCTCTACACTAAACTCTCAAGATTATTTCGAAACAATATTATGCGTATTCTAATTAAAGTAAAAAGATATGAGCCATTTTATGATAAACTGACTAGATTGCAAAATTATTTGTAGAATAATAAAACACAATAACATCACGTAGCATATTAGATGGAAATTTTGTGGAGATGAGTTCATATTTTTGTGTGTAAGTTTTGCAGACAAGCGATATGAACTAATGGAATAACATCGGGAAGGAGGTCAAAATGTGCGTATAAAGCAGATTCAGTTTTAAACCAATGGCCAATAATGGCCCAAAGTAAATCTGTAGACATAGCAAAAAGGCGTAGGGAATGTTAGGTAAGGCAAACATTTCACAGCTAAGCGCTAACTAACATAACATAAGATAATATGCCTAATTATGTAAAGTAATGACTTAGCCAGTGTGTAACTTTATTGGGACAAAGGAGAGAAACCTCTGACATTACCAAAAACAAGGGTGCAACTAGCAAGGATGAAGCTGACATTTTCTAAAATTTAGAAAAAAATGACTACAGCGAAGCTAGCGCTAGCTAAACGCTTGACCACTTTCAAAGTGTAAAACTTTGATGTCTTAACCAATGGTCTATAACGGATGGATCTTCTTGGGAAAAAATCTGAAAATGAAGATGTAATGATACACATATGTGTGCTGACTTTTACTTATCTGAAGACATTAAAACATTAATGTGCTTTGAATGTTGTGGAAGTTACGTAAGCCTGAAGTAATTGAAACAGGAATAGAGCTCGCGTACAATACTGTGTAGAAGCCTGGCAACAATAGGGTGCAATGCTGATGATGAGGCACGAGCATATGGATGCTGGTCTCATGTCACAAGCAACCGAGATAAGGTTCCATTGGGAGAGTGTGCTGGTACAAGTGCAGTACAGGACCAGCGTGATAATATCTGATGACAATTCAGAAAGCAAGGGAAAGAAGATAATAATGGATTTAGAGCTTACAGAAGGTATGGGGGATATCTTACATTTCCATAGAGAAATGAGACCAATTTGTAACACAGAACCTAAAATATTCAACCACACAGTCGACACTATGCTACTCTGGAGATATCAAACTGCTCCTAAGTACTAGCCAGTGTATGTCCACATTTTTCCTGAATAATATTTATAGAATTTACGTAATTACTATAACAATTTACAAGACAAATGTCTTGATTGTAAAATAAAATTGATTCAGGAAATGCCAAAAGTTAGTAGTATAAACTGTGCCATCGTCAGTGATTTCCTTATAAAGTCCTTTCACTGCCAATGCAAACACATGGCAGTTAATGTCATGATAACATCCCATGATAACAATAGAAAGACTAAGGCGAGTAACTAAGATTCAGAGGGAATTGGGCTGAGGAGATGATTTCCTATTGTATCCCCTGATTGATTGATATCTTCGATCAACGATAGATTGACGTTTGGGTATATAGTACTGACATTACGATAACAAGTTCACTATTCAATTGTTGCAGACAATAGACATGAGAATTAGAGCGTTGATGTGTTGAAACGAACATTGTTACATTGGAGATGAGCACACATAGGATACAGACAGTGGATGTAACTACCATGTAGGTGGTCTTACCGCATAATACATCCTCGTGCCATTCCGTCATGGCTTGAGAGAAGTATTCGTGGGAGAATGCTGTCTCCGATAGCCTAGAGGAAGAGAAGAGATGTGTTAAATTTAACTGAAAATTTTCAGACACCCATGCTAAAATTAAATGGCTTAAGAGTATCTAGAAGCAAGGACAAATTTTATGCGCTTACCCATTAGGAATATGTTGGCAATTCAAGATCGAGCTGTGCCATAAATTTCAAATTACATAATTACAGTATCAAATCGATACGACTCTAACCTTTGGAATAGAACGAGTAATATGGGACTTGTGATGTATTCAATAGAATGAATAACATGAGTTGCTTCCAGGTCCATTATCCAATTTCTTAGAATGTGCAATGTTGTAATTTCATATCCAAAATAAAACTGTGAAAAAGACGACAACTATCGAAAAAAAATATTTCTAGAAATGTATGCCTACATGCGGCTCACTGGTGCCGCCGCGCTAGCGCCGCCCCTGAAATCGAACTTGAAAAAAGTTTCGAACGCTGGATTTGTCTTATTTTAATGAAAACAAACCGACCTTCTCGACTCTGAACCAATGTTTGCATACATAAGTTTATCCTATCCGGTTGCTTTGTGAATATAGTATTTGATTTCTATAATGATGATGCAAATGGGTTTGTAAGGAGCTATTTTAAAGAAATCAATTTCAAGATATTAGTAATACTAAATAAGCTGAGTATCAGCTCATTAATTCATTCGGGGAAATAAAATAAAATAAATAATTGACAACATAAAATGCTTTGTAGTAAAATTAAGGAAATAAACAACAATAATAATGCCTCAAGTCTCGTGACATTTGTTATCATTCTTCAATGAAAAATACTGTATTAGCTTAATTCAAGTGTTAAACAGATTCGTTTCAAAGTATATTATGAAATGTCAACCATATGTAAGAGGTTCTCAAAACAATGATTATCCTAGAAATAAATTGGGCAATAATATTACTAACTCTAACCTCGGCAAAAATAAACTGGGAGTACATAAACACATTGTTGCGCCATTATTAAGAAGAGAGATAAAGCAAATAAAATGCACAATATGTTTCCTAGATAGACGTAAGCAGGATGATAGATTGTGCAGTGAACAAGAGCTAATCAAAAGGTAAGCAGGGAAGAGTGTGTGTGATGTAGAAGAGGCTCAGAGAATGTTCTGAGTAATTCTGAATACTGTACTACCAAATAAGTATAATCCACACTGGATCTGAGAAATTAGAAGAAGAATATCGTCTACGCACTTAAACTCCTTCGAATTCTAAGCAAGAAAGTAAGATTTAATAGTAACGGATGTGACATTCAAACTACACAGTGAAATCATCATTCAGGACAAGATGATCACCGCTCTGTACCAGTACACTGAAATCAATATAGAGAGAATTCTCGAAAGAACTTTTAATAAGAGCCTTAGCATGCCATGCTATCTTCGAAGAATTAGGTCAAACTATACTAATGTAGAGCTGATGTGAGCTAATCATGATGAATGAAGTGATCAGTATACTAAAGCAAAACAATTCACACAATTTTCAAGAATATGGTAAAAGAGAATATTTCAAGGATGTTGAAATGCAGAAAGAATGACCTAAAATGGAAATCCGGAGAGATAGAAGTTGCTTCCAAACTTAAAATAATCCTATTTTCACAAACTGGTTTGAGATTAAACCCCGGGAATAACTTAAGTTTGACCAGGAAAAGTCAGGATGGACATTAAAATAGCTTACTGACAGTAATTTAAATGATTTTAATCTTTTTCTTGTTAACTTTTAACGTTGGTTTAACCTACGAGGATCAGAAAGCAACACCTGTGATACAGTAAAAATAATTCCAATTTTGGCAGTTGCATCAAAGGAGCTATGATGCTAGCAATTTGAAGAATTCACACCAAAATATGGTTATTAGCAACACGCTAATTCATAGTACAAAGGAGAGTGTAGGGAAGGAAGCAGTTTTTGAAATCGGTGAGCTCGCACTGGAATTTACATAAGAGTATCAATGACTCTCGACCAATCATATGATTCTAGCTACTCTGTCAACTCAATTAGGTGGAAAGATATCCCTGGATGGCCCTCGCGAAATATGCAGCCCTTGTTTGGTTGAGCAGGACAGAAATGCTAACTACAGGTATTCATTCAGGGCTATCGGACCTAAATACCATCCGAAAGTCGCATTATATTTGTTAATTCTAGTTTATCGATATATATATGAATATATTTTAACTTAAAAATATGAATCATAGAATGACATAGAGTGGAAAAACAAAAACACTAAGTTTACTACAAAAGATATTTTTACAAATTTCTACGTTATAAATGGAGTTAAAATAGAATGTATATACGTATATGGCATATGACAATTAATTAGTTTTAAAAATAAAGCTTAATAAAAACTTCGATATTAGTTATAAAATATGTAAAATGTATCGTATCTAATTTAAAATATTTAATTATTCAATATCGAACGCGATAGCAGCAGTTTAGGAAGAAGCATAGCCCAATTTTATAGTGTTATCATAATGATGATGACAGAAAGCTCTCTCAGAAGAACTGAGAGTAAATAATGACTGGAAAATAGCTGTAACCCGTTATCAACAGAGTATTCGAAGTATGTCAACAAGTTATAATAAAAACAATTGAAATTAGCTGAGAAATACGTACGCTATTAAATTTGACAGAATGACTATGGGCTTCTGATAAGCTTATTCCAATAAAGTCCAATATTTTAAATGATGCAGAGAGATTATTGAATATCATCTAATTGAGTTTGGTTATTGAGAGAAAGCAAACAAGTTTTCAGCATATGGCCACGATCAACATTGCACAAGATAATCTACGTACAGTTTCCTTAGCTCAAGAGTTTCAACGAAAGGGTATAGAGTAGCACACTTACTACGAAGAGGAAATAGTACGTATTCTCCCATCTTAAACGCCAGGTTTTATTGGAAAAGCATGAATCGCCTGGATTACAAGACAGGAAGGAACTCATCGTGTAACATTTAGAATATTTGCCATTGCGAATACAGAAACAGTGAAGGTAACCAATGCAGTAGCATCGAACTCTTTTTATAAATCGGGTAAAGTTATATTCTCATTCATTCAACAGAAGCTCTAAGAAAAACTTAATATCTATCTCAGCTCCATATTAAAAACTAAAACTTAAATTATAGCTAAAATATTTTTCAGTCTAATATCTGAATTTCGGTGATCGCATTTGTAGCTTTTAATTGTTCCATTTGTATAAATGTATTAAAATTAGTTACAGTCGACTCCGCTTAATAGGGCCACATCGGTCAGAGGACATTTTGCCCCGATTAAGCGGAGGACCCTATTAACCGAAAATATTTTGTATTAGCTTTTATGTGTGAGAGCTATTCCGGTCCTGCCAAAAGTGGCCCGATTAAGCGGCTGACCCGATTAAACAGTGGCCCTATTAAGCGGAGTCGACTGTATTTCTAATTAATCTATGAACATGAATTCGAACACTCAGACTAGTGAAGACATTCGGTATGGTGACCATTAGGAGTAGAGTAAGAGACAAATTCTTGAATCTCTCTCCATGACTTCAACTGATGACCTTACTTTTAATTAATGAATAACGAAGTCTGTAATTAATAATAAACTTTTGGTTTCAAATCTATGGAAAATCTCTCTCAATTCAAGCAGAGTCAAATTAATTGTAATATTTACAGTAATAATTACGACTATTCGAATCCAACCCAGCTCAGAACTCTATTGGTAGAACGAGTTGACCGTTCTTATCGGTTTATACCCGTAATCTATTGTAAGGTGTATCTACGTATATTAATTTTGATATTTCCTTATCAACGGAATACTGATACGTTAAGCGAAATATCAGCTCCGAATTGCTAACTTCTAAAGATTACTTGTGAGTAAAAGGCTCTCGTTTCTTCGTATGGCCTATGATCATAGCAAAATGCTTCATCTAGAAGATTTCATCTCAGTTTATCAGGGGATTATTTTTGAAAATATGAAACGGTTAAGGTTTGTAGCCCATTGATACATTTCATATTGTTCAATTGAATAGTTTATAAAAATGATAAAAACTTCAAATGAACTCTGAGTCAGAAAATCATAAACACTGACCACATGTGGTTCTGATTCACTGAAAGTTTGTATGAACTTCTACAAATTTAGAATGTAATAGAATGAAAATATTTTTCCGGAGTTTATTGAAAAATATCATTTGTCTTAATTTGGACCTCCAAATCAATTTGGAAATTAAATTAGCTCTAGGACAAAACTTGAATCCGCAAATAAACCGGGAGTCCGAATCATGACTAGAATAATACAACAAACAATACATTGGTTGCCCTAACTAATCAAAACAACGCAACAATTCTAGACAGTACATATAGATTCTTATATTTAGGATAGGACACGATGTTTGTGTATTTGAACGAAATGTTTCACAACCGACATTTCTCCATATACTAGGAAAAGAGGAGTCAAATGCTAAAATATCATGATGATATCTGATTCATGTCACACCAAGTAGGAATATTCCTACTAGGCGCAGGACATTAACACCGACCTTAATTAAGAGAGATAATACACTCATACTAACTTAGACACGACAAACTCGCGAATGTGTTAGAGCTTATAAGGACAAGAGAACTGTGAAGGAGATATGACTATAAGGAATCAGGCAGATATGTATGTGGTGATATATGTGTCTGCAAGGGATTGAGCTCACCCAGTCAAAGAGCTTCTTTTTATGAAATAACAACGCATTACATCGTTCTAAACTAAATACTAATGATTGGCAAATACGTGCTAAAATGGTAAGATTCATTTTTTATAAAATTATTCACCAAGCTTAAAGGTTAATCACAAACAATGTTACACTGAAATAATTAAGACTCTAGAATGAAATTATACCGATTTTTAAGAAAAGAGCATAATTTGGTTTTAAGGAAGATAAGAACTTGTAGAAAATCATGCATAACCTAGCGATGCGCGATGCGATAATCCTAGTTCTCCTTAAGGATTACTCAACATAACTTTATCATGATTCAGTTGTACTAAAATTATATTTGGTGCAAAGTTACCACTACATTTCGCAAACGAAACTATTTCAATTAAACATTTGCTGGGTGCTTCGTGATTTTATTAAGTTAATTATTGAAATATTCAGACTAATATACGTATAGCAATGATTAATGCAGTCATCAACAGTGAGTGCCACCATACCTGCAAGCCTTTTTAAATGCATCATACCGTGATATATTGATTCAATAAACTGACACTCTCGTTGATACTCCTGTTATATGCAAAATTCATCCTTAATATATTTTATTGGAGGATTATTCCGAAATGTGTAAAACAGAACATGTGTTAATATTATAAATATTGTTACGTATGTATAATTAACCTAGACTCTAGACTCGAGTCTAGAGGCTAATCCATCAAATACGTTCGAGAATTTCGGAAATACAATCGACTCCGCTTAATAGGGTCACTGTTTAATCGGGTCAACCGCTTAATCGGGCCACTTTTTGCTGGACCGGAATAGCAATCACAAATAGAAGCTAATACAAAATATTTTCGGTTAATAGGGTTCTCCGCTTAATCGGGTCAAAATGTCCTCTGACCGATGTGACCCTATTAAGCGGAGTCGACTGTATATCTCTTACTTTTAATCTTGTAACGATAGCTTCGACAAGGAAACAAGAATAATGAGTTGACATAAAGTAAACATTTCCGATTCAGACTCAAGACGCGACAGGATTATAGGACTAAAAATACATAATGATACTACACAAAGGAAGCAGACACCATGCCTGATCGTTGACAGTGATGACACTACCCATCACTAAGAAGGAGGATTCACATTTCACCAGACTCCATTATTCCTGCCACAAAGTACAGCTCCACCCTCTAATTAGTCAAGACACGATCACATTACTCAACTCATGATCTAGAAGTCAAAATTTGAAAGGCTACATATCTTAATGCCAGCAACATCACCAGGAAGGAAAATTTATAACAGTCAACATAAGGTTGTATGAGGTTGTATGAGTATAGAATAATACAGTTGAGGGAATGCTGTGCAACCGTTTGAGATTCTTACCTGACTTCTGATGGAGAGAGGAGCTGGTCTACCTCGGGCATGAGGGAGATGAGCTCATTCTTCTCCTCCTCAGAGAAGTAGAGTCGGAAATTACCCCGGTTGATGAGTGTCTACAATGTACCATAGATAACAACAGCACACAGTCACTAAGTTCCTAAATACTCGAGTATTACAGTACCTTGACGTCTTTTCCAATGAGAAAGCTTGTGACGGGAGAAGTGGCGCCATTTTTCTTCCTCTTACTCTTCGTCACTACATATACAACACGTACCAACAGTACCTGTGTTCTTATAGAATGGTTAGAATGACTGACCTGGTTTCCGTTGGGCTTCTCGTTTGTTCGAATTGGGATCACATACCTGATAATTACACAGTATTAAGGTTGCTCTGTCTAATCAGATATAAAATAGGAAGATTAATTCACTCGTCTGCGTTCCACCCTATGCCGTGTTGATGGGGACGAGATTGTACAATCTTTAACCGTAGTAATGAGGACACATTATATAAACAGTTGAATACATTGAGAATTTCCTATCTTAAAGACTTGCTGTTATTATTTTGAGTGAAGTCAAATTCAAATGTTAACCTGGTTACCAAATGAGAAGTATAGAGTTGGGAGTACCCCTACTTTGCAATTGGCTAAGTATTACACACAGATACATCAGCATCAACAATCATACCTGCAATGTCTGATCGACGTACACTTCAAGAAATACAATCAATTACTTATAATTAATTAATTAATTATCTGTTATAAACATTATACGTACGTTATTAAATTTCTCAACAGATATTGGTCTAGCAGTTTAAGTTACAGTTTGAGACAGTACACAAACTAATATTATAGCACAATGATCACATTCTCCGCTCATAAAGAAAGGGGATATTTTTAGGAAAACAAACCTCAAAATATTTCTTTATTATAAAAGGGTAATGCTTTTTAAAATGTTTAGACTTTAATATCGATATTACTGCAGTGTATTCGTATCTGAAAAGGAGAAACAGGGAGGGCATTGTGAAATGCAGAACGATACATGAGATCACATGGTAATATTTCATGCATCCATCAATTATTTATGCTGTGATATACGTAGTATACGTAAAATTCATCTTGAATGTAAAGCGGATTTTAGGTTTGCTTATTTGCTCGGAATCGATTGTCTATCAAATAATTTTAGGACACTTGGCCAAATAGATTCAATCTGCCGTTATCGAATATGTGAAAATGGACAAGTAGGTGCTAAATGGTGAGTCTACAAGCGTATCCTAGCAAAATTTCACAAATATCTCCGAAAATAAAATAATCACACTTTTTCAATATTCTCACAATAGCAAGATATATTCAAATGTACCAGGATCAAATATAATATCTAAATAGTGTCGTAAATCTTGTAAATTATGCTCTGTATCTACGTATACTAGAATACATTATGATGATAGCAGCACCCAAATTCCAAATAGAGTTATGTATATTGAGCTAATTAAGAAGGATATTCAAATAAGAGTAGAGTCAGGTCTCAAATTATGATCAGTCAGGGACTAAAAATGCGACCTTAATACAGAAGCTGTTTCATAAAACTCGACTCAATACGATTCTATGTGAACTGTGAAACAAGGCTCAGGGTTTGTTCATAATGAACGCGTCAAGAGCCGTTCCAAAGCATGCGCTACTACACGTTATATCTTACTTCCGAAATCATACTTAGTTGAGATTAAAAAGTTCATAGGTTTAGAAGCGGTTATTTAAAAATAAAAATATCTGGAACATGGCCCATTTGAAGCTCTAACCTTCACATCACAAGACAAAGTGGGATTGCACAATACTGTTGATTTCATCTCTTGTTGTTTTGAATTAATAAAAACCTGACTCAATAATTAAAGCATTAATTATTTTTAAACACCGATTTGAAATTCGCTGGAGTCCACGTGTCACATGGGTTAATGGTCAGAGATGGGTCATACACAAGCTTGGTGGGTCAAAAAGGCCATGGGTCACTTCATGTGACTAATTTGTAAGATTATGGTCATTCTATCACAGGCTTGTCCAACCTTTTTTGTTCGTGGGCCAAATAAGAGATTCTTTAGCTACTTGAGGGTCGCACGACCTTGTGTATATCACGGCAACATGATGACTTATTTGGGGCGAGCATTGACTTGCAGTATTTTAGATAATACTCTTCAGAAAAATCACTACATTTTTATTTAATCATAGAAATGAAATCTAATGTCTGACATTGTTTTAGTTCACAAAGAGAACAAAGAGTCAATGTCTGCTCGTATACTTGATGTCGGAATCCATTATATCCTGATAAATGAATGAGTCTGTTAGGAGTGATCTAGATTTGCTTTTGACATTTCTCATTTGGTATTCTAGTATTGCTTGAGATGGTATATTACTTAGGGCATTCAAAAAGTTCGTAACTCAGTATGGAAAAAGGGGCAATACACATTATATCATATCAAAACATTACTAAATTTTCAAAGTAATCTCCCTTGTACTTAACTACGAGCTTTAACCGCTCTACCCACATATAAAATGTCTTTTTATACTCCTCTTCCGGGATGTTTCTAAGGTACCGCTGAATTCTACTCCCAAGTTGCATCCTCTCATCAAAAGTCTTCCCTGCTAGGTGTTTTTTGAGACCATCAAATAGCCAAAAGTCACAGAGTGCTAGGTCTGGACTATAAGGAGGGTGATATAATTCGACAAGCCTCATGGACTCCAATTTGTCCTTCACCTGCTTCGATTTATGGGGTCTGGCATTATCGTGCAATAATTTTATCCCCCTGAGTCCACATCCTGGACGACGCTCTAGATAGTGTTTCTTTATAGCAGGAAGTATCACCGTTGCATAAAAGTTTCCTGTAACAGTCCTACCCTTTGGGGGTGCAAATTTTACACACTGGGCCATATGCATCAAAGAATATCGTGTACAAAACCTTGCGGCCCCAGTGGTCCGGACGGGGGATTGCAAGTGGATCTGTGCCTTTCGGGAGCCATACTCTATTCTGTTCCTTACGTAATGGCTCTGAAAACCGCATCCAGGTTTCATCTCCTATACAGATCTCGAATAATCGCCTTTCATTGCAATGACCATAAATTTTCAGGAGAGACTTAGCTGCATTCAATCGAGCCTTCTTTTGACTGTCAGAAAGCAAATGCGGGACCCAACGGGAACAAACTTTCCTCAGGCCAAGATGCAAACTCAAAATCTCATGAACTGTTCCCGATGACAAGTCAACATGGTTAGCAATACCCTCAATCGTGATATGTGCTTCTTCTTCAATCATTTTGGATACCAGAGAGATATTATTAGTGGTGGTCGCCGTAACCGGTCTTCCAGCCCGAGGGTCATCTGCTATCGCCTCTCTCCTCTCACGAAAACGAATACTCCACTTCTTGACGGTAGATTCTGAACAAGCATCACGGCCATAAACTCGGGATAGATCATTGAAAATATTCCTCGGAGTGTCTCCAAGAAGCGACCTGATTTTAATATAGGCTCTATGCTCTACATTAATTTCTGGTATTTTTGATGCCATAAATATCAGTGAGTCAAACAGCCAAATGTAAAATTGATGTAACTTCTCAAGTATTTGATCAATTTAGATAAACTAAACAGTAAATAGAGTTTAAATATGGATCTGTAATAATCACACTAGAACTTATTTTAAATAAGGCTAGCAAAGAAATGATAGGTAGGGTTACGAACTTATTGAATGCTCTAAGTATTTGAAATTTAGTCTGAGCTGTTCTAGTTGAGGGAAACCCGGATATTATGCGCCAGATAATTGATCAAAACTCAATTAAAAAGTTATTTAAGGAGTTTATAAAGTTATTTAAATCACACCTTTGTTGAAAATGATTATGCTCAATTTGCTTTCGCAAAATTGGGTTTCTCTTAATTAGGTTCGCCAAATAGGTTTCACTCAATCAAGTATCGCTCGTAACTGGTAACAGTTCCTGAGCATGTTCGAGCATGCGGACCGGATTGTGGCCCGCGGATCGTAGGTTGGACAAGCCTGTTCTATCAGATGACGGCAAATAGCTCAAACATGAAACGGTGCTACAACATTCCAGGAATTTGGCAGTGTAACTCAGAAACGAAGAGATGGAAACAGAGATTGGAACTGACTGCTGAAATAAACTAAGTTTGATAATACCACCACGCAACCAAAAATCAGACAATAGCCTTCAATTAAAGTAATTTGAACAGAACAATAGATTAATTTTAAGTTTCAAGTTTGATGAGATTAAAGTTTGATGAGATAAAAGCATATTTATATGTATGCTTAATGGTAAATTACATTTTTCCACATAAGTGACGATAGAGATAGAGTGGTATGTCTGGTCATACTGGATGTGGGTTCACGTGCGCGACTGTCCAATTAAATTCAAGTCGTTCCTTCCCTCACGACGAGACTACCATAACCATATTAACTATATTTTCAAAAATGTATTAACATTTTGACTACTATATTATTTGATGATTTAAAAATAATCTAAATTGTAATTTGTATTCAATTGTTGGGTTAATTTTGTATAATAATTCGAAATCATTAAAATAAAATCATATGAAATATCATTAAAGCTCTTTTATTAAATTTTTCCAAAGAAAACTGTTTAAAGAGTTCAAATATTTATGTTCACAGGCGCTACTGCTTGAGGAGTACAGGTCATGTGTAGCAGAATAAACATTGCAGGTATTTAGTATTGTAAATCAAAGTATTAGAGAAACTACCTTAATTCTACGTACATCAGAAATACCGGAATGTATATTGCTAAACCATGGATAAAATGAAATTAAGAATAGTTTTCTACGACCTAAGGCGACAATGACTCGATAGTTTAATGGCGAGTAAGCATTTTTTATCCTAATTGTGGTTTTAGCATGCAGAATTGTCTATACCGTGATTTGACTTTATCTTCAAATAAATTTTAGCCAAATTATGGATTTTCTATTGTTGTGCAGAATGATGGCTGAAAGTTAAACCAATGCACGCAGGTGTCGGTTTTCCAGGAAGTTCACCAATGTTAAAGTCAGAGATCAGATCAGGTCATTTGATGCCCATTTTAGTTATTAATGAATAATGTTGATTTTTGTCCAATATGTGTTCTATATTAGTGGTTGACAATTGTGGCTAGTATTGGAGGTGCTTAGAATTATATTTAAATTAGTAAATGTGTTATGATGTGATTGAATTATAACAGGGAACTGAATCAATATAATTTCTCCAGGTCAGCAAACAGCACATTATATCCAGATGTTGCTGGATTACTTGACTGAGACCTGAAAGCCTGCTTCAAGGGGGCAACACGTCAGGTCAAATCGACCATCAAAATGGGTTCAGGAAAGGGAGGGAGGCCCAAATCATCTGAAAAATAGTTTAGTTGGCGCAATACGTACTCGGATAAATAGTTAATCACCCCACCGGGTGTCCAGATAGCCCAAGCCGCCCCTGGGTTCAGGTCAGGTCATGACCTGACCTTTTGACAAGCCTGTCTCTGGAATTCAACGGAATCTAAATGTACCCTGGAACGCAATCTTCAGAAAATTTCAGGGTTGGCAGGTTTTGTCCACTTGGACAAAACCTAGTGGTTTTAACCAGGTTAAAACCGTCCTGTCCAAAACCTCTTGGGTGGACAAAACTGGACAAAACTGGACAAAACCTCAAAATTTAATTCATATTCCTCATTAACGGTTTTGTCCAAGTTTTGTCCAGGTTTTGTCCAAGTTATATCCAAGTTTTGTCCAGGTTTTGTCCAAGTTATATCCAAGTTTTGTCCAGGTTTTGTCCAGGTTTTGTCCAAGTGTTGTTCGTGTCTTCCATGATAAATCGAATACAAAATATAGTTATGGTAATAAACAGGCGTTAGCAAGAAAATCCATTCATTGTCCTCGCTCTCTTTCCATCCTAAACTGTTTCGTACCCACTGCAATGATTTACAGTTTCTATTAGGTTTTGTCCAGTTTTGTCCGGTTTTAACCGGTTAAAACCAGGTTTTGTCCACTGCCCTGTCCAAAACCTGTTTTGGACGGACAAAACCCAACCCTGTCAGAAATACAAATTAATAACTAAAACATGCGTCAGAAATCGAGGGCATATTTTTAGTTGTGTTGCAACAATTAATTAAGTGAATGCGAACGGTAAATTTTCAATATTTGATGTAATGTGAAAACAAGCAAATACTTACGGCATGTCTTGAATTGGGATGTGATGCGTTGGAGTGTGAATTAGTCCCTGCAATATTAAGATATCAAAATGTCTGCTATCATTAGTCAGGTGTGTTCAGAGTATTCCCTAAACTGGGGACTCCGGGCAGGTTTATAGAAAGCATTCAAGCACATCAATTTAGAGGCTGGACACCAATAAATGTGGGTCGACTGACCGACATTTATGTAGATTCAGGGGTCGGCAACTCTAGGCAGGCGTGCCACTGGCACACAAGGTCATAATATGTTGACATTATAGCTAGACTGGCACACTTCATTCAAAAGGTTGCCGGCTCCTGGTCTAAACATTTTCACGATGCATTACGGGTGCTGAACTACCCAAACCTGACCCAAAGTATTGGAACACCACAATACTCTGCATCATAGCACTGATGCAGGCTTAATTTTGGAAGCAAATTCATTCAAATTATCACAAGTCTCTATATCTGTTATCAAATTCAAATTCTACACTTTCGAATTACCCATTTTAAAAGCTTTCTATGGAATAATTATCTCAGAGGTTAATAGTTATTACACATCGTGCAACCTTGAACCACTGTCACTATTCAGATAATTACTATGACGGTGATAGGTAGTACATGACTGAACAGGATAATACGTAATTAGCTTTTGGGGAAATATTCTCTAGAAAGCTTCTTTAGCATAACTCGAAGTCGGAATGAACTATGACCTGACTCCGTGAGAGCAGCCTCACCGATCTCGTCACAGGGGGACTGCAGGCCGGATACCAGCTGATCTGAGTGCGTAATCACGTGGTACAGCTGTCCAGTGGCTTCGTTAGGCGCCAGGAGGATGGAAGGGATGTTGTTCAGGTTGAGAGAGTCTGACTGACGCTCTATTACAACAGATGAAGTGGCTGGGACTGACATTTGATTGAACGTCGAATCTCTCAGAGCTGTCTAAGAATCGAAATGATATCGTTACGGAGTGAATGAGATACAAAGCACAACAAATCAGGTAGATCGATAATAGAAAAAGAAGTGTTCTCCCAGGACGTTTTGAGGTATCGGACCAAAGATAACTAACCATACTATTGACTAAATGGTATATATCAAACGATATTCCTTCAAAATCAAGGTGTATCGACCAATTTTTCAAAGTTAGGGCGCATATGCTGATACATTTCCTAAATCGAGACGTATCGGCCGATATGCCTTCGAAAATTCCTGTTGAGAACACTGCAAAGAACTATTAGTCCTTGAGAAGCGCAGCAATTATAGTACACAAAAATTGCAGTATGCATACATATAAAAGTTGAATATTTGAAAAAATGATGATATACTTTAACATGATATAAAGTTTCCAATCAAAGTGCTACATTATTTTATCACACATTGTAAGAGCAACAACATTGAACACATTGTGTAGAATTTTCAATTTAATTATATTATTTAAATCCATATCCAATAGAAAAATATATCTTCACTCAATGAGATATATCGATGAAATGAACTTTAGCATTCTATATACATGTTAACACAAGTATAGTATCTTCATATAATTATCAGCAAACAGGAAATTCATCAAAATTGAGTGGTATCCATCTGTGAGAGAATTTATGGGCTTTATGTATAGTACTACGGATATTCTACTCACTACTAATTCAAACCCCGAATATTTTCTAACTATTAATGTGCCTTTCTGGTAATTCTTACACTTTGATTAATATTTTAAATATACTGCTTGGTGACAATAGGTGAAAATGTATGTTGGTGGCATGATAAAATATCATTTGAAATTCATGTCTTAGTGATAGCCAATTGACCATAATATGAGATTAAAATATTGAGGACTTACTTGTGGCAAATCTTCTTGCATTACCATATCGTCTGAGGGGCATATCTCCTCCCCACTAATCCCTCTGTGCTTGGCTCTCCCCCTTCTCTTGTCTGACGCCAGCAAGGAGCGCACCGGGGAGGGGACAGTCTCCTTGCAAATGGCGGGGGACACATTCTGGAATGCGTTCTCGCGGATGTAGATTTGGTGGCAGTTGGGGGAGACAGGCGTTGGAGAGGTACACTTCTCAGAGCTACAAGCTACGGAGATCGGTTTCACACAGAGGTTCGGCACTAACAGGTGGATTCCCTTGGAGCTGAGCGATGGAGCTACGAACTGAGGTTGGGGAGGTTGAGGTGGTTCTGGTTCTGGTTCTGGTTCTGGTTCTGGTTGAGGTGATTGTTGCTCGTGGCAGTGCGAGGTTTTGTTTGAAGAGTGAGGGGAGTAGGAGATGAAGGAGGGTTTCACATCTTCTCTCAAACAGCTGAAAGCGCTGTTCAAAAGCTTCTTAGTTACTGAATTCTGTCAAGAGAATGTATTGGAGAATATAGAAATGCACTGAAGCTCAAATAACCAGGTGCAGGTGTTATGATCGCGTAGACTCGTAGTTACCTGTTTGAGTCTGAACGCGTAGATATTCTCGTTAAAAAAAGCAGGAGTGCTCTTCATGAGAGAGAACGGGTCTTCTGAACCACAGTGGGACAAAAGATCATTCTTCAATTCATCAAAATTAATCCTAAAACAAGATTTCAAGAGAGTAAAGTGAGGCTCCAGGGGAATTGTCCAAATGAACAAACACGGAATACCTGTTTCTTAGCTGGAATAAGAGGATGTCTTGATAGATTCTCTGGGTGGTCATTGGAGATTTGGCCTTCTTCAAAATCTAAGACAGTCAAATAATTGATCAGGGATGCATATAAACCAGAAATTTATGGACTCGAACAAATGCCATAACAGCTGCTATAGTTAACTAGGAATACTATTAATTATTATGCAATAGAGCTCAGATCAGACCAATCAATTCAAGAACAAAACTATAGACAGGAGTGATAGTTAAGAATAGATACTACGTAATATTCTGCTTTTTGTTTTGCTGTCCTATCAACACCCCCCCGTTACCACCAACTGAGAAACACCGAGCTAACACTACCGTGTGTAGTGTCCTAATTACGTATTTTGCCACTGGTCCGGTTGGTACGGTTTTTTAACCGAACCACTTTTCAAAAGTGACCCCAGGTTGGTCATGGCAAACAGGACTTTTCAAAAACCGGACCATTTCTAAAACCGTGGCGCCGGCGCTGTTTTGTGAATTCCTAAGTCATACAAACCAGAGCTGCAGCTTCCAGGGAAGTGAGAGTTCGAGTTGAGAGCATCTTGTTGAACCGCGATTCTCTTGACTGGGATAGGGGAATTGTATGCTAGAACAAATAACCATTGCTTATAGCGAGAAATTGATTTATTACAAATCCGATGCTCAAATATACAGTTGATTGGAAATTGGCGTTCACGGAAAATTCGTCGCATGGAACATTACTCACATTAGAAATATAATTTGGATTAAGTTAACCTTAGTTTCTGTTCGAGATGCCTGGAGAATCCAGTTTGTATTTTAGGACCAGGCTTATAAGGAATCCAGTCAGAGGGATTTGGAGTCGGAGATAAGGGGCATAAACTGACATAAGCATTAACCAGATCTATGAATAGACTTAAATTATTTCTAATGTGCTTAACTCATGCGACGAATATTCATAAATTGGAGTATAGTGATGCATCATTTCAGGTTTTTTGTTTGATGCTTAGGGCAAAACCTAGAAGTGTGGAATTGAATCAAAGGTAGGAACTAGGAATGACTCCAGCGGTGGGGCGCTACAAAATAATACTATGTCATTCCCAAATCTTTAAAAAACTTGAATTTTAAAAAATCTTAACACCTACCTATTCAATATAAAATCAATGTATAACATCAAAAGTGCAATAAGAACGTACAAACTTGTCCGTCTGGTACTCCAGCTCCAGCTGTGGATTAAAGTACACCCTCACACCTAGCTCGAATGCCAGCCGCTCCAGCAGACCGGAGTGCTTGCTCCTCCAGGTCCGGAGGGTCCTGGTTGAGATATTAAACTCCTTGGCGGCTGCGGACCAGTTCCTGAGTTCCAGCCCCCTCTTCAACACCCGCGTGATGAACTCCTCGGTGGCTGGGGGATTGGCGGGGTTCTTTAAACTCATGAGCTAGAGGCTACGAGGAGCAGATTGAGGATCAAATTCAGTGTCCCTACTGCTTCCTACTATTTTATTTGAATTGAATTGAAAAATTTTACAGAAATTGATACAAATAAATCGAATACTTAATACGGTAGATCTAAGTCTGTTTCAACTTGAAGAAGATTAATATCTTTTCGAACAAAGTAGGATCTGGTTTGGGTAACTCAGCGGGTTTAACTTCATCTTTGCTCTCCTCCTGTAGCTGCATGGCTCCCAGTATGACCTGCTCCCTCTCCACCAGCACCTGCTTTAAGTGGCTCATGGATTGGACCACATACACCTTCCGGCTCCCCTTCTTGATCATCAGCTTCAGGGCCCGCGCCTCGTTCTCCATGGTGAGGAGCAGGTTCTTCTCCTTCAGCAGGACGTACCAGAGTCTGTGCAGGTCCAGGTTGCTCTTCAGCCTCAGTTCGTCCACCAGCCACCCTCGCCCGTAGTGCATCCCATCCCGGAACAGCTTCAAGTCTGCCGGGAAGAATTCCTTCAGGGGGGCAGGGGTGTCCGGGTGGAAATGAATAATCTTAGGAGGATCCGGTTCTGATGGATCTTGGGCCTTCTGAGGTTCTGAAGAATCTGTGGGTTTCTGAGGTTCTGAAGAATCTGTGGGTTTCTGAGGTTGTTCTAAAGGAGTCACAGAGGTTTGAGGCGTTTCCGCTGGCTTAGTGCTAGCATGACGAAGCAAGAGTCTAGAGTGAAGTGCTCGGGTAACAGAAGAGGAGAGTAAGTGACCTCTTGGTAGGTTACGAAACATTGCTAAGCAGAGAATATCTCGAATCAAATATTTGTAATCGAAACTCGACCCAAGTGGCATAACCCAATCTTAAATAATGCCTGAGTACAGGATACATCATACAATGCATGGAGTAGGTAACAGAATGGGAGGAGGATCAGATGTCCTCATCTTCCCCAGCAACCAGTCCCAACTGCTTGAGCAGCCTCCTCTCCACACTGAGGTACAGCTCGTACTCCCTCTCCGTCTCCTCCGCACTCCTCTCCGCCTGCTTCGAGTCCTTCTTGCTGAAGCTGTCCGCGTGGATCTGCTTCATCTCCTGCTCCCGCACCGACTCCCGCTCCCTCTGGTACCTGAGCGCCTTGACCGCTCTGTCCCAGTAGCTCTCCATCAGGGCCAGCTCGGTGGAGGAAGGGTGTCGCAGACTCCACGGGACCTGTGGGTAGCAGCGACTATCTAATGAGCTCAGCACTAATCATGTCGCGTAGCAACAGTGGCAGCGTACCTGTAGAAGGTGCAGGGTCCCGCTGGAGTCGCCGATGGCCAGGAGCATGATGTCCTTGGTGAGGGAGAAGGGGTCCATGTTGGTGAGCGAGCTGCTCGACACGTTCTGTCTCATCACCGGCTCGTGGGACTTGTCCATCAGGTCCCACACCTCCAGGTACCCATCGCTACGTCCTATGAAGAACACGCCGGGGCGAGAAGGGGACCAGCAGCCCGACAGTCGGCGCACGTCTGAGCAGGACGACTCAAAGATGGGACCATCGTGCACGCCCTCCTTCCACAGACAGAAGGACCAACCCCCCACCGAGAGGAGGAGGTCGTTGAAGAAAGGCGATCTACCGGGGGCATAAAGGGTGTGTCCATTAAGATTGAGAAATTAAACTATCGTATATACTCGAGTAATTTTTAGCCTCATTCACCCCTGAAGAAAATTAATATTTCAGACATAATATGCGATTTTTCAATCAATATTACCGCACGAGTGAGTCAAGAAATGGGATAAAGGAGGAATTTACGATTAATATCTTTTCTAACAGGTACTTAGCACCCTCTTTGGGGGGATTATTTGAGGGTCGGCTACTTTTCGAGTATATACGGTATGTATTGGTGGCTAATATCTAGTTTTATCCTCACCTGTTGAGGGAAGTGACAATCCCACTGTGTATGGAGAAGGACACTTCCGGTTTCTGAGGTGTGAACCTCCCTTCCCCATCCTTGAGTGGCATCCAGTCCGTGCAGACTATCTCCCCATCCTCTGTGCCCACGAACAGCTTGCTGCTCTTGCCAGGGAGCTTCTCTCCCTCTTCAGTCGCACCGCCCCCTCCCTGTCTAGACTTGGAGGCTTCTTGCCGTGCCAGCTTCCCTAATTGGAATCATTAGAGGATACAAATATGCAAAGAGTGGAACTCGGAAGAGTTACTGGGGATTTTCCAGGGATGTATCATGCAGCTAAGTGTAAGGCCTTGAACGGATTTGCACACCTGATATTGTGTTCGAGAAATTTTTTTATTTCCGATCAGAAGCACCGTTTCAATATTTCAGTGCAGCTCAATTCCACTAGAATTGCAAGCACATACAAATCTGACAATTTGGTTCTAGAAATTTCATTTCTCACTTCTAGCAATTTTCGGTTCTTCAATCAATCCGATTGAGTTTACATAAAAAAAATACGTAAGATTTAGAAATCTACAAACGATGCCTCCAAGGAGGCGAATAGGGTCAGTTCGGAAGTACCTGAGTGCTGTCTCTCTCTGAGACTGATCCTCGTGGCTCCGAAGTCTCCCGGGTTGTCGCCCCTGGGCAGACTGACGTAGAGGAACGGCTTCCACAGAGTGTCGAGGTGCGAGAAAGTGGATGGGAGGTTTGATACTCGGTGGATGAGGGAGGCGTCGGACTCACTCCCCGCCTCCTTACTGGAAGGGAGAGGTCTGGTATCCCAGAAGTACACCATTCCTAGAGATGCAGTCACTGATAGCATGGGTGATACCGACATCATGCCAGTAGGAACAGGATCTTAGGCTGGATGAACTGAAAAATTCTGTTACACCCATCGCCCTCAATAATTTCAAGTGTCAGTCACACAGATTATTCATTTTTTTGTCAAATTTCGCTGATCATAGCAAATTTTAAAAGAATCTAAACGATTGAAAGATTTGAAGAATAAAACAAATCGAGACAATAGAAAGAAAGTGAGTTAGGTCAACGCCCCGTATATCTCCCCTCCTAGTAACCACGTGTGCGAATCTCACCGTCAAGTGAAGACGACACAATCTGATGACACTGGTGTGTCTGGTTGTCAAGGAAAGAACCCAAGTTCTCCCTCTCTCTGCCCACCTCCAAGTGCGAAGGCAGCCACTGGATGTCGGTGACCATGCTCTTGTGTCCCTGCTCGATGGAGCTGCGGGCACAGTAGCGGACCACCGGTGCGCTCTCCAGTTTATCTTCCATGTCGAATATCGCCTGAGCGGTCGCCTTGTGCCCCTGCGGCTGAGAGTCAGAGGAAGTGCCTCGGTTTGCCATCAGTCTCTCCTCCCACTGGCTGATGTCCCACAGCACCACATATCCATTCATGCAACCTACACACATTGCTGAGGTAACAGCTCATGCATAGTATATATAGATTCCGGGTATATCTGACAATCTTCAAGCAATTTTGAACAAGTGCTTTGAAGATTTAGTACCCGGGGGTACTTTGTCTAAATTGAGCATGCCTTGACCACGCAGAATATGATAAACTTTGGAAGTTGACATAAACTGAATTATTCGAAAATCACTTTTGATAGATTAAGTCAATTGATATTCCTAATTGGAAATAGATTTTCCTAGAAACTTAGCTATAATAGATCCTAAATTGATCACGCAATTATCACGAATGCGTTTGCTTATCTTTATCTAATCAGGCAATTCTAACGATCAAACATAATCAATTGATGGAATTCTGCCCACACACCTCCCACGATGATGTTAGGGTTGATCGGGTTGAATTTGAAGCAGGCCACATCCTCGGGCGCCTCTAGCATCAGCATGGGGTGGATTGGGTCCACGAAGCTCCAGATCAGCACTCTGGAAGGGTTCATGACGATGTGGTGCAGCGCATCCACTCTCTTGTCGAAGGAGAGGTTGTAGGCACAGGAGACAGCCAGCAGTCCTTTCACAGTCGGATGCCAGTCCAGACAGGTGATGGTCTTGTCCTTACTGAACTGCAGGTCCGTGAAGGACTGGTACTCCTTCAGGGAGTTGTCAGTCTTCACGGAGAAGAGCGCATCCCCCTCTGCACTCAGATCCAGGTAGTCGTCAATGAAGATGTTCATGATGAGGTTCTGCTGTAGAGCTAACTACTCGAGAGAGAGAGAGAGAGCTGACACACTGTGTTATGAGGGAATGGGTAGGTAGCGTGGGTGTTACCTCGAGGTTGTCTAGGTGCAGCAGGATGAACTCGTGGATGCGGGAGGAGTCTGTGTCTACGTCCTCTGAATCTCTAGGCGAGTACTGGACCACAGCGTTCTTAGGATAGGTCCAGCTACAGGCATGGATACGATAGTCAAGCAATGGAATGGTGGTCATTCCACACAGTCAGGTGCCCGGACTATGCGTAAGAGTTAATTCACAATCCAATCCATGGTTCCCGTTACCTGGTCTGAGAGGGAGTGTCTTCTAGACAGGGGACGGCTTGCACCCCTTTGTCTGTCTGCAGGGAGGGGAGAGAGAAGGTCTCATCTGGAACTGTCTCGCACTCAGCGTACATCTCCTTGTGCTGCTGAGAGGATCGGTCTGAGAAGAAGAAGGGATTGGAGAAGTTATTTCTCTTCCTGGAGATCCTCTGTCTGATCCGTGGTCTGGATTCTGTCACCTTCCACTCCTCTACCTCCTTCTCACTGCCCTGAGATACCCAGGGACCCCTGGGAGGGGGCGTTCCGGGAATTTCTGCATAAACAACTTCCTCCTCTTCTTCCGCGATTCCTTCTTCTCCAGCTACTATAGGGATGGACACACGAGGAGATGAAGGAAAGATGTGACCTATATGCATGGGCATCGAACTTTGGGGTTCGTAGAGACAAGTTGATGGGGGCGGAAGGGTCTCGGTCCCATCGGTAATGACACTTATGCCTACATGATATGCTGGGGGGGGGGGGGGGTTGCTCTTTTCGAAATTTAACATTTATTTCTTGTAAATTATACTAGATTTTGTCAAATCTGATTTTGAATTTTTGGTATTTACAGGCCTCTCAACCTGGAATTTAACTAAATCGTGTGATGGCAAGTGACAAATCGTGACATATGGGAATATAGTATTACGAACAGTGGCTCTAAATCGTGAGACACACGACGAGATCGTGAGATTGAGAGGCATGTATTTGGTATTCGATATTTTAATATTGTAGAACTGATTGCTAGAATTTAACGTTTTTACTATATTTGTAAACTAAAACAGCTCTAAAGTCTTGTTGACATCGTAAAAGATTAAATAATCGATTCGTTTTAGAGAACGAATCTGAAAGCGGAAATAACAACGCACTTTAACTAAAATCACGAGACCAATGAGACAGTAGAGGAGCATTGAGTGTCATGATTAGGAGGATGGACTTATGGTGGATATCGGGACATGTTTCAGAGAGGAGCACTCACCCTCCTCCCTCCCTCCCTCCTCCGTCACGGGGACGGGGGGAGCAGAGATGGACTCCATGGCAGACACAGTCAGACAGATGATGAAGTTCTGTCCGAACTTGAAGTCGATGTCGTAGAGCAGCAGCACCTCCGCACGGGAGTAGGACTCCAGCTGCTTCCTCAGCGGCTGGAAGTCAGACACGGCCGCCCGGTTGAATATGTCATCGAGGATGGCCTTCTTGTCGATCTTCTTCCCCGGGCGCTCCTCCGTCACGTCCACGTCCGCTTCTAGCTGTGGAATGGAATGGAATTCTAATCCTGTAATTCTGCAGTAATCTTAATTAAGTTTTGAAATAAAGTGGAGAGAGATTCTCATTGAACAATCAAAGTAGAGACAAAACGAGACAACAAGTACAATACTAAGTGCTAGAGAAGTGTTGAGTAGGAAGATGGGTCTATTCGCGAGATCTCCGTCCCTTCAGGGGATATCACCTCACAGGTACTAAAATACTATATCAGTGCGTCATTCAGTTGCACAGGAGGCACTGGCTAGACCTGCACCTCTGCGAGAGGGGACTTGTGCTTGCCGGAGAACTCAGCCTTGTAGTTGCTGGTCAGGGCCTGAGTCACCTCTCCGTTGCGGAGCGTGGGGAGCGCCCCCTCGCACAGGGCCTGCTTGTCCGGGTTACAGCCGTAGCGGGTGGTGTTCTGGCCCCGGATTTGGGGGTCCAGCTTGGGCTGAGTGTAGGAGTAGCGGGAGGTGGATATGCCCTGTCCGTACACCCCGTAGTTGTCCGCCTTCAGGGCGAACCTGTACTCACTGGAGCCCAGGTTCCCCACCCCGTAGGCGGAGAGGAAGGAAGGGATGGTGCTGCGGTTGGAGAAGTCCCGCTCATAGGTAGAGGCCAGTGCGTTCGGGGTGGCGCGCGTATCCATGGTGATGGTGGGCAGCTGTTTGGTGGGGGAAGTGGGACGCATCACGAACTTGTTCGGCAGTCTCCAGTTCATGAAGCCCCGGGTGGGGTGAGGGTTGTTCCTGGAGGCGTGTACCTCACTCCTGTACCTGCTCTGCTCCACCTCCTTCTGGTGGAAGTTCTGGTCGTATGTGGTGTTGTAGTAGGTGTACAGTCCGTTCTCGAACGCAGGCATGGTAGGAAAATCCATTTTTCAAGAAACAAAATTAGAAAAATAATATTAGATCCGTCAGTAGTTTATATTCAACGTTTGTAAAATTATTTATAGAGCCTAATTATCAGGGAAAGGATCGGTCGCATGTTCGACCAATAGAATTAGACCCTCAGTGCTAGCGCAATTCTAGATCCAATCGCTAAAGTAAGCACGTATGATACATATGTAATTAGGTGCAGGGTGTGAAAGTAGCATTAGTGGTTACCTGGAACAGTTTCTGAGTGACTGAAGAGAGGAAGATGGGCTGAGCTCCTGCTGGCAGCTCTTCAGGCAGTACGAGAGCTAGAGTAGGGACTGCAGCAGGGATGGGAGTGACAGAGGTAGAGCCAGGAGCTGAGGTATTTTCTGGCATGCTAGTCTAGGACAGATTGTCAACAAGCTACTTGAACAGAGAATTAAAAATGGTAACGGTAAGCAGTGAGGCATTCTAGGGACATGGATAGAGCGGGGACTGTTCTTCGGATAGAAATCAGGATATTTACTAGTTTAGACATTCCAATCCTCAGTACTTATCAGTCCAGTCAGAGCATTAAGGACTCACAAATTACTCCAACCCCCGCTCAGAATTTTCTAAGTGCGCGCGGGATCTCACTCCTGAAACAAAAGGACGCTCTTCTAAGCGCTCAATTCAAAATATTTTCAAAATGTTGGATTAATTAAACAGAACCCCAAAAAATAAAGTCTTAATCAAAAAATGGAAATAATTCATTATAATTATTCAGAATTTCCCAGACTAGAAGAGCAGATACTGTCACGCCATAACAGTTTTGGAATATAACTGCACTGGTCCTGAAATGATTTAATAGAATAAAGAGTCACTTTAACTGGTCCAGGCACATGCACTCTCCTGCCAAGCCATTCGTCACTTCAATACTTTTACGTATAACTAATTTATTTGAATAAATTTAGTTAGAGCGAGCGTGTGAAATTTCACACGAAATTTCGCATGTCGCTGCGCTTGCTCGGAATTGGATTATCTCCTTTCGTGAACTCGACATATCAGATTTATATTAATTACTGACTAAACGATAAGTACTGACTCGTACTGGATTGGAAATACGTATTACTAGTTGAAATGGAAGTGCTGTGCAATTCTGCTTTCTACTAAGGGATGCCGCAGAAAAGCATTCGGTTAACCTACTTGTGAGATAAGTGACTGTATTACATGAAATCTGGGACTTACACGTTTAGTATATTTAGGATGATATATTACTAGTATATCTATACAAAAACTTTAATACTAGTAGACTGTATTTATTAACGAGACAATATAGAATTAGTTTAGGTCTATCGACCGAAATTTTCTGACGGATATAGAGAATGTCTAGTTTTTAGTAGTACAAATATAACCAGATATATACTATCCCATGCATATATGGGATATTGTTAGACACTGAGCATCTTATTTCAAAATTGATACCAGATCACACATTTGAAAATATTTTTGAATATCCAGACAAATATGTCGACTTGAATTGATACATTAGTCAATTGGTAATCATACTTGGGAATTTCGTTGGAACAGGTGTTAGGTTCAGGTCGGCATTAATCATGCCAACTCTTAGAAAGCAGTAAATTTTTCAATCCATCGGTGATTTACACAATCCCTTCGTTGCCCTTGGAATGTGTCGCGTCATTTCCGGTTTAAGCCATTTTGGACGGGGAAGCCATAACAATTTGGGATATTTACTATAAATAGAAAATACCCCAAGGCAATCGAGGATATTATTAATAACAAGCGCGCTTCGCTTGCTTGCGCTGCGCGGCTGGCGGACATAAAGTGTCCGCCGGAGGCTCCCTTCGGTCGCCTGGAGGTGACATTGGTTAATTATAAGGGAGATATCATCTCTAAATATGTCCATCTTAGATTTAAAATCGATATCACTCGAAAAAAGACCAAAATTATCAATCTTTAAAATTTTGATGCGTAATGATGACGTCATAACAGAGTGATGAGTCATCATTTTTTTATGATAGTTGCATCATATGTGAGACGTGTTAGTATACATATTCTTTTAAAATTTCAGCTTACTATAATGGCTGAGTTATGTCCGAATAACTGTGTTGCTTAACTTTTAAAAATGTGACGATGACGTCATAATTCCATGATGAGTCGACATTTTTGTCTGAACTCAGAACTTAGTGGAGCCATAGCCAAAAAACTCCCACATGCCAAAAATCAGCTTTCTACGCCTGGCAGTTTCTTCAATCAATTCGTTACAGATATAGTATATATATATATATATATATATATATATATATATATATACACACACATTAATCGAGTTTTAATAGTAAGGATTATTAAAATGTTACTAGAATCGGGAATATATTAGAAATACTAATTTTAATTAATGCTATAATATTCCACAAAATGAAATAAAAATATTGACGGAGAATCATCTACAGATGTGATGAGGCTAACAGAGATGCTATATAGATACATGATGAGCTATCCAAAAAAATGATCAGATGATTTAGTTGATGCAGGTAACACATATGAAACATATTTTAATAAAACATGCCACTTTTAGGCATCAGTCGCAATATATTAATCGCACTATGTATGTAGTGCAATCCAAACTCGCGATATCATACAAAACTGAAGAAATGCTGTATCGTGTATTGGTCAGCTGTTTGTGTGAGGAGCTTGATATGTCTTGAATCTGGTGTGGAGAGTTCATTCACTTTCAATATCTCCAGCTGTGAGAGGGTAGGTATCAGGTTGATGAGAGGGTTACACGAATTGGAACTCAATCGACAGAATTGTATTACTAAGCCCCTAATCGCAGGATGGAACAGAAGGCCCCGACACAGATGTAACATGCCAGAATCGCCTAGAGATAAAGAATAGAACTTCAAGTACGCTAAAGCGCGAAGATTGCTAACTAACGAGTACCATAGAGTGACGTCATCACATATTACATGTGTGTTCTGTAGTTCCAACTGCATTAAGCTGCAACAGTATTGCAGAACACCGACAAGTGCATTCATATAAAAGATACCAACTTCCATCAATCGATACATCACCAATCCTCTAATTGTGTATCTGTTAGATTCTATCACTTGCAGTGTACCGTCTCTGAGTTCTAAATCTGCAAGCTGTGAGTAGGTCCTTATCTGGAGGTAGGAGAGGGTAGAGAGGTGTGTGATATGTGGTAACAGTGCGTAGCCGTCATCCTCTGTAACCCAGGCTAATTCTCGGATGCGAGAGAGTCCAGAAAGCATAGAGAACAGCTGTTCGTGGTATTCGATGGGAATGTAGTAGAGATGTAGCCCCGTGATACGTGTAGCGGAAGAGAAAGCAGGGAGTAGAATCTCCAACTGAGGAATATCAACATAGTAATACCTCAAGTTCTCACAAGAATATAGCTGATTGACCACCACGTTGAGAGATTGAGAAGAAAATTCCTTGCAGTGTAAGCTCAGTGTTTGAGAGGAATAAGCTGAGCAGGAAAATAAAGCTTCAAATACTTCAGGTTCGGTTAGTACACATCCAGTAAGCTCAAAACTAACTCGAGTGTCAGATGGTAGCTGAACACTTCGGAATACATTTGTATATGCGAGGATGCTACTATGATCTTCCCATTCTAATTTGATTGCTATATGCTTCACTGAACAACCTCGAAGACTTTCTAACAAATTAAAGAGTTGCGTAGGAGTGAAGTAATTAGTATCGAAATATATTAGAATTATATCGATGTCATCCAAGATTTGCCAGAAATACAGAAAATAGGTCCATTGATCAGCAGAGATTGAACTTGAGAGGTATAGAGAGATAGGATTGGGTAGGAAGCTTTTACATTCTTGGATGAAATCACAGACGGAATCATTTTTTAGTTCAAACACTAGGGTGCATAGCTGGATTAGCTTCTCTCTGAATTTATCCCAGCCTGCAATTTCAAAGAATTCAAATGAATCAAACCTGAGTTGGACGCACTTGGGTAGATCGTAAAAGCAAACCGGGCTCGGGAGTAGATACTTGAAGAACAGTGTGTATGTAGGCTTGGAGGGCTGGTTCGTTAATAATCCGCTTACGCATCTTAGTACATTTCTAAACAACAGAAACAGGTCATCTGTATTCACCATGAATCTAGCAGTCAAGTGCTGATCCCACGAACTGGTTCTACTCAGCCATATCGCAGCAGTTAATTCTTGAATGGTTAGACAGGAGAATGATTCCGAAAATAATTCGTTCGTTACAATGCCCATCTTCACCAAATGTTCCTGCATCAGGGACAGAGACCAACTAGCTACTTTCCCGACCTGCAGAGATGATTTATTGTCATTCATAATTTCTCCACTGACTAGATCCTGATATGCTCTGGAACCGATCATGGAGAGACCGTTCAAAACATGCTCATCTAAATTGGCCATCAGTCTAAAATATTCTCCAGGTCTGATTCGGAAAAGCTGTCTCCTGATCAAATCGAGGGTTTGTTCGTTATACGGGTGGAGGCGGTCAATCTTGTAGCGTTGGTCACACGAGACACATAGCCAACTAATGCGAAGAGCCAACCGTACCAAATCAGGTCGTATGGAACTCAAGGATTGATGAAAAAGAGAGCGGTCGAATCCTGACCATCCTTTCAAAGCAAAAAGAAAACTAATACCCTCGCACTCTTTATCTGAAACACTGTCTGGTACGGCGAGAGCTAAGTGCAGCTTCTCTATGTCTTTTCTAGTCAACTTATCCACCAGTTCTCTCAGTTCTAACAAGCCATTACTTTCCATTGGTTTCCTGTGATCAATCAATTCTAAAGAAGATTGCAAGAATGATACTTATAATTAAAACAATGAAGGCTTATGAAATTCTTGTTAAATTCTGGACCGCCGTTCGGGGAGAGTCAACAACATAAGGATCTGTTCTAAGCTATTCGAGAATTTATACCAAGTTACCAACCTACCTATGAAATGTGCAAATTCTGATTCGTCTCGTTTATTTTTGTGAATTGGAATATAATATACGCACTTCTCCCTAATGATCTGTTCCTATAGTATATTAAAACTTCCATCTCTTGATATGTACTGAAAACTAGTGTGGAGTATCATGTTTAGTGAATCAATGTTATCCTAGATGGACACTCTTCAGATATCTACAAGTCATATAGAATAGGCTCAATCCCCAATTCATGTAAACAGAGTGGAGATGAACCTTATACACTTAAACAAATTCTAGGTAATCGTTTCTATCAAATTAGAAATGTAACTTTATACGAATTTAAGATTTATAAATGTATATTTTTGTGGCGTCCAATGGGAAGAAATAATGTTGAGAGTATGTGTGCTTAGATACTTAGATAAGAATGAAAAGTGATTACGATTTCATTTCTCATATTAATTTTTTACAGAAACATACAACTTTTCCTGGGATCGTTAGCGATGTAGCGATGCATCAGCAACACTGTTTGTATGAATACAAACGTATTTGATTAGATTCCGTAGACAAATAATTATGCACTTGTATAGGATGCTTATAATTTCTTAACAACTCTTATTTGGATTCAGTGTTCAATGATAATCTTTGTGGTCATTGTTGTTGTTATTTAACAAACAATGACTCGAAGATTACTATTTAAATCATGACTAATATACATAATTCTATAACTAAGAAATTCTCAACGCAAATTCTAGATTCTATGCTTTATGGCTGAAAGTACTAAATTTCAAAATTTTGCTGGTGCAGAAATATGGAAACATTTTCTGAGATCTGTATGTGGTAAGCAGGCTCAATGTCTGATATACTACAAGTATATAACATTAATTCAGTATTTAAAATAAATAAACGGAGACCCCGTCTATTCGTGATACTTTGGTGTTAATTGCTTAATCCCGGGATTAGAAAAAGTCAATCCCGGAATCCAGGGATTAGAAAATAAAGTCAATCCCGAAATCCCGGGATTACAAAATATGTTTTGGAATTGTAAGCCCTAGACTTAGTCTATTGAACTCAAGACTCAAATCAAAGATAAGAATGGATGGATGAATAATCCTAGGAAATTTCAACGCAATCAAACGAAAACAACTACTCCAGCCTCAAACATACTACTTACCTCTCTTATAATTACAGTTAAGCTATGTTATGAGATATACCTATTTGAACTTTTAATTTATCACATTAAGAGAGCCATCGGGGGACACTAGGCAAATTTCAGTATTTCTGTGATTAAGAAGAGTATTTAAGCGATGAATTACCAGTTATTACCATTACTGTAATAAAACATAATGCTAATTAAGATAACCATATTAGCCCTTTGTGTATTTTGTTCATTCAGTTTATGTGAAGGTGAAGGTGAGTTAGCAATTAGTAATTCATTATTTACAGCACACTTCGCAATATCGTTATTGGTTTGCTTTGGGATCATATTATGTGAACTAGCAATTTGTCAGATATTTCTATATATCGTATAGCAGATTAAAATTTGACTTTTTATTTTGTCTATTCTCTCAAATTTACATTTCAAACAAATTACGCAATACAGTCCCAAAATTCGATATTCTGAATCTACAATCCTAGATATACAATTTAAGGTTAACAACCTCTATCATATTTTTGGAAATATGTATATATATTTCAAAATGTGTGAAAATACACATCATGTTAGGATATTAGTATTATTGAGATTGAAACCATATATAATCTAGAATATGTGTGAAGTTGCTTGGTTGTTTCTGACAGAGGTATACATTCATAGTAGATATTTTAACTCGTTCTGGACTCATTATTTCATAATGCATGAATTATTATATAGGATTAAGTTCAAACCAAGTTTAATTGATGAACTACCCCTTTTGAGATCTTTTAAGGATTTTTAGACAAATAGTCTTTGTTTCTTGAATTATACGCCACAACACATTTTGTGTCTTCCGACATAACGACACATTTAAAGCAATTTCTTATGGAAAATTTTGATTTTCATGCTACTTCACAAATATCAGATATCAAACTGATTTCTTGGGAATATTACACACTAAAAAACATCATTCATTTCTAATCATTGTGGTTGTATTTCCAAAGAGGTTAATCATTAAAATGTCGGATATATATCGTGCTACGAACCAATTGATGCTTACATCATGTTAATGAAAATCCAGAAAAAATATCAAAAGGAGTAGTTTATCACAGATACATAATTTGAACTGGGTCCTTATTCAGGAAATATCCTTTTATTGAACACTTGGTACATGCCAATTTTCAATAATAACAAACAACAAATGTCGGTCAACAGATATATAGCGCAGCTCTATTAGGTGACTCGAAAGACACGAATTGTGGATATACTAATAAATTGGGGAAATACTTTAGAACGTCCTAAGTGTGGTATTTAAAATCTACATAGTGGAATATCCTATAGTAACAGTTGAGATATCATTTTTAGCTTAAATTTTATGCCAAGGGTGTTAAAATGAATAAATTATTTGCATTTTAAACAACTATAATTGTGCTGTAGACAAATTTTTTCAAACAATTAGATTTCAAGCCTAGATATACAGCAAATGCCAGATGGAGCTACACTAAAAACTCAATGAGTATAATATAAGATATAAATGTACGTACATATATACAAATACGTATGTAAATATATCAATCGAATTTTATTATAAAGATTTAGTTTATCGTAAAGCATGTACAGACGAATTAAATATCACAAATAGTTTAACAATAATTTTAATACATATTACACTGCATTAAGTAGAGGGTGAGGTCAAACACATAGCGTATTAATTGATGCCATCTGACATGGTAGACCACATGCCACCTGTTAACTTGATGTTGATAGCATGGCAATAAATGACCGATAATTTATGCATTAATTTATACATTATTATGCAAACCTACGTCTAGTTCTTTGAAATATAATTAGTAATACAGAGTATGCTATAGTTCTTTGAATATTATTTTATCAATTAATTGTTGGCCCATCTCATTTTTAAATTAGTACCGTATTAGCAGATTGCTAATGTGTTTCAATTCGAGTTCACAAATTTTGAATTTGCCTAGGCTAGTAAGAGGAAACTATCAGACAATATGTTCATTGGATACCTTCTATATATGATGAGGTAGTTGTTTGTGACCAAGGCTAACTGGCTTATTCTGGCTAACCGCTGCCACTCTCGGTTAACAGTTAAGAATATGCCTGATCGGCTAGCCAATCTATATTACTTTCATTGTTTCTGAAGAGATACTTTAATATTAATTCTGAAAAGTTCAATAATATAACTTAATTTCTATTTTCAATACATATGTAGATAGTATTTCAATTTCGCTGACACATATTAAACTTTATCAATTGAAATTGTAGATACGATTTCATTAATACCTTGAAATGCAGCTTTGTAATAAAAGTGTGAATACATGAATTACACTCTCTACCCAAAATATTCATACGTCCTAATATTTTCAATTATTCAGTAATTAATGCAAAAATAAAGTCAACCCAATTCCGAGCGAGCGAAATTTCGCACGAAATTGATTTCTCCCCTTTTGTGAACCTGAATTATTAGAATATTTGGATTAATTACTGACTAGATGTTATTGACTTAATAAATATATTACGTAGAAATGTAACTATTCGGATAGAAATTAACTTCGTGAAAAGGTCCATTCTGCAAATGTATTGCTTCCTAGTTCCTCCAAATGGGTGATATATACAGAAGTCTAAAATTTAATAGAATCTGAGATAGGAGAATAGGAATCCAGAAATCCCTCTTCAACCCTGATCATAAGTTGTCAGTACAAATGAGTGCGTCGAAGCCCATATCATAGTTAGGCTAGTGAAAATCAGAATATATTTCCAATAAAGATAAACATCTACAATGATCGTATATTATTTAAACGAATTTCTCTTTTTTTAGTTCCCAGTGGAGTCCCACTCTCCATACGTACCAAAGCTCTGTCTGCTACCATTCTATTCATCACATGGCTCCCTCCTAACTCCAGTCTGATAAACGGGACCATAACTAACTTCACTCTCCAGTACAACAGCACTAAGAGGAATGGTCCTCAGAATGTGGAGAAGGTTATACCAGTCACTGAAGGGATGAACAGCTTCTATCATATCTTGGATGGATTGACGTATGGAGGTCCAAACTATACCATTAGCATAGCAGCTAATACAGTAATGGGACAAGGTCCTTTCTCTGCTGCCTTAACTGCTCAAACTCAACACTCAGGTACTAGCAATATACATTTATTTCTTTAACATTCATTTTGGCAACTATTCTTATTCTGATGCAATATTTTAGCAACTGTTGCACCCCGTAACCTGATCTACACCATGATATCTGCTACTACAGTACAGCTTAGCTGGGAGTCTCCACTAGAAAAGGACATAGATGGAATACCTCAGGAGTACATTGTAACTTACAGAGGATTTCCATTGGATAATGTGTTACATAATCTGAGTTACACTTACAACAGCAGTGATCAACGAGGAGAAGCAGTTCTAGAAGATTTGCAGGAGAACACTACTTATAGCATCTCTGTGTTCTTAATAGTGTCTGGGATGTACAGTCCTGCTGCTAGTCTGACTGTGTCAACTCGAGATACTGGTAAGTAAATCAAGAAATAAAGTGAAATTGTGTGATATATACATTAATACTTTTGTGGAAGTTTATAATATCATTTTTAGCAGCAGGAAAAAAGAGTTAAGGATGCATGGTTTAAATTTGAATCTCGCAAAATAAAATAGATAGTGTCATCTACACCATAAATTGATCCTATGTGCGAAATTTAATAGAAATAAGATTGTTAGATTTCGCAGTATCGCCCGTACTATATCCATACATACATACGGACGTAGTTACACAGTCCATGCCATAATGTACTTGCGGTCAATAATGTATGCAAAATTAAGACTATACATACATTACATGATAATATAATTGCTAAACTTCTTTTATAAAATGCATTCCCAATTTTTAAAATTAGTCGTGTACTTCCTTCCATGTACTTAAGTGGTTAGCTTTCTTCAGCTTTGAATGAATTTGCACTTTAGAACAGATTGTATGAACCTGTTCATTTTTATCTCGAATTGCTCTAAAATTCAATAATTTATTCATGAATAAGACTAGATACTATGTACGTACTTTGTAATAACTTAATTAACCAACTAATTAACTGTTAGCACATAACAATTGTTTAGCATTACATCTAACCATCTGATAGCTAGGATGTTATGGTTGTATGGAAATACATTTAACTTTTCTAGCTACCCCGCACCAGATGTTATTTTGAAAAACCTTAGGATTTAATGTTATAAATGTATTAGGAGGTATAATAATACCTCTATCAATACATAAAATTTAATGTCTAACCATAACGGTTTTCAGGATAAAGGTTCAAATGGCTTGTTGGACAATAATCATATTATATACACATACTACTACCTCCATACATTTATAATAATAAATATTATATAAACTTAGTTCCCAGCGGAGTTCCACTCTCCATATGTGCTACACCTCTGTCTGCTACCATTCTATTCATCACATGGCTCCCTCCTGAAGCCAGTCTGATAAACGGAATCATAACTAACTTCACTCTCCAGTACAACAGCACTAAGAGGAATGGTCCTCAGAATGTGGAGAAGGTTATACCAGTCACTGAAGGGATGAACAACTTCCATCATATCTTGGATGGATTGACGTATGGAGGTCCAAACTATACCATTAGCATAGCAGCTAATACAGTAATGGGGCAAGGTCCTTTCTCTGCTGCCTTAACTGCTCAAACTCAACACTCAGGTACTAGCAGTATACATTTATTTCTTTAACATTCATTTTGGCAACTATTCTTATTCTGATGCAATATTTTAGCAACTGTTGCACCCCGTAACTTGATCTACACCATGATATCTGCTACTACAGTGCAGCTTAGCTGGGAGTCTCCACTAGAAAAGGACATAGATGGAATACCTCAGGAGTACATTGTAACTTACAGAGGATTTCCATTGGATAATGTGTTACATAATCTGAGTTACACTTACAACAGCAGTGATCAACGAGGAGAAGCAGTTCTAGAAGATTTGCAGGAGAACACTACTTATAGCATCTCTGTGTTCTTAATAGTGTCTGGGATGTACAGTCCTGCTGCTAGTGTAGCGGTGTCAACACTATATATCGGTAAGTATTGTAGATTAGATTATGAGTTCCAGATTAGCCATTCTTTGCGGGATATGTACGGATTTGTGTAGAGGGAGGCAAAAGTTCAAAATTTTGCCTACATCTGGGGAGCTCTTAGTCGGGCTTACGACAATGCTTGAACAGGTCCACTTTGGAGACCAAATTATGAACCTCTGGCTTGTGTAGTTTTAAAGTATTTGTAGAACTATATGAAGCAAAATATCCAGTACTTTGTAATTGTCGTCATTGAGGCTAATTAAGCAAGTATGGAACTACATACCTGCCAACTGTCCAGGAATTTCGTCGTCCGTCCAGGCGTCCAGGGATTTATCCCATTTGTTCAGGGATTTTTAGTTGGATCAAATATATCTTGTACGTACAACTTCACTATACATAATTTATTGATAACATATTATTTATTTAATCCTAGATTTTGGCCTGCGGGAATATAGTTAATGTGTTCTTGTATTCAGGGAATCCCTAGACACACTTAAATAGTCATTATTTCATATTTCCTCCTTATATTATTTGTGTTGTGGGTAGTTAAATTCACTGAAAGCTTTATTTAGGATATATCCACTCCACAAGGATTTAATTTGGGAGAAATATTTTGCTGTTAGCTATAAAACTTAATTCTAATGCAGGGCTTTTTAATTGTTTATAGAAATATTATGATGGAAATTTGAAATTGCACAATTGCAGTTACAAAAGTTGCTTAGGATTCAATTTTTATTAATACGGCAAAATGATAATCGATTTTTAGTGATTTGTAGACAGTGTAAACGTGGATAAAATTCCCATATGATTGAGAACATGCAAAAATTTCCATTCGCTGACCATTAACTCTTAAAAGTCAGTCCGCAATTGTGCAATGGTGTCTTTATAATTAACTTTATTATCATCTTAGTAATTTGACTTTTGTAACATCTGTGATCGGCTCCAATGTGTATTATTGATATCTCGTAATCCGCTGAAGTTAGACATGGGAAATGTATTATTATTAAATAAGAAGTCGTATTTTTGGAGTCCATTGGTCATATTGTCTTACCTCAACTATGTATGGAATGTGAGTTATGTGTTTTTCACACCTATTATGTGTTTTTCACACCTATTTTTCAAGGATCTAAGATAAATTTTGGCGATATCTGACCTGTTTTAAGCACATTTTAAAGCGTTATGTATGATTTTCAGAGAATCAGGCGGGGATGGGTTGATTCGAAAAATTTGACTTTTCTAAGAAGGTTGCTACATTCTATCGTTGCTATGGAAACATGTTTTTGCCATTTGAACCTTTGTCTTGAAAACCGTTATGGTTAGACATTCAAATTTATGTATTGATAGGTAATATGCTACTTTCTATTAGGTCCTAATACATTTTGTAGCATTAAATCCCAAGGTTTTCGAGATACGGTGCAATATATTTTATGAATCATATTTGATAAATTGCACCATATCTCAAAAACCTTAGGATTTAATGTTATAAATGTATTAGGAGGCATAATAATACCTCTATCAATACATAAATTTGAATGTCTAACCATAACGGTTTTCAGGATAAAGGTTCAAATGGCAAAAACATGTTTCCATAGCAACGCTGGAATGTAACAACATTCTATTAGAAAAGTCAATATTTTCGAATCAACCCGTCCCCACTGATTTTCCCTGAAAATCATGCATTAATAACGCTTTAAAATGTGCTTAAAACAGGTCAGATATCGCCAAAATTTATCTGAAATCCTTGAAAAATAGGTGTGAAAACCCCTTAATTCACATTCCACACATAGTTGAGGTAAGAAAATATGACCAATGGACTCCAAAAATACGACTTCATATTTAACAATAATACATTTCCTATGTCTAACTAACTTCAGCGGATTACGAGATACGTATCAATAATATCACACAATGGACCCAAGTTCCAGGAACCGAGATTGAATGCCTACAGTCCTTACTTAAATTATTCCATTTGTGAGAATCTTATAATATCCTCCTCTAGACGAACCTCCTACTAACCTCACACTCGTATCAGATAGTGCTACCTCAGTGACGTTATCCTGGCTACCCCCAAACCTGGCAGATCCTACTGACAACATAACTCATTACGTTATCAGTTATTCTGGATTGGAGCTAGATACTGCGATACGGAATATCAATGTCTCAAATACAGAAAACTACAACTACACACTGACTGAATTAGAAGAGTATACTACATATACTATCCACATAATAGTTTTCTCCCGAATCAGGGGAAGAACTGGAGAGGTTATTGGTCAAATTAAAACAGCACAAAAAAGTAAGACTCCAAATAAAATATTTCGCAAACTTTGTAATTCTAACTAGGTTCAACTTGCAAGCCCATATTTCCTGGAAGAGTAGGCGTGTCCTATATGCTTGCTTGATAGGCTGATCAATCATCGAATGATACATCCCCATCAAGATAGCTTGTTGGACAATAATCATATTATATACACATACTACTACCTCCATACATTTATAATAATAATATTATATAAACTTAGTTCCCAGCGGAGTTCCACTCTCCATATATGCTACACCTCTGTCTGCTACCACTCTATTCATCACATGGCTCCCTCCTGAAGCCAGTCTGATAAACGGGATCATAACTAACTTCACTCTCCAGTACAACAGCACTAAGAGGAATGGTCCTCAGAATGTAGAGAAGGTTATACCAGTCACTGAAGGGATGAACAACTTCTATCATATCTTGGATGGATTGACGTATGGAGGTCCAAACTATACCATTAGCATAGCAGCTAATACAGTAATGGGACAAGGTCCTTTCTCTGCTGCCTTAACTGCTCAAACTCAACACTCAGGTACTAGCAGTATACATTTATTTCTTTAACATTCATTTTGGCAACTATTTTTATTCTGATGCAATAATTTAGCAACCGTCGCACCCCATAACCTGATCTACACCATGATATCTACTACTACAATGCAGCTTAGCTGGGAGTCTCCACTAGAAAAGGACATAGATGGAATACCTCAGGAGTACATTGTAACTTACAGAGGATTTCCATTGGATAATGTATTACATAATCTGAGTTACACTTACAACAGCAGTGATCAACGAGGAGAAGCAGTTCTAGAAGATTTGCAGGAGAACACTACTTATAGCATCTCTGTGTTCTTAATAGTGTCTGGGATGTACAGTCCTGCTGCTAGTCTGACTGTGTCAACTCGAGATACTGGTAAGTACGAGTACAGAATAGGTTATATAGTTTACAATGCTATACAACAGGGGGTTCCCTAACATATTTATGTTAGAGTAGAAGTTTTTTCTGAATGATGCCTAATATGAGCCTACAGCTTAAAAAGTCTCCAGGAACGGAATGGTTCCCATACATAGAAGCTAATACTAAATTTCATCGGTTAATTGGAAACTATATAGCTTAATCGGGACAAAATAGCCAAGATCAAACTGTCCCGATTAAGCGGAGTCAACTGTACTTGTAAATATCTTAGTTAAAACAAATAATTACAGATACAGACACAAATTGTTGACCAACTGCGCAGCACAAGTAAGCAAGGGATAAATTACACACTCTTCGCATTTTAAATTATTTCTACTGAAGTATACAAGCACGCTTCGCACACTTACTTAGCGCGGCTAGCGAACAATTTGTGTTCGCAAAGTCGCTTTGCAGTCGCCCGGGAATACAAATAAATTCAGAAGCCCTTTGCTAAATATTGATACTTTCACCAATCCATTTCAAATTTTATTATTTTATGGATGTATTGGAAATAAAAAAAACAACATCAATATAAAGTCGAAAATACGATACTGTCGAGTCTCGACTCCGCTTAATAGGGTTACATCGGTCAGAGGACATTTTGCACCGATCATGCGGAGAACCCTATTAACCGAAAATATTTTGTATTAGCTTATATGTGTGAGAGTTATTTCAGTCCTGCTAAAAGTGGCCCGATTAAGCGGTTGACTCGATTAATCAGTGACCCTATTAAGCGGAGTCGACTGTATTTAGAATCTACACCACAAAGATTAACAGTTGAAAGCTAGTCTCTAGCATATTCTTAGAATTTGTTTACTTTCTGTAACAATTGAAAACAAAGGATATAACTAAATTATCATTTAGAATCGAAAATATGGTATTCAAAATCTACACCCCTAAAAACCCTATGTCAACCGTTGGAAGCTAGTCTCTAGCATATTTTTAAAATTCGTCAAATGGTGTGAAAATATGTATATAAAGGTGTAAAAATATACACATAACCTTTATTATTGTGATACACTCACTTTTATACAATTAGATATCTATATAAGTTATTGTTTTGAAGTATTAATAACATTACAGTATATTGTAGTGTCGTACAATGATTTTCTATCGTGAGAGTGAACCCATAAATATTGTATAGAAAGGGTGTGAAAATTAGTTTTCCATTTTTTGCAGAGGTGTGGAAATTTCCCTTAGATCTTCGAACTTAATTATAGACTATTCTTTTGACACCTACAGCTAATTTTCATACCTCTACGACTTAAAAATCCCAGGATTTTAATATAAGACAAGCGCGCTTCGCTTGCTTGCGCTGCGTGGCTGGCGGACACTTTGTGTCCGCCGGAGGCTCCCTTCGGTCGCCTGAAGGTGACATTGGTTAATTATTAGGGAGAAATCATCTCTAAATATGTGCATCTTAGTTTTAAAATCGATATCACTCGAAAAATCACAAAATTTGTCAATTTTTAAAATTTTGATGAGTAATGATGACGTCATAACAAAGTGGTGAGTCGTCATGTTTTGGTGATAGTTACATCATATGTGAGACGTGTTAGGATACAGATTCTATTAAAATTTCAGCCTTCTATCTCCTATAATGGCTGAGTTATTCCCGAATAACTGTGTTGCTTAACTTTTAAAAATGTGACAATGACGTCATAATTCCATGATGAGTCGACATTTTGCTCTGAACTCAGAACTTACTGGAGCCATAGCCAAAAGACTCCCACATGCCAAAAATCAGCCTTCTGCGCCCGGCAGTTTCTTCAATCAATTCGTTACAGATATATATATATATATACAATCATCGAGTTTTAATAGTAAGGATTATGATCATTGTCATAATATACACATCTTTATACTTATGAAAACTCTCTTCAGTTCCCAGCGGAGTTCCACTCTCCATACATGCTACACCTCTGTCTGCTACCACTCTATTCATCACATGGCTCCCTCCTGAAGCCAGTCTGATAAACGGAATCATAACTAACTTCACTCTCCAGTACAACAGCACTAAGAGGAATGGTCCTCAGAATGTAGAGAAGGTTATACCAGTCACTGAAGGGATGAACAACTTCTATCATATCTTGGATGGATTGACGTATGGAGGTCCAAACTATACCATTAGCATAGCAGCTAATACAGTAATGGGACAAGGTCCTTTCTCTGCTGCCTTAACTGCTCAAACTCAACACTCAGGTACTAGCAGTATACATTTATTTCTTTAACATTCATTTTGGCAACTATTTCTATGCTGATGCAATATTTTAGCAACTGTCGCACCCCATAACCTGATCTACACCATGATATCTGCTACTACAGTACAGCTTAGCTGGGAGTCTCCACTAGAAAAGGACATAGATGGAATACCTCAGGAGTACATTGTAACTTACAGAGGATTTCCATTGGATAATGTATTACATAATCTGAGTTACACTTACAACAGCAGTGATCAACGAGGAGAAGCAGTTCTAGAAGATTTGCAGGAGAACACTACTTATAGCATCTCTGTGTTCTTAATAGTGTCTGGGATGTACAGTCCTGCTGCTAGTCTGACTGTGTCAACTCGAGATACTGGTAAGTACGAGTACAGAATGGGTTATATAATCCGAAGTTTACAATGCTATACAACAGGGGTTCCCTAACATATTTATGTTAGAGTAGAAGTTTTTCTGAATGATGCCTAATATGAGCCTACAGCTCAAAATAAAGTGTAAAACATGACAAAAAATTTACTTAATTTCCGAAACAGGACAGTGTCTTGACACTCCCCTGTCCAGTTTCGGAAATTAGGCATGCCTTAAAGTCATAGATTGGTTTGGAATATTTTTTCGTAGTGCTTTTAAACTTAAAGTCAAACAATATCTGATTTTAGTGCAATTTATTCTAAAATTAAAGGATGTAATCCTGTATTTGTAAATATACTCGATAAAACAAATAATTACAGATACAGGCGAAAATTGTTGGAAAACCGCGCAGCACAACTGAGCAAGGCAGAATTACACACACTTCGCATTTTAGATTAAAAGTATTGCTACTTACGTATATATCATGATTATCATCATAATATTTAGGGCATTCAAAAAGTTCTCATCCCATATCTGTATCTCAAATGATAGTGAAAATAGGATATTTTCGATTTGTCCATTGTACTCCTTAGGGGATCAGCTTCCAATTTGTATATTGGTATATTTTAAGAGGACAATTATTGTGGTTCCTACATTATATTTTTGTACATCGGTTTAGGGTAGTGTCGAAAAGTTGGAATCTTCCCATTGAAACTGGCTTAAAACTAAATTTGGAGAATAAAAATTGTGAAAATCGAAAAATAAGATCATTAAAAGGTTGAATAATTAAGAACCAATGTGAAAAAGTAAACGGGACGTGTTCAATAGTATTGCTCGTAATGAAAAATGTCATGCCACTTTTAGTGGATTTTTGGCTATTTTCGCCACTCAAAAAGTGGGACAAAAGTAGTAGTAGTAAACCACTTCAAAACACATTATTCCCTCAGCCTATAAACTTGAATACTTTAGAGAAGTCAATAAATATGTTAGTTGATGCGTAGAATTCGATGGAGGGATCAGTTTTAATCTAAATTTGCTCAGAACTGAAATATATCAAAGGAAATCCCCAAATCACGTTCAAAGGGGCTACCTTAAACCGATGTACAAAAATCTAATGTAGGAACCACAAATAAATTAATTGTCATCTTAAAATATACCAATATACGAATTGGAAGTTGATCCCCTAAGGAATACAATGGACAAATCGAAAATATCCTATTTTCACTATCATTTGAGATACAGATATGGGATGAGAACTTTCTGAATGCCCTAAGTATATACACATCTTTATACTTATGAAAACTCTCTTTAGTTCCCAGCGGAGTTCCACTCTCCATACATGCTACACCTCTGTCTGCTACCACTCTATTCATCACATGGCTCCCTCCTGAAGCCAGTCTGATAAACGGAATCATAACTAACTTCACTCTCCAGTACAACAGCACTAAGAGGAATGATCCTCAGAATGTAGAGAAGGTTATACCAGTCACTGAAGGGATGAACAACTTCTATCATATCTTGGATGGATTGACGTATGGAGGTCCAAACTATACCATTAGCATAGCAGCTAATACAGTAATGGGACAAGGTCCTTTCTCTGCTGCCTTAACTGCTCAAACTCAACACTCAGGTACTAGCAGTATACATTTATTTCTTTAACATTCATTTTGGCAACTATTTTTATGATGATGCAATATTTTAGCAACTGTCGCACCCCATAACCTGATCTACACCATGATATCTGCTACTACAGTGCAGCTTAGCTGGGAGTCTCCACTAGAAAAGGACATAGATGGAATACCTCAGGAGTACATTGTAACTTACAGAGGATTTCCATTGGATAATGTGTTGCATAATCTGAGTTACACTTACAACAGCAGTGATCAACGAGGAGAAGCAGTTCTAGAAGATTTGCAGGAGAACACTACTTATAGCATCTCTGTGTTCTTAATAGTGTCTGGGATGTACAGTCCTGCTGCTAGTCTGACTGTGTCAACTCGAGATACTGGTAAGTACGAGTAGAGTTGATTAGATAAACTCCCAATGTTATAAAAATGTGTGAGTTGCTAAATTATTTTGGAGAATAAGTTTTTTTCTAAAAGCAGTTACATTGTTAATATAATTAGTATAGCTATAGTTCCAGGAGTTCAATGTACAGGGTGGGGCATAAATTGTGCACCCATCATAATTGGGTATATTTTTTCTTCGACTCCCATAATCTTAGTTATTATAATGGGAAAGTTTATCCAATCTAGAACCTTGAATTATAATTTGCACGACAAAGTTTGTGAAGAAAAAATGTGTCGTGGCACGCAGCTAAAATCGAGAATATGGGCCCACTGCTTTCCCAATTATTTCTCTAGACTCCCTACATTCTGGAGAAATTTAGCTTCAGACATTTCTATCAAACATACAAAAGTTGTAGAGATGAATTAGATTCAGATCTAGAGATAATGGCAATCATTTGGTTCTCATTTTTGGGTGATTTGAAAAAAGTGTCATTTTAGGGTATCGTCCAAATTGACCTTATTTCAACTCGCCACTGAATTGTCTACCGTGTACTATAGTATACTATGTTGACCTCATTTCATTAATTCGATAATATTGCTAAAAGACAATTGCGTAGAGTTTATATTTTTCTTTCTGTTGAATCCACTAGTTCCTTCTGAACCTGTACAGAATCTAGAAGTGAATGAAACAAGTCAGTTTTCTGCAGTCGTCTTCTGGCAATCTCCTCCCTTGAAAGACCAGAATGCTCGGATCCTTCACTACATTGTCACCACCACCTATACTGATCCTTCTACCAGCATACCGCAACTCATTGATAACTTCAGCTGGACCAACAGAACTTATAATGAACACATAATACTGAGAGGTCTTTGGTACTCTGTCAACTTTACCTTGACTGTTGCTCCATTTACTCAAAATGGAATGGGACCCAATGTATCGACTACTTTTCTACTGGAAAAAGGTAATAGTTAATTAAGTATATATGGATAAGAAAGGATGATACAGATAAGTGTCTAATTGTGCCAATGGTGAGCTCACGGGGCCTCAGCTCCCCCAGACATTTTTGCTCATATACACAATTTCTCTAGTCACCCCCTTTAGGGAACCTCTTGTCCCGCTTGATTTCAATTTCAATCCCCCTCCACTTTTAAAATCGTGTCTACGCCCCTGGTTCAAGGTTGGATAATGGGAATTTCCATATTATTTTTAGCTTTTCTATTTCCCAAATAATGATTGTTATATACTACGTATGTACTATATTTCCACTTTTAGAAACTATCCCTGATATCTACAATCCAATGAGAGATCAATTTATAACGATAGAGAAAGCAGAATTTCAAAAATTCCATTTTGATTGCGGTGCAGAAGGTAATCCGACTCCTCTCGTTAACTGGACTAGGATGGATAAATCGAGCATTGGGAACTATCAGCCCTACTCCTCTAACCTTAGCTTCACAACAAATGATCTCAAACTGAACCAAATTAATGTGTACGTTTGTAACGCTTCGAACAGAGTAGGGTCTGTACAGAGGATAATTACTGTCAACTATGAAACGCAAAATGTTTCAATGGGCGTTCTCAGCGTCCTCAGGGAGACGCTTACTCAAATCGATCTACAGCCTTCAATAAACAGTGAGCAAGCTCAAAACATATCTGCATTAGTCGTATCAAGTCTAGACTCAACTGCAAATTATACAACCGACTTGAATTGCACAAATGAATTCATATCTACGCCAAATTGTCCCTTTGATAAAATCAAGAAAACTCAAATCAGGACAGTTGCAAATATGACATTACAAGTTAACATTAAACTAGAAGAGGATACACTGGACCAAAATTCTTCTCAGATACTGTTTTCTGGTAATGCACGAGTTGTGCAATCCTCCCTTGCGATACAGAATGGAACAACACAGAATAACAAAACACAGGTAAATATAAAAATAAGTTCTGTTAGGCTGCTCGCATATTTAAATGTAGAACTAGGTTCTGAGCGATGCTCGGATAGCGAACACTGTACTCCCATGCGTTTTCCTTCTGGTATATCTCTCATCTGTCCAATTGAACTTATATAACAAATAATATAATGATGATGAGAGGAAAAGTAAGTTTCTTAAAAGATGATTGGAAATAATCGAAATTTTAGGCAATAAAGGATCGCAATCGTATCCAATCATTGAAAAAAAATGATCCTCAATCTCTTGATTCTAATCCCTTAATATCCTAACTATAAATGAAGCACGTCATCAATGATATGAAATTATACACATCAAATTGCTAGACACGATGATAAGATTACTTTGAAATGTCATACTTGTATTAATGTAGGTACGTAATTACAAATATTTTTTTCTAGGTCGACTGTAATTATATAGAACTTTTAAGCACAGAAGCAAGTGTTTCGGACTCTGTTTCGGCACTAGAGGTATTAATACCTAAAATAGTATCAGCGGTTATGGAAAACAGCTCAAACCTGACTCTTGGAGAAACTAATAGCACTGTGTATTCAGAGTCAGTGCTAATACAACCTGAAAACTTGGCCGAGAAGGACAACATCACATTTCCAACCTCCTCTCTCTCAGACTACGGGCAGCGTGTTGTAGTACCTTCTGACCTGTTACTCAGCTTACCTAACCACACAAACATAATGAATTCTTCCACTCTTGTAAGTATCCGATGTAATTATTAGAATTTTATAGCACAGGCTAAAGATGTAATTACACAATTCATTTCCTTCTATTTGCAGTGTTAGCTTGCATAACCTTGTTTATACTACATGATTCCTCATTTAGATATCTACTACGATCGTAGGAGATAATTCAAGTAATTACAATGGAATTCTGTCAGTGACATTTAATCAGAAATCAAATAAATTTTCCCAAAAGATAACTCGCCTCAGCAATAATGTAAGTTATTGGATCTCAAAACATTTTACTTTGCTCCACCAAAAATATTTTATTAGTATACTTTGCTGTCTCTTTAGATTAGCTTACACTTTCCATCACAGCCTCCTCCTCCAGGCTATGAGCTCATCTGTGTCTTCTTTAACTCCACCACGAGAGAATGGTCCGATGTAGGAGTCCGTCTACTCCGATATGACAAGGAGACCAATAACGCGATATGCACCACGAATCATTTGAGCACTTTTTCTGTTCTAATCCGCACGAGAAAAGTGGAAGAAAGCTTTGTCGAGAAAGTGATTTTCTCAGTGCTATCTTATATACTCATGAGCATCTCCTTTATCTCTCTCTTTGTAGCGTTGATATTTTTCGCCATTGGAAGAAAGGATTTCTTCGACATTGTGAAAAACGGTGAAATCACGTTGCTCTATTTCAATCAAACACTTGCCCTTTTCTTCGCTACTGGCGTGCTTATATTCGGTATAGAGGCAGCTAACAAGTTGAACTATCACATGTGTCTTATTGTAGCTGTGCTGTTGCATTATTTCTGGATAGCTGCACTAGCTTGGAGCATGTGCTTGGGCATTTACTCAATCTACAGATTTTTCATTGGTAAGTTTAACGAAAATATTCTTATTCTACAAGAATCATCTTGTATGATATAGAAAGTTGGTTCAATATATTTTCTAATATATTTTCTAGGGGAATTCGAATTATACAAATAGTATGTTTTGACAATACAGAAATTAATCAAATTCCTTGCTACGTCCTTCGCTTTCATTTGATGTGTACAAGTTTGCACTTAGTAAATCACTTTTAATCAAACGACTACTTTCAATTCTAAATCACAAGTTTGTGGTTTCGACTTCTTTAAAGGATTTTGGTTGTTTTCTCCTTTGCTCTCATTTAGGGTTTTAATTGAGCAAAATCTTGAGGTTAAAATTTGAAAATTTCCAAAAAAAGAGAATGAGGTTGAAATTCCCAGTTCACCACCAAAAAACCCACTAAGTACCTTTTGGAGGCTTTTTATGACCAAATGCTTAGCACAATAACTTTAATTTCAATTTTGACAAAATTCCCAAATCGAATCTTTGGATTATTCAAAAATATCAAAAGTTACCCTAAAGCTGGACTTTTTAATATTTTGAAGCAGCATCATAACTACCTTAAAAGGCATTTACCAAAAATCAAACTAGTCAATTTGTAGAGATGACTGGGCGTTTTTTGAACAGGGATATTTTTTTATTTTAGAATATCTTTTGAGTTATGCTGCTACCAAAGATTCGAGGTTGTGAATTTTGTCAAAATTTTAATTGCAAAGTCGGTATTTTAGGTTAAAAAAAAGCCTCCAAAGGGTGCTAAGTTACACTTCCAACACGTATGAGGGATTTATTACATACTTTATTATAATTGTTCTAGATGTCTTGGATACCAAGAGAAGAATCTGGGGATACTTGATGGTGTTAGGATGGGGATTTCCCTTACCATTCGTGATAACAGCATTAGCCCTGACTCAGGGTGAGACTTATATCAGCGAGGAGAGTGACTACTGTTGGCTCTCAACTGATGAATGGATCATATGGTTGTTCTTAGGTCCCATATACTTTCTGATAATCGTAAACACGTTTATCTTCATCTCGATAATATTTCGACTATGTCAGGTGAAACGAAACAAGAACAAAAAAACTAAGCAGAATGGGAAGATTTTGGTTATCAAAGAAACTTTAATCGAGTCTATTTTGATGACTTTTGTGTTGGGGTTACCTTGGGTGATAACCCTGGCTAAGATTCTCACTCACTTCTTCGAAGGAAACGATACTTCATTCTATGCAGATAAGGTAATAGACTGGCTATTCATTATGATCAACTTCCCTGCAGGGATAGTGCTCCTCATTATTGTAGTATTGAAGTATAGAGGTATCAGTAGCAAGAAAGTTTCTTACATTTCTAACAATGCTCAGTCTGAATTAGAGAGTACAGTAGAAGCAGTGAAAAAAACTCTTCCTAGACCTAAACCTAAATTGATTAATATTCCACAAGCATTGAGATTCTCCAAACAAGAGGCACCTAATGAAGCAAGGGCAAATTCATACTTAGGGTGGAAATTAAAACAACTTGGAAATTCTTTATCTAGTAAGATTCATGCGAGTTTTGACAGAGATTATTCTATTGATGAAGTACATGAAAATCCAGGGATAGCAAAGAATCATGACCGAACTCTGAGTAACCTACATGTAGCTGAATCAGGAGCGGTCATAACAAGGGAATCTCCTGTACGTCTGCTTACAATTCCTCGTCAGTTCTCAACAAACTACGTGGATAATCAAGAGGGAAAGGATGAGAAAATCTCTTCCTTATAAGTACTAATTGGTGCTAGCCAGCTGATTTTGTGAACTATACGGATCTTGATAAGTTTGTATCAATTTTTTGTTAATACCTTGCTTTTACCTATTTGTATACAATATATTATATTATTAATAAGTCAATTCATAAAGGTAAATTACAGCGTAGAGGTCAAAATTGATCATTTGTAAAAAAAAGTAGACTTTCGGGTGGGAATGAGGTTGAAATTACCAGTTTACCACCAAAATCACTACCAAACACCCTTTGGGGGCTTTTTCTTTACCTAAAATGCCCGCTTAGCACTCCTATTTTGACAAAATTCCCAATCTCGAATCTTTGTAGCATAACTCAAAAGGTATTCATTATATAAAAAATATCCCCACTCCAAAATACGCCCCGTCAGCTCCTCTACAAAATGACTAGTTTGATTCTTGAAAAATGCCTTTTAAGGTAGTTATGATGCGTCAAAATAAAAAGCCCAGGTAATCGAAACCAGTCATTTTGTTGAGGAGCTGACGAGGCGTTTTTTGAGCAGAGATAATTTTTTATATAATGAATAACTTCTGAGTTACATTGCTAAGTAGGGTTTTTAATCCAGGTCTAAAATTCCAATCCCGGGATTTCGGGATTGACAAATTCTGAATCCCGGGATTAGTAATTCCCACAACTGATTTAGGTAATGAGTGACCTAGAGCAGTAAGAGATTTTCTACGTAAGGTCGGGAGATGTAGTGAAGATGTTGAAGGAAAAGCCATCACAAGCTGTCATTCTAGCTAATACAGCAGATAGACTGGCGTCGTTCATGTAAATATCTAGTTTCCTATTAGCATTTGAGATGGGCACTTCAGAGTTAGAGACCTCCTCGCTTGTTTCTTTCGTATCAGTGCGTTTAGATAGGTCGATTTTGTGGATCGTTCTTAAATGAATGTGTAATCCTTTGGTCGATCCACCTTCGCACTTAAGCTGTTTACTACATGAATTACACTGAGCTAATTTCCCACATAGGGAACGCTTGAAATATTTCCAAATGGGTGCACCTGCAAAATTTTGAAAAACGTTTTTCTCAGCCATCATATAGATATTTGTAAATTTGAAGTGTAAGAGTCACATACAAACACTTTTTTAATACATCAGAAAGGTTCTTGCAAGTTCAATTTGACCATATTATTAGTATCACAACTTTGTATATATTAATCAGTGTGTTATACGTATATATTGAATCACTATTTCATCCAATTATGGGAAACCCTGTATATACAAACCAATAGACATTACAACAAATGTGTGATATATAAACTGCATTAATCATCAGTATCCCGGGATTGAAAAATGAATCCCGGGCTAAAACAAGCCGGGATCCCGGGATTAAAAACCCTACTGCTAAGATTCGAGTTTGGGAGTTTTATCAAAATTTGATTTCAAAGTGAGTGTGCTAAGCGGGCATTTAGGTAAAGAAAAAGCCCCCCCTAAAGGGTGTTTATTGGATTTTTGGTGGTCAATTGTCAATTTCAACCTCGTTCCTAACCGAAAGTGGACTTTTTTAACAATCTTTCAATTTTGACGTCTACACCGTGATTTAACCTTTAATTACATAATTTGTGTTTACATACTATACGCAGTACACTGTACAAGCATCCTGGAATTTACTTGTAGATACTATTTTAAAATTGATGATCGGATACATTTGCTGCTATCATTAAACTATTAGGAAATCTATTCTGTATCTCGAACTGTCGATATCTATAATTATTGTCCTTATCAGATTGTTATCCAGAAGTGTGAGATGCCTTATCAGCTAAAAATACTTGTGATATAAGCCATATCAGAATATTGCCTAGCTTTGCTTATACTTGTAGATTAAAACGAGATCTTTGGAGAATGGAGATAATCTGACGATTATTTTGCAATAGAAAGTATGAAGACTATATTTAGGTTTTTTTGTAGGCTGATGGAATATTCTTATCTAAATGAGATCTCATATGATAGGAAACTCTTAAAAGCTAAGATAAAGTAGTAAATACTTATCAATTAAGTAAATACGTCAATTGGTTTAAGTCATCATTGATGGTATGATTAAATAAAATAATTCTGTAGTTGCAGAATCATCCCCGATTACAATGAATGTTCAAAATGTTCATGCAGGTATCATGTTAAGTAATTAAGCTTAAAGCATCACTCTTATCCTATTCGATGAAACACTCAACAGTTTGCCATTGTTAAAATAATTATAGAATTCACTGGAAATGCATCTATGACAAATACGAGTAGTATAAATAGAGAAGAAACAATTCTAATCCATTCTACTACAGAAAATGGAAATATCCAACTTATTTGGTTTAGATCAATTAACTGATTGGAAGTTTGAAGAATTTGTCAAACTTTCACGTTTTTATGCATGCAGTCCTGTTGGACTGATGATGCGAACGTTAAAGGAATCTGAATCGTTCTTAGCACAACCACTCCCCTTCACTCTCCTTCCAGCTCCATTTCCAAAACACCTTTTCCAAGAAGCTCTCCAGTTACAAATTCACTTTAACACTCTGATAGAAGAATGTACAAAAGATCATGAGTTCTTAGTGTCAGCACTAAAGGAACCAGCACAAAGTGATTCATTCATAGCCAAACTCTTGGAAATTCTCAAAGAAAATAGCAGTCCAAAGCGGATCACTCTCAATATGATTCGGTCTGACTATATGCTACACCCAATTCAGAGTTCTGAAGTCCACAGCCAGCAAAAATACCAATTGAAGCAGGTAGAAATCAATACGATAGCGGCAGGTTTTTTGAATGTGGGTCCAAGAGTGGCTGATCTGCATAAATTCACCCTCAGCTACCACCAGGAGCTAATGAAATCCAGTTCTCAAATGAAACAAGCAAGCAACACAGTGCATTACGACACACTCAACTACACTATTCCTGAGAACAAGGCCAGTGAGATGTCAGCACTCGCATTGGCTACAGCTTACAATAAGTACTGCGAGGTGTTTAAGAGCGCAAAACCTAACACAATAATCCTATTCGTTGTGGTCGCTGATGAGAATGAATACAATGTGTTCGATCAGCGACCGATAGAGATACGGTTATTCAAGGAGTATGGAATTATGGTCAGGAGAATGACAATAAAGGCTCTAGCTGATAAGGCATCGCTTGGAAGCAATAAAGAATTGATGGTAGACGGACAAGAAATTGCAGTTTCTTACTTTCGAACTGGATACAATGAAAAGTTCTATCCGACTGAGAGTGAATGGGAACTTCGAATTCGGATAGAACAGTCTCGAACTGTGAGTGTTCCAAGCGTGGCAGTTCATTTGGCAACTTTCAAGTCGATACAACAAAAACTGTATGAACCAGGCGTGGTGGAGAAGTACATCAAGAGTGCAAGCATTGCGAGAAAGATACGCGATACGTTCGCAGAGCAGATAGCACTTGATGATTCTAACAAAGCGAAAGAAGCATTGGCTTTAGTGCGTCAAGACCCAAAGTTGTACGTGCTGAAACCGAATAAAGAGGGAGGAGGAAATAATGTATTCGATGATGAAATCCCCCCAATGCTAAAGAAGCTAGAGAACACGTGCGAAATGAAGAATTACATTCTGATGGAACGACTCAACCCTCCAGAATTGCCTCTCTGCCTGGTGCATCCTACTCGAGAGGCTAAACTGACCTCAGGGAACAGTGAGTTGGGAGTGTTTGGATACTTTGTTAGTGTGGATGGAGAAGTGGAAATGAACGTTGAAGGTGGTCACGTCTTAAGAAGCAAAGATAAGAATGACAATGAATGTGGAGTCAGTTCCGGGATTGGTTATGTGGATAGCCCTCTACTATACTAGTTACATATATACACATATAGTGCATTGCATGTTATACGATATATCTATATATCTATATCTTCCCATTTGCTTAATATAATATATCTATAAATTCAGTCTTATTGTGCAACTGCCGAGGACAAATATGATATCCGAAAATCACATGAAAATATTTATGTCAAATTTCTACATAATTCGTTCGAAACGAATACTAAAAAATTTAATATTCTAATTTCAAAACGGTAATGTAGATATCCCACCACAGAACTCTCAACGCTGGTCGAGCGAACCGTTCGCGACCTTCCTTCGTCTATTATAAACTCTACGCCGTTTGTTCTATCTGATGACTTGATTTCAAATAAATAAGTCGATTGCATTTTATTTAATTATCAATAATACGTAGCCGGGTATTTCAGAGGTTCACCACTCTACAAAGTATGATCGGTAAACTCGTGAGCATTGGTAAATCAGCATTTCTTATATTTATGGTGAACATTTACGTGTTTATTGCATCGTTCAATTTTAAGGGTAGACTGAATAGATGCCGAATTGTCACACATCATGACGCATCAATACGCAAAGCGCGCTTGTAAATATATTAGAACTTTATTGCTGTTAAGGTATGTATTTGGGAATATACGAATAAACAATTGTAAAATTGTAAAATTAATGGTTTCCGGGGTGATGATTGTATATTACATACTAGCACAGTAATTAGTTATGCTAGTCCCTAGAATTATGTGTACACGTATGGATTAGTTGAAAACTATACGTATGTAGAGTTACAAAAGTGTTCCCTCTCACAACCAAGCTTTGAACTTGAAGAACTGAACCAATCCTGGGTCATCGACCTCTTTCCCATGCACACCTGCGTACACCTGCATCACTGCTTTAGTTTTGAACTTGTCCTCCAAAATCTTGACATACTTCTCAAGCATTGCTATGCCCATTATCTTTCCCAGCTGTATCATGTTGGGCACCAGTCTGCTATCATCGTACTGGCCCTCTTTCAAAAGAAGACGTACGACCTCGCCGTAGAGAAAGGCGTCATCAAAGGTTAGCGAGTCTGAGAAAGGGTACTTAACGTACACATCCACCGCCTCAAGGGGGCTATGCTGTAGCAGTAGGTCTGCTAGCTCTATGTACGCGTCGTGCAGGCCTGGAGCTAACTCGATGACCTGATTGTACAAGCTCTTGGCTTCCTGTAGTGATTCAGGTTTGTTCTGCCGACTCAGCACTCTAGCTAGTCCTAAAAACGCATGGTATGTCTTGACGTTAAGAGGAGATGCACTGTGTTCCTGCTTTATTTCTGCCTGGACTGAGTCTTTCTCTTTCTCTTGCTTGCTCTCATCGGACTGAGGAGCAGCGTTTACCTTGGTGGCCGGAGTCCCAGTACCTCCGGTCTTGAGCTGTCCCAAGGTAGCCACACTCTTGCCGGTTGCAGCCGGTTTAACTACAGATTGCTTCGCTCCGGCTCTCGCAGGGGCAGCAGGCCCCTTCGCTTGAGCAGGTGCCGGTTTCAATGGAGCTACAGACCCCGGTTTAGCTGTGGCAGGAGTGGTTCTAGCTGCCGGTCTAATTCCTGGTTTTGTTGCTGGTGCCTGTTGAGGCTTTCCCACTGCTGCTCCCCTACCAGTTCCCGGCTTAACTCCCCTACCGGTAGCGCCGGTGGGAGCGGGCTTGGCAGAGGCTTGTGGTACTTTCTCCGCTTGTCTACTTGCTTCCAGCTGCTGCCTCCGCTGTTGCCACCACTCCTGCTTATCCAGACTGGGAGGGGGCTGCTTGTTTCCAGACGGCTTCCCAATACAGTCAATAGCAGCTCTGAAGCTGAGCTCAGCTTGTGAGAGTAGCAACGCCTGCTTGTCTGGCTCGGAGTCAGACTTGGCCAGCTGAGCATCTCCTAACAGGTGCAGCATCTGGCTGCTGCAAGGACGAAGTACGACAGCTTGTTGACTCGTCTTCAGCTTCATGTCTGCTAGCGTAGGGCTAGCTTCCAAGCAGCAGACATTGAGTAGGCCTGTCAGCTGTTGACACCTGTCAAACACAGCTTCACTCCCCTGGCTGCTGTTAATCATAGAGGTAACCAGTGTGGAGTGAGTCTCTATCACTGTCCACATCATCCGAGTATAGGTCTCCTTACGTGAGAGAATGCGTTGCATCGCTCTGGAAGCGAGATGTGCCGCCCAGATGAGGTAGGTCTCCGAGTTTGCTGACTCAGGAGTATTGGTAGGAAACTGGGATGAATAAGCAGCCAGGTCGAGACAGGAACGGACAAGCGTGGTGCTAGTGTGCCAACAGGGGAACACATCGGAGTGCAGAAATGGGGGCGCGAGGGGGAGCGGCAGTGGAGAGGAGCTCTTGTGCTCTGCATCCGACAGCAGGACTCGCGATATGCCCTCCTTCACCAGACGAGCAGCCTCCTTCTTCAGGTCAGGAGGCCCTGCTCTCAGCCAAGCTATGCCAAGACAGAACCTCGTCTCCGAGTGCGTGGGCTTAATCGAGAGAGCGGTCTGCAGGTGGGGGACTGCAGCCGCGGACTCTCCAATCTCTAGCAGGAGACGGCCCAATCTGAACCTGGCCCCGTGCTCCCCGGGAGCTAGGGAGACTGCGTCCGTGTACTTGCTTCTCGCTCTTCCCAGCGGTCCTTCCTGGGAGAGGGCGGCCCTGCTTCCTCCTCTCCCCAGGTTCTGCTTGCTCCTCCAGGCGTAGAGGGACTGCACGTACTCTGCTTGAGGCTGATTCCCCGCCTCTTTCAGGGCCTGGAACTCCTGTTCAACTGCCTTCAGTTGCAAGGCGAGCGGTGCTTCTGGTCCTACTCCCTTCTGTCTACAGAGAGCTTCGAACTCCTCCTGCTTCCCACTCTCTATCGCGGATCCGCCAGCTCCCTCCTGTCCCTCTTCAGCACCTTCCATATCCTCTGACCTGGCGCTCCTGTCCACCTTGAGACCGAACAGATCCCCCGCGTAGAAGCTCTCCTCCATCACGCGTCCTAACCCCAGGTGTCCTTCCCAGCTCTTGCGCTTACTAATCCTCACAGCTCCAGCGTAGAGAGAAGCTGCTCGTTTGAGCGTGTCGAGTGGACTGGTGCCTGGAGAGAACTTGAACGAGTCGTTGAATGCAGTCATCGTAGTGGGTAGTGCCTGTAGGTAGAGCTTCTCTTGCTGCTGTGCTTCTGATAGCAGCTCACAGATGTCGCTATCTGTGGCGACGGTACACAGCTGATTCTCCCAGTCTCGCTTCTCTACCTTATGTTCCAACTCAATAGGTGGGAACTTGCTGCTACACAGGTGCGACTCATGTATAACTACATCCTGAGAAGGGACCTTTTTGCTGCAGGATTTGCATGTATCTGTCGGTTCTCCTTTATCTCCATGTACTCCCATCCAGGTGTCAGCAAGCGTTGACAAGACCACCGGCTGTGTGAGAGGGGCGATGGGAGACACCTTCATACCCCTCAACTTCTCCTCCACATCCAGACAATGATGCAACCAACCTCCCTCGAGCGGAGTCCCGTCTATCGGGTTCTCCTTGTTCGTGCGTGTGAGCAGTCTGATGCACTCGGCACAGAAGAGAAAGGAGCTGCCAGCAGAGCTGGTCTTGTGGGGAGCGTGCACCAGGGATAGACAGAATGAGCAGCGGGGTAGAGGGGACGATTGGACAGCGGGAGCTGAGACAATAACTGGCAGCTCCTGTCTGGATACCACGATGCTGTACGTCATCTTGCTGGTACCATCTGGTGCCGTGCTTATGATTTCTATAGGTGTCAGTCCCATGTTCAGAGGGACGGGGGCGAGAGGCCCGGATGCTAGTCCGATTGTGGTTTTGGAATCTGGAGCTGTAGCTGAGAATTCTATCTGTTGGCATGTGGCAGGCACGTGACACTCGTAGGACGTGAGATCAGGAGAGAAGCCAGGTAGGAGGGGGAACTCCCTCACAATGCTAATGCTAGAGAGACATGCGTCACTGGTGGAAAGTCTTTTCAAGGAGACTACGTAGATCTTCTTTGTGGTGGCGTCATCTGCTACAACTTCCACACTCACTAGAGAAATGTGTCCTTCTTGCAAAGTGACCGATTTGCCTTCTGCCCCCTCCCCGCTGATGGAGTAGGAGGCATTTGTATCCCTCGTGAATAGAGATAGACTAACTTTGTCGGTCTCACTCCCCAAGACACACGAGTACTCCAGAACATCCTGGTGGAAGGGAGGGGAGAGGGAGCCCGGAGAGATGCTCAGCTTTTCTAAATTGCAATCGTCCATTTGCTAAGGTTTATTGTTGTTACGTAACAAATTACAATAGAACGTCAGTTATCCGAACGTGATGGGACCAAATGGGTTTCGGATAACTGAAGTTCGAAAAACTGGAGTTCAGATAAGTAACGATCTACCAATCAATTATGTATAATCATAGCCTACTCTAATAATGCCTCACAGTAAAATAACCAAGGATGCGGTAATAGCCGAATGGATTAATACACGATTAGCCTAAAGTCGTCAACCATGTAGGATAGGCATTAAGAATGTATTACTAGCATATATAAACATGGCATCAAATAACATATATCCGTTGTCAAAATTTCGATTCGTTATCATATCATTCCGCAACAGGTCATTTTAAGCACGATTTTGGCAATTTTCTAAGCTGTTTTAACCCTATTTCTAAATGATATTAAGGTGTGATTTTTGTGTAGAACCAAGATTAGTACGAGTTGATTTGAAAAGTTTAGAATTTTTCAATGGAATGTTGTTACATTCCTGCGTTGCTATGGTAAAGCATTTTGGTCAGTTTGGGCCATATCCTGCAAACTGTAAGAACTAGGTCTTCAAATCTGATCGTATTTGATAGGCAATTAGCTACTTCCTATTAGGTAATAATACAATTTAAACTTCTAAATTCACAGACTATAGAGTTATGAGACAATTTAGTGTTTTAGCCACATTCTTAAATCAACCCATAACTCAAAACTCGTTGAATTTAGAAGTTCAAGTTGTATTATCACCTAATAGGAATTAGGCCATTGCCTATCAAACACGATCGAATTTGAAGATCTAGCTACTATAGTTTGCACGAAATGGCCCAAACTGACCAAAATGCTTTACCATAGCAACGCAGGAATGTAACAACATTCCATTGAAAAATTAAAAAATTTTCAAATCAACTCGTACTAAGCTTGGTTCTGCACAAAAATCACACCTTAATACCATTTAGAAATAAGGTTAAAACAGCTTAGACAATCGCTAAAATTGTCCTTAGAATGACCTGTTGTGCAATGATATGATGACTAATCGAAATTTTTCCAACGGATATATGTACTTTGATGCCATGTTTATATATGCTGGTAATACATTCTTAATGGCTATTCTGCATGGTTAACGATTTCAGGCTAATCGTGTATCAATCCATTCGGCTATTACTTCATCCCTAGTCCATGATTTTCAGTCTACTGTGAGGCATTATTAGAGTAGGCTATGGTATAATTTATGTTGAACTTGAAATAATTTATTTAATGTGGTTAGTAATACTTTTTAAAAGTGAAGAAGCGAATCAGGGATGTGGTGTGGTAAGTATTTCTATGGAATACTTAATTTATTAGGGTCGATTAATAGCATATTTAGGTTAGAAATATGGTTTTTAATGCCTTCAATTGTCTTGGCTCAAGTAGGATAATTTCAAAAATTTTACAAGTACTAGTTGGGTAAACCGAGGAGTTGGGATAACTGACGCTCTATTGTATATCAATCGAAATTTTATTATATTAATATGTTTTAGTTTAAGTACACGGTCGTAATGGAAATTCAATTTTTTTACAAATTACGATTTATGTTGGCTAATTCTAATATTCCAGATAAATAATTGTTGGTTACATATATGAAGATTTGTTGTGCAATCACCACTAAAGGAGGGTATAATATCGTAGTTTGCCGTAGGGATGGGGATGTTGGATTTTAGGATTTCTGCGTTACGTAACGTTTGAACGGTCGCACCCCCTTACGTATCGTGTGTGACGGCTCCAAGCTTAATACACTGTATATCGATGGGTAACTGGATGTCTTCCGTAAGTCAGTTAATTTGGCGACAAATGCTGGATGTATTTGGCATGCAAATAAGAACTTGCTTCACTCAACAGTGACGGCCATGAACCCTTACTCAATTGGCGATCTAGCATAAGTTACATAATCCCTTGTTCGATAAAGGCCACATTTCTCTCAGTCATACCATCATATGGGGATGGTATGGTGTGATGTGGCGTTTGTCAATCCCTAATGGACTATGAAATCTCCGGAATTCTCATCTATCAATTAGGATCCTTGATCGGTGACTAAACACCTCTGGGAGACCATGCCCCCGATAAACCCACCCTCGTTCGAATGCTGCTATCACACTCTCAGCCGACTGTTCATGAAGTGGCATCGATTCCAGAAGACACACAATCCCACTATTAATGAAAAATATTTGTATCCACCGTCTCCCCATGGGAATGTCCCAATATCGGCCCATATCGCGTCCCTGGGCAGTCCTTTCCGATTAATAAAGCTTCTATGTCTTTCGGTTTAGGATTTGAGTCCCTGGCATGATATATATAGCGGTAGCGCAATCAAAACCATGTCAGGTATATAACATCGATTGTTCTCAAAAAGCGTTGCAGTTCTTTAATGCAACCAAGTCTTGACAAAGCTTTCACTTCGCTCAAATACGATAACACTGGTCTTCTAATGGTGCAGGAAATGTGCTGAACAAGGAACTTGCACTCGGAATATGCAAGTTGGCGCTTTTCCTTCGTAACTGAATTTTAGTTCATCGGAGAAGTTTGAATAATTCCTGAAGGTGTCTCGGTCGTCCTTCCAATGAAAAATATAAGAATTTCATTCAAGTAATTATCTGCATCGTCAATATCCTCCAATGATTTATCCATTAGGCCTTGGAGGGCGGCACATGAACTAACGATACAAAAAGGCACTACTAGCATCTCGTATTACCCTCTCAGTGTATGAAATGAAGTATTCTGTGTATACATCTTCCTCCCTTATCGGGAAGCACCAATATACGTTCTCAGCATTCAGACGGGAAAAATAACAGCTTTCGGCAAGTTTATCGAGTATCGTTTATCGGTTAGGTAGACCATAAGCATCTCTTTTTGTGATGAATTCAATTGTTTTAGAGATTAAGTAGTAGTGGTGGTAGCTGTTACTTTAAAGTTTAATATAATAACTAGGAGCGCGTTCGCTTTCTCGCGCTACGTGGTTGCTTGACACTCCGTTTTTACACTCGAATCTCGGCCTTTGGATTATTAACAATGTCATATTCGAAATCACCACTCCTGGGTACACCAGTAAACCTATTGAAACAATGTTTTTGACAATAATTTGAATTTTTTACTTATTTTTTTTGTGAACAACAGCAAATATTCAGCACAATTTATTTTAAAAATCATATTTGAATTCTAGATAACTGAATACATGTCCTAGTTAATCTTTGAAAGTTCATATCTAGCATTAATTTGAAAATTCTTGAAGAAAAGGTATAAAACATGTATATACTGTAAGGTATTAGAATAAGTTTCCACAAAATGTCTATGAAGTATTTTTAACTAATGTATTATATAGTAATATTTATTCCAACAATAAAATAAAGACAGTTCATCTACTTTTTGAAAGATGTGATCTCGAAATGTGTTGTAAGTTGTAACTGGCATGGTATTGAACATTTTCCAAATTGAAATTTTCCTTCTTTTATGTCACAGAAAAGGTGTATTAACTTCAAACACTTTCCAAACATGTTGTCGACAAATAAATACGACTAGTAACTTTCCTTGATGCCACATTTTAACTCAAATTCTGCATCTAGTGAACATCTTAACCAGCAGAGTATTTTAAAGGAACGCGCTCCTCACCTCTATAATTCGTATTGTAGCGAAGCTAAGTACAAATTATATAGGTAGCCACTCCTCTGACCAGAGGGTTGAAGATTGAAACTTGAAGGTGCGTAGCACCTCGGAGATATGCACCTTGGTGTACAATTTTTTATTTTGTGTGCATGCATAAATTATTATGCAGGATTTTGTGACACTTTTGTTTCGATTATATCTACAACTTCTTTTAACTTAGAATTCTCAAACTGATCTTTTGGAATGTTATTGGCTGTCAAAACTTATTTCATTTTCAGATCATTAGAATAATCAACCATAGATTTAGAGCTGATTGAGTATTCTAATCAGTCATCATCTAATTAATTATTCACAAGTTGATGACTTAGTTTTTGATGACGTCATCAGACTCATCACACTGTCTCCCCGTTATCCTTATTTCGTTAGATCTTCAATGGGGGTTTCGGATTAGGGTGTACAGTACTCGTTAACCCGCGGTTGGCTAGGAATGTTGAAAGTGAAAATGAAAGTACATTGAAAGTGAAAATGAAAGTGGGGTTTTCTCTATTTATACTTTTGAGACGTAGCCAGGCGAGGGTTAATAGCTTTACGATTCATAACAAATCAGTCATAAGAAAACAAATATATATAACAGTCTTATATAATATCCCATGTATACGTACCCACCGAGTTCTATTGTATTATACAATAGATACTATACTTAATACGTTTTCATTCTAAGACGCATTAAGCAACTAGGGGAAAACGAAAGGACATAGGTTGTGCTACGCTGTCAATACCAATAGGTTGTGCCAAGCTCTCCATGCCCTAAAGCAGTGGTTCCCAGCTCTACCGCCCCCCAGGGGGCGTTTGCTTGCCTCAGGGGGGCGCTGGAGAGGAAGGGGAGATTGTGGGGAACGTTGAGAAGGAGGCACCGGATGAGAATTTATTGTTACAAGTATATATGTAAATATAATTGTAACATTGTTGTGTTGCTCAATTACAAGTTGTCCACAAGAAAATTTTTCATCAATCAGAATATAGCCAACATATTATGTCTCAGTTTTGGATCAACAGTTACAGATGGCTTCTTACCAAGGAATTATAAAAAGGGATTATACTCTGACTTAATAAACAATGAAGTATGGGGGGCGTTCTGAAAGTTTCAAGCACTTTAGGGGGCGTTACAAAGAGAAAGGATGGGAAACACTGCCCTAAAGGGAGCTGCACATAAAATCCTAGATTTAAAATTCTGACTAATTTTGTTGTCCTATTATATCATTTTTTGTATATTTTTATAGTAAACGATGATGTTCCAAGATCCAGTTATATTCAGTGAAATATAATCTGTCAGATAATTATTTGTGCGCTTTTAATTAAACTTCTTCCATTTTTTGATTTATTGAAAGTAACTGAGTTATCTAAATGGATACTGCTGGCTAATTTACAATATATTGACCATTGAAGAACTCGAGGAGTTTAAAAGAAATAAAAAGTGATCGAAAGTGCACATATATTGCTCCAAATTCATCTTCGCGGGCCAAAAAAGTGAGCTTGCGGGCCGCATCCGGCCCGCGGAGCAGCAGTTTGAGACCGTTGAGCTAAATCACAAATGATGATATCATCTTGACTTTCGACAGATTATATTACTTTAGTTTACTAATATTTTGCCATTAGAATGCAACATAGTGATTGAATATTTCTATAAGAACTCAAAGACAATATATGTATGAGTTTCTACTCAGGGTTAAAGCAAACCAAATAATTAATGGGTATTTTAGTCATTTTCACTAATTTTTAGTTTATATAGGAGAGATATATGCTTTTTTGAGTTTGATATCCATTTTTCAAAAAATCTTCTGAAATATGTAAGCTGGAATAATTACTTATAGTCAGGTCAATATGATGTATGACCCCAAAATAATTGCAAGAAATTGTTTTATTGCATTTTTCCGTAGTATCATGTCTTAAGAGTGACATACTAAAAGTTTACCGAAATCGGACTATCCGAAAGTGGATTGGTACGACTCCGTCGTTGACCCCGGACTATACAAATCGCCGGTTTTGAAAACGGATATTTAAACTTTCAAATGATTGCAGATCATTTTAATTGTCATATTCGTACTCAGCATCAAATTTCCGACAATTTGATATATATATTGACTATATTTTGGGCAAATATTTTCTGGTCCTCCCTAGCAACTGCCTGGAATGTGAAAATTCCGATCTCCAAATTTGGTAGAAACGAGTGACCCCTTGTTTTTCTCGGCTATGCTTGCTGAGTACGAATTTCTTAATATAAATAGTCTAAGTGTTAGTTTTAAAATATTATTACTTACGGCTGGTGGCATAAGTGGATTTTTAATGGGAAAAACTCATAAATTTAACTCTTTTAACACCTATGAAATTTTAAAATGGAAAATTAGATGGGATAGATTGTTAAATACATACGACTCCGCTTAATAGGACCACATCTGTGAGAGGACATTTGGTCCGATTAAGCAGAGAATCCTATTCAAAATATATAGATATACGTGTCTATATTTTCCATTAGCTTCTATGTATGTGTGATAAATAATCCGGTCCTGACATAAGTGGTCTGATTAAGCTGTCGGCCCGATTATCCTGTAGTCCTCTTAAGCAGAGTTGACTGTAGATTGATAGATATGCTCGTATTTCAGTTTTATCTTCCGTTTCATCATCCGATGCAATTCTTTCGCTCACATTGTCGCAGTTGTTTTCTTGGCATGTCCGCATGCTTGAGAGCTGTTTAGTCCTTGTTTCCTGCAGCTACATCTGAGACTACTACAGCCAGTAGAACAGTTACAATAAATCATTTTCAGTAGTGCTTCGGATGCAGGGTTAGTGTCCATCATGACTGGGATTAGGCTGTTATCTTGACAGTCCCATCCCCATTCGTGACCTCCATATCATCAGTCATGCCCTTCCACAACATCACCTGGAAGGAGCTCCTCAGAGAGTGAAATTTCGTGGCGGAGGCTGTAGGTAGCAGTCTTTCAGGTATCACGAAATTAACAACAGTACAAAGATATACTTCTACTCGGATAAAGGGAAACAAACCGTATTGTATGACATAAAGGTTATAAAGCAGGCGTTTGAGAACAACATCTATGACAGCCTGCCTTTTCAACATGCATTCGCTCGGTGTGAGAAGTCTGCTCTACACTGGTTGATGAAAGAGGATTCCGTCTTACAAAGCTGTGCTAGTGTTTTCTGCAGCAATCCAAGACCCAGTTGAGATGGAAATCAAATTTTAAATTTTATTTGTTTGTTTTTCATTAATAATACATTTATGCCACCAGCCGCAAGTAATAATATTTTAAAACTAACATTTAGACTATTTATATTAAGAAATTCGTACTCAGCAAGCATAGCCGAGAAAAACAAGGGGTCACTCGATATGGTTTCTACCAAATTTGGAGAGCGGAATTTTCACATTCCAGGCAGTTGCTAGGGAGGACCAGAAAATATTTGCCCAAAATATAGTCAATATATATATCAAATTGTCGGAAATTTGATGCTGAGTACGAATATGACAATTAAAATGATCTGCAATCATTTGAAAGTTTAAATATCCGTTTTCAAAACCGGCGATTTGTATAGTCCGGGGTCAACGACGGAGTCGTACCAATCCACTTTCGGATAGTCCGATTTCGGTAAACTTTTAGTATGTCACTCTTAAGACATGATACTACGGAAAAATGCAATAAAACAATTTCTTGCAATTATTTTGGGGTTAGGACAATTTGCTTCCTATTTTGACCCGACTATTAACCAATGGATGATTTGAAAAAAATTGATTCGGTCAGGAAGAATTGTCAAAATTTGCGTGCCGTAAAAATCAAATTGACAAACTTGTTAAAATGGAGATACGTACTACCAAATTTAGGGTAAATTATGGTCATCCTTATTTTATTTTAGAAATTCAATAATCTCTTTGAATAAAATCTAAACAAAATTTCTTAGATATGTGCCTGTTTTTTGAAACAAAACTTGCACACTTTTATGTTGCAGCCAATCAATGTGTTGCCAGACTATTTATTAAATGCAAACTTTTTCATAATTAAGACAACATTGCCAGATGATAAATTGTCTTAAACACTATACTTTAAATGTTCGATGCAGATTGACTGAATTTATTCTCTAAGCGGTACAGTTTTAACGTTAGATCTATTTGAAAATCCTACGTGTTTTTACACATTATTTTTTAATGTGCGACTGAATTATATTGTTTTTTGATGACATTCAAACTGTAATATCCATTTTATGAATTAGAACTAAATCATAGTTTTTGTTCTTTCCTTAATTAAATCAAGATGTCCATATGAGTTGAATAATTAAAGGGTAAATCGTGATATCTCTTTAAAGTTTAATCTATACTTAGAACTTTACACTTCCCTTAATAAAACATTCTTCAAGAAGTAATCAGTCATATAAGATTACGGATAACCTAAAATGTAATGACTAGTTGTCATGCCCAGGTGTTGTGAGCCATCTAAATCAACGACAAAAAGGTGGGCATACTGAAGCAGGATTGACCCTTTGAATCATTAATTGTAACTAGATTCTAATCTCAAATTTAATTAGTCTTTAGAAAATGCAAGTGAACACATTCCACTATAGTACTATGTTGTTTACTCACAGAAACGCTATCTGTGAGATACCTTACAATATTTGATACGAGGTACACAGCAAACACAAAATCCATTAAATTACATTAGAAAAACTTTTTTAATGAACAGTTATAAAATAATTCAAGTAAGTATTAGTTTACTATCCACAAGTGATTTTCAAATTGGGTTTTGTAGAATCATTTTGAATATATGAAGTATGTTCTAGAAAAAAATATGGTTGTTAGAATGATTCAAAATAGTTTTAAATTAGTACTTTATTTATCCCTGACGACGGATGCCAGTTAGTGAACTTTTAACGCGAGAAAGTTTATTTCCTAATAAAAAAATGAGAATCTACCTTAAAGAGATCCAGAATTTCCATTTACTCCTCTAAAGAAGCGTTCCAATAAATTGGCTAATAATATACTTCAAGCCAAGGCAGGGCTGGGGTTGGTTAACCGATTTTAGGGCTCGGCTATTTTGGTTTCCTCTAGGGCGGTTAACCGGTTAACCGATGGTAATATTAATTAGTTGAAATATGGACTAATATTTAACCTGCTAGTGATTAATTTGATAATTTTCAGTCGTCTCGAAATATACTATATGATTAAAAATAGAAACTATAATGTATTATTAATTTTTTAGAAGTAATATTCATGAATCTCTGTCGAAAAACAATGAAATTAGTGTAAATATTTAGAAAATAAAGCAGATCGGCTAGCCGATCTAAGATTTTCTTGACCGTTAACCGAGATCGACGTCGGTTAGCCGGTTAACCGAATCCAGCCTTGTTCAAGGTTTGGTGGACACAGAATCTAGTCTATATATTACCATATTCCAAAACATTCATTACACGCAATAATTTTTCATTTCAACCTTTTAACTTATTGAACAACTTAAGGGATGAATTATATTTCCGAGATGAGTTCGTATTTTAGAAAAAGCATCTGATTTAGATGAATAACCTAAAATTCGAATAATTAGAAATGTGACTCAATAATCAACATTATATCACAAACCAAAAACACATATTTAAACCTACGTATATTTTTCACATGATAATTATATTTACAAAACTAGAAGAATAAATCGTACCAAACCTACAAACATACATGCAGAATAAACTCTTGCCATAATATACAATATATTATACTATACTTATCGTACATTAAGCATGCGAGCCAATGTAGAAAGTTCTAATCAACACTATACACGCTAAAAGTTTAATGTTCCGAGAGTTTACAAAATGATGCAACCATCAGCCTTGCGTGTTGGCCTGGGTGGTGGCCTAGATTTTTTCCCAATTGAACAGAGTGGTTCAATGAAATTTGATTCGATCCAGCGCATCTTGAACAGCATAATCTTTTTTACTTTCTTACTTTGTCCACCAACAACGAATGATTCTGCCACAACAAACTTGGTGCTGACTTCACTTAACTGCAGAAAAGTATTAGTAGAACCTTCTATGTCTTCTGATGGGAAAAAGACAGATCCAATGAGTTTATCTGGAGAAATTGTCAGGCAAATTGCGAGCAATTGAGCCCTCTCATTGATGGTAAGGCTTTCATAATTATTGAAATCTCGTAAACGGCGAAGGGTAGGAGTACTATCACCCTCAATACAAATACAGACACAATCAAAATAGTACATCAGTTTGGCTATATCATTGTTCGGGACGGTGCATTTTTCACCAGTTTTCTTCACTCTGATTTCGGTTTTTCCCAAGAAAGCTGCCATAACTAGAATAATGAAAAATAATATCACAAACAGATAACAAAGTAAGAAAAACTTAAAGAGAGAGATAGTGTGCTTCCCCATTTCCCTGATAAAACAACATAAATTTCCATTAAAACATTACCAAAATACAGTAAAGCGGATCTTTATTGCACAATGCGGGGAAATTAGGAATTTTGATCTTTGGATGTGCAAACTCGAAAATATCCAGAGAAGGTGAGAACCACCTTAGAGATGTGCATATCGGTATAGAATTGTTTATAAAGTGGATATTTACATAATGACGCAGCATTTTTTGACATTAAACCCCCAAAATTTGTTTATGTAAAGATATTGATTAGAGAAATCACTGTAATACTTAGGGTGTTTACTTATAAAGTTCGTAATTATGTCTAGAATTATAAATTATTAAGTAAGTAAAATAATTTCACCACTCCATTTGGATTATTAATATTCTCACGATTCAACTCATGTACAACATTCCCATTTTAATATTGTATGCTTCTAACCGTCTTTCAATGTAGCATGTTTACGTATCTTTTTTTTTGTTTCACATTCCAACACTTAAATTTTATTGAGTAGTATGGGCACAGGATTTGTTTAAATATAAGTAATGAAATATCGCTCTTAATACAACTACCTTAGTTCCACAGACAGTATGATATTAAACAAGAACAAGCATAATCCTTCAATATTCTATTTATCAATCAACATATGTAGTATACTTGTAGAATGTAATTTAATATTCAATCAAGATTAAGTTTAATATTCGAACAAGGGCACAACATGTGATTGTCGTAAGTTTGAAATATGATCATTTATATTCCTCAAGAATTTTAATTTAAATTCCAGATTTGCTTCTTCATTAAGACAATGGCATTAGGAGCGGATCAGTTTATTCATTGCGGGAACAAGAGCAAGCGGACCTAGCCATAGTAAATGGGCGAGGTGGAGAATTTTTTGAATCTTGGATGCTGATATATTGATATACAGCTGTTCTTGCCACCCGGTCTTAATAACTTAATATATCTTATCATTCATTCATTTGGAAAACAAAAAAATTTAGGGCACAAAATGCAAGTCTTCTAGTAGTACTAATCTGAGCAAACTTGGACCTGACATTTTCAATTCACATAAGTTATTAAAAGAAATGGTTGTAAGACTAGAAAGTTGCTCTTCTCCTTTGGAATATAAACTAATCAATTTCAGATAGACAACGGTAAAAAACAAAAAGAAAATTTAAAACTCATAAATGGGCAGGCAAAAATTATATTGTCAGTCAGATCTGAACTTTGCATTAAATTAATCCACCACCCTTAGTCATCTCACTCACGTCTCGACTAAGGATTGAGTGGATATTTGACTAATGACAGGGGTGACTCCGGTAAAATCATGCCTTTAACGGAAATGGTAAAGAGTTGGTCGGCTTTTATCCAGCAAATCTTGCATCAGCCAAACCCCCTCGTACGCCTATATAATTTAAGAAGTTCAGGATCAAATGGGAGCCGTCTTCTATATTGTATACATTTTGGTCCATCCTGAACTTCATTGCATATACATAAAGAGGAAATTATACGAATGTATTATTAAACTGGACACCCTCTGCCTCAAAATCGTGGCGCCAATAATGCTCCCGGACAACCAAATTTAGGGGGAAATTGTGGAGTCAGACACCTAAACGCTTCAAAACTATTGTCAATATTACTACTACAAAGAGGAGACTATAAGTATAGATTATCTACGATAAGAATTACAAAGTACTTTAACGTAATAGGATTGCTGTTCATTAAAATTCTACTCAACCTTTCTGTATCATCCCATATATTGTGCAAAGGAAATATATGTTTAATTAGTACATGCTCATGACAATCCGAATTTACAGAAGAAATTCGCATTGCAACTTCTCGAAAACTGAGCTAACGTAGAACTGTTTCATCTACATATTGATATAAAAATATTACATCCCGAACCGGAAGTATTTAAGTTAATTCCGTTCCTCTAATAGCTATTAATGCATTACGTGTATCTGTTGTCTTATTAGAATTAGAAATGGATTGCGATCCCTCATCTCGAGTCTGCTTGCCATACCAGGCACTGTAGAATCAAGATATCCGTATCATTTTATGTGAACATTATGGAGCAGATTGAAGTTATTAATACCCACATAATTATAGGATTTACTGGTAATAGCATGAGATGAAATCTGATGTGAAAGGAAATACGGTGTAAAAGGATATACAAAGATAGCATTAGGACGTAACTTAATTACCCAACCTACCTATTGTTTCATTCAGAGTTGCACGCGGGCCGAAATTTTAAACCGCGGCCCGCAAGAAGCCCGCATAAAAATTTTTGGCCCGCTTTGTAAGTTACTAACTATAGAGATACTTAGGGAATTCTTTTATGGGAGTGAGTTTCTGCAAAAACAAATAAGTGGAAACTAACAAAGTTTCATTTACGTAAGTATTCCTTAATTGGCGCCTCGTGACAATTAAAAACATCGTCTCGGTTGTCATCGCGGGGAGTCCAGCCAAGAATTCCGGCCTGCGGAGCCCGCAAACTATTATATTCGGCCCGCGTGTAGCTCTGGTTTCATTAGAGTTATTAGGTGGCTTAAACCCGAAATAAAACAGGAGAAATATTTACAGACTAACTGTATAACCTTCATGCTGGGTTAACAAGTTAAATCGGTTCTATAGATTTTACTACTATAATACACAAATGTTGTATTCCTACTATTAATATAACTTTCTAGACTACTAAATTGGGCCGTGTCGGATTTTATCCGAATACAAAGCCTTCATTTTCAGTTATATTTAGATGGTGGGCGGAATTCGGGCAAATTAAGGCGTAAAACATCATGCTCTACTATTTCTTCCTCAGTTATTACATTAGACGCGGTTCAGGCGCTAGATTCTTAACTGAAAAAGAAGAATCACTCCTTAATTAAGATAATTTTTGACGTTTTCTAATTATTGGCTGACACTTATTCTTTCCTTTAACCTCTTTAGGATCGCTCATATTTTTATTTTCACAGACCAATTTCTTGTAAACAAGAGGAATCGTAGTAGTTTCGAGTCTAGATAGCCACAATACCTTTTAGGGTTCTACGTTCATTCTTCATTACTGTATTCCTCTAAAGAATTCCTATTACGTTTATATAAGGGCCCTGAATATTATATTGGCACTTGGGTGACAAGCAAAGTTATATGCTTTTAACCTACTACGCGTACTTATACTAGTACGGGCAATTTAACAGGTAACTCCTTTATTTTATCCTGCACTTTCACGCGCTTAATTTTCCAAGTGGAATAGAGGAAATACTTTTTTTGTTAGAGTTTATCCAAAAGACGGTCTGAGACAAGGCACCCATAATGACTTGTGATTACTTCTCTTCCTCCTTTCCTATTTTTCTTTTAAGGTATAAAACTGACTCGAAGTGTCTAGATCCATAATTGCTTCAATGAATTGATTAGTTTTAGATGCCATCTATGTCAAACCTTAAACAATCGAAAAGTTATAAATTGCATAATCAATATACATAGTAGTGAATATAAACAAATAACTTACCAACGAGAGATGGTTGAGAAAAGGAAAATCCAAGGAAAGAAATGGTCAATCGAGAAAGAAAATTGTTGACGAGATTCTTAGGCAATAGCCTCCTCTTGTAGTCATAGAAAACCAACGCTCTAAAACCTTTTCTTTCAATCTACATGGCAACATACATATTTATGTAAAAACTATTCATAATTGAGGTTGCACAAAATCCGTAAAACTATAGGTAGAGATTTGAAATTTGATCTGTAGTTATATAATACAAGCGCACTTCGCTTGCTTGCGCTGCGGGGCTGGCAGACACTTTGTGTCAGCCGGCCCCTTTGGCTTCGGGCGCCTGGGCTCACATTGATTAATTACAAGATAGATAACATCCTAAATATGTCTGTCGATGTGAGGACTGAGGAATGACCAGATATATCAGTTATACAAAATTATAATACATGTACATAGATAATTCTTGACAAAAAATTATCAAAAAATTATAAAGATAAATCCAAGATATATGAGAGCTTGATCATCCAGTAATTAACTGATAATATGAATAAAATGTATCCATGCTTTGACTCCAACAGAAACGCCCAATAAAATTGTTAAAAGCCGGCAACTACTTTGAAATGGACACCTGCTACAATCAGAATTTCATAAACAACCCAAGCAATAGGAATAGTTAATGACGTCTTGATGAGAACATCGTCACAACATCTGACAGCAGAGGTGGTGGTCTGGTTCATGGACATGAAGCTAGCTACAGTAAGGAAACAAACAGAGAGTGAGGCGACAGTAAATGTGGGACTTGGGACAGGTACACTTACAGGTAGAATTGCTGACGGAACAGTCAGTAAGATCTGGGGATCTAATCACGATAGCAATGAAGATAGCGAGTAATGGTACCCACAATGCATTAGGGGACTCTATCTCTTTGATGGCACGCTTTGGACGGTCTAGCTTGGACAGAAGGTAGCAGCAAACTCTCTGAAATGACTCAGCCAAGGCGACAGCTCCATATGATGCGAGGAGTGGACGGATAGTGGGATCTTCACATTCATAAAATATAGCTACAAACATACATATTCAATTCCATTCATTACTACGGATGATTTCAGAATGGAGAGAGAGGAGGGAGGATTATCCAATGATTTTTCACACACAAATGGTGAGCCATCTCCTTCCTCGATCCGTCAATGATCCTGTTGAAATAACAAGAATATCCAAGAAGAGTAGAACTCGGATGAACGTCCCAATAAGGGAATTTTAAAGTAAAGTAGGTTTATCAACCGAGTGTACGTCTTAAGCCGAGTACGTACTAACCGAGTTAATTCTATCAATCTGACCTATGAATATCGCTGCCCAGGGTGTAACAAGAAACATCACTGCAGTCCACAGTAGAAAAACTAGAAATAGAGATGTATTGCATGATAAGTGTGAATAAATGTACAGAATGTATAGACCAACTTAGAAATATGACTCCATTGATAAATGGAGCGACTGGGCTATTCTTAACATCTTCGGGTTTTCGAAAAAAGTATAAAAAATGGCGATCTGTTGTCTTGCTCCATACCAAGTTATCAAAGTAGTAGCGTGTCTTTTTAGCTAAAGAAGATAAATAATAATTGTTGCAATGCAATGCTTCACTTCGGAGATGATGCGAAAGGAATTGATTTTACTCACAGTCCAGATACATAAGCCTTTGGAAGCAGCCGATATCGGGTGAACAGCAGGTCAAGCTGCCACAATGTGGCACCAGGTTAGAGCAGTCGCAACTTGGACAAGTGAAGCGAATCACGAACTCTCTTTTCGGTTCCCGCTGAGGGGCTCCGGGGAGAGGGAGATCACGAGTCGCTGTAGGCCTGTTTGAATGTAAGAAAACTTTGAAATAGGATAAGAATAAGAATAATATTTTTTCGCATGATCTCTGATTCAGAATGACGGCTATAATAATTGTACACTAATAAAAGAACATTAAGCGCTCCTCAAGGTTCTCTCCCAACCCACATTTAATATTGATTAAAGTTAAAGCTAGTAAAACCTCTACTAAATCCCCCTCTGTGAGAAGGTGTATTATCTATCACTAGCTATGGCTAACCTGTCATCTTCAGGGTCAAATCCTGGTCCTACGTTTGTAGCTCCATAGCCTGTATGAGGTCACAGTAATAGTTAGTAACTAGAAATAGCAATCATTAATGTAGTATAAGCCTACCGGTAGCCTCCTGCTCCTTCGGATGTAGAGTAGCTGGTGTAAGTGGGTGCACTGCTTCAAACCCAAGAGGAGCAGGCAGAATCTCAGCTTGAGGTGGGACTGCGATAGGAGGAGCACTTGGTCTCGGTCCTGCTTCGGTTCCTTGCATAACTTCGTCGTACGCGGGTGGCAAACCATCTGTGTAAAGATAGTTTCTGATCAAATATCCAATCTTAGTAAAATCTAGTTTATAAATTTACTCACCTTCAAAAGATGTCATCTTAAACTAAACAAAGCTATATATGCTGGTATCTCTCACAAAAGTTAAAATCGTAAATCAATTTTATGAATTTGTACAATGTACATAAGTATATGTCAAATTCATGAAGATGTACAATCCCATAACAATTCACATTCCTTATACTATATATAAAAAATAATATAAATATTATTTATTAATGCTTTTCACACCATCATATATATTTTTTATACATCTTGGCTAATTTTTTTAAATATCCTAGAGACGGGCATGCCCAATTTACGGGACGGGATGCCGTCCCGTCCCGTAAATTAGCATCTAGATTTTACGGGACTGTCCCGTCCCGTAAATTAGGCATGCCCCTAGAGACTAACTTTTAACGTTTAAACTAGGGTTTTTAGGGGTTTCGATTCCGAATATCATATTTTTGAAACTATAGATATTTTGATTGTTTTGGGCGACTCTACATTTCGTTATTCAAAACTTATAATTTCGGACAAAATATACGCAATAATCTTCCGATTTCGATATTTGAATCTACCACCGGGATCGTTGCATTGTGAATTAATTTCCATTATGACTATGCTTTAATACAAAAATATATTTTTATCATAAAGTTTCAACCGATATAATTCGTTACGTAATTACCGCAACAATAAACATCCTCCCTTCTCTGTCACGTTTTGCTATAGCTATATACGGACTTGTTAACATGTCTCTAGGATATTTTCAGAATTTTGTTTTCTTCACGTATCCATTTGTAAGAACAAAAACAAACAAAATATGTCATACAGTTTCGAGAATGCGATATTCGGAATCGACACCCCTAAAGATTCTAGGTCAACCGTTGAGAGCTAGTCTCTAGCTCTAGTATATCAAAATTAGTCAAGAGGTGTGAAAATATGTGATAGTAATGTTGTGAAAAGTATGAAGTTAATTAATACCAAAGGAATGAGGCTAATGATAGCTAATATTTGTGTAAAAACTTTAATGTCAAAAGCTTCATGCTTTTCATTTTTGGTACTAAAAATGCTCCTTGTCATATATTTTACAATGCTTTTATTTTTAAGAATCGTTATGGTGGTGGCTAAAGTAACCACCAGCCATTTTTAATTTCGTCGAGTACTGCTGCATAGTAACCACACAAATGTTCGCACGTTATAATGACGTAACCGGCTAGGCCACTGTTAATGGAAAAATTGTTTCAGCTCCAAAAAGACCTTCGGTGGGGATGCGGGCGATATTTCGTTTCCAGAAGCCTTATTAGTGACGAAAAGCAGTCATACACTGACTAGCACCATCATCTCCCGAAAATGTTGCCCATTCGATAACATCTTCCAATGGGAGCGCCTGCATTTGTTCGGTAACTTTTCGTCTATGTTGTCATTTGTCCGACAACTTTTCCTATATTTGCCATATTTCGGATGATTTCGAATCATAGCGGCTAAAAACAAATCCCATGATTACATTGTCATGATCCAAAATGCCATGATAATACGTGAATATTCTAATTGAGTTAATTCATAACTCAAAAGCCTCCTTTACACCTGGTTCAAGTTCCATTCCTCCTTTCAAATGCAATTCGGCCTTCGGCCCCTCAGCTTGTGTCCACATCTATAAGCAGTGTTAAGCACCCACTTCCTTCATTATTACACATTGTTAGGAAAAGTTGTCGGACAATGCAGCGTCCCTTCCATTCCAATAGCACACATCAACCATAACATACATACATACTAGTTTAACCTTGCAAGTAAATGAATAGAATATTGAAAATATAAAATACTATCGGATTGGAAGAAGAAATTGAAAAGTTTTAATGATTAAGAACCAAAAGTTCATACTCATTTATTTGTGCCACAACAACAAAAATGAAAGGAATTTTCGGATTTTGCATGATGTTACATTTGAAAGAACCCAAAAATCAGATAATTAACAAAAAGGTGAAAATGATGTAACTTTGATTCAATTTGGAAATTGTATTATTCTTCAGTTATTACTAAATTAGACAATTTTCAATCTCGAAACAAATGATGACGTTAATGTTTATATTGACTAAGTACGTTAGGAATACTTTTGGACGTTAATGTTTACCAATTATACAAGTACAATTATACAAGTACAATTATACAAGTAATTATACAAGTACAATTATACAAGTACAATTATACAAGTAATTATACAAGTACAATTATACAAGTACAATTATACAAGTACAATTATACAAGTAATTATACAAGTACAATTATACAAGTACAATTATACAAGTAATTATACAAGTACAATTATACAAGTACAATTATACAAGTACAATTATACAAGTACAATTATACAAGTAATTATACAAGTACAATTATACAAGTAATTATACAAGTACAATTATACAAGTACAATTATACAAGTAATTATACAAGTACAATTATACAAGTACAATTATACAAGTACAATTATACAAGTAATTATACAAGTACAATTATACAAGTACAATTATACAAGTACAATTATACAAGTAATTATACAAGTACAATTATACAAGTACAATTATACAAGTAATTATACAAGTACAATTATACAAGTACAATTATACAAGTACAATTATACAAGTAATTATACTAGTACAAAATAATTATACATAGATATTTCGTGTCAATAAATTAAAAGAAAAATCTAAGATATATGAGCTTGATCATCCAATATGTAATTGAAAATATAAATAAAATGTATCAATGCTTGACTCCAACAAAAATAAATAAGATTATTAAAAATCGAGAATTATCTTGAGAGAGACACCTGCTACAATCAGAATTTCATAAACAACCCAAGCAATAGGAATAGCTAATGATGCCGTGATGAGAACATTGTCACAACATCTGACAGCAGAGGTGGTGGTCTGGTTCATGGACATGAAGCTAGCTACAGTAAGGAAACAAACAGAGAGTGAGGTGACAGGAAATGTGGGACTTGGGACAGGTACACTTACAGGTAGAATTGCTGACGGAACAGTCAGTAAGATCTGGGGATCTAATCACGATAGCAATGAAGATAGCGAGTAATGGTACCCACAATGCATTAGGGGACTCTATCTCTTTGATGGCACGCTTTGGACGGTCTAGCTTGGACAGAAGGTAGCAGCAAACCCTCTGAAATGACTCAGCCAAGGCGACAGCTCCATATGATGCGAGGAGTGGACGGATAGTGGGATCTTCACATTCATAAAATATAGCTACAAACATACATATTCAATTCCATTCATTACTACGGATGATTTCAGAATGGAGAGAGAGGAGGGAGGATTATCCAATGATTTTTCACACACAAATGGGTGCCAAATAATGAAAATTGTCGGTCGACATACCGATAGTGCTGCACTAGTAAGTAAACAAATTACAAAAATAGGTTAGAGACTATCTTCCAACGGTTGACATGATGTTTTCAGGGGTGTAGAGTTCGAATATTATATTTTCAGATCAATATGATAAGTTATTTGTATACTTTTGTTTACAATATTATAAAGTAAACAAATTCCCAAAATAGGCTAGATTGAGTCACTCCAGGCGCCCGCATGGAGACTCTGCCGACACAAAGTGTCCGAAAGCCGCGCAGCGCAAGCAAGCGAAGTGCGCTTGTACTTATAGAAACAAGAAGTGATGAGAGTTTGCGAAAAAATATTGACGGTGCACACCTACACCAAAGAGATCCTACATAAGAACTTTGGTAAAAATCGGCTGTTAGATTCGCAATAGCGCGCGTACGTACATACATTTATTAACCGAGTTAATTCTATGTTTCTATCAATCTGACCTATGAATATCGCTGCCCAGGGTGTAACAAGAAACATCGCTGCAGTAAACAGTAGAAAAACTAGAAATAGAGATGTATTGCATGATAAGTGTGAATAAATGTACAGAATGTATAGACCAACTTAGAAATAAGATTCCATTGATTAATTGAGCGACTGGGCTACTCTGAACATCTTCGGGTTTTCGAAAAAAGTGCAAAAAATGGCGATCTGTTGTCTTGCTCCATGTCAAGTTATCAAAGTATTCCCCTTCCTTTTGAGCTAAAGAAAATAAGCATTTTTGCAATGAATAACAGAAACAACAGGTGCTGTAGATTGTTAGGAAATTAAAAACGTAATTTATTAGGGTTTTTAAGAGATACAACCAAGTCTTTTTGGACGAGAATATATTCTGATCGAATCGTATTTATCAAGCCCTATACTCTCTTCGGGCAGAACAAACAGTTTAGAAATTGTTTCAAGTATAAAAAGCTTCGTTTGAAATGAAGAAACAATATATTTCCCTTTAAATTGGAGCGAATAAAGTCAAATAATCTTTAAAAAAGCGATACAATAACTATTTCAAAAGATCAAATCTCCATTAGGTAATTCACTAATTACGTGAAGATGCGAAAGGAATTGATTTTACTTACAGTCCAGATACATAAGCCTTTGGAAGCAGCCGATATCGGGAGAACAGCAGGTCAAGCTGCCACAATGTGGCACCAGGTTAGAGCAGTCGCAACTTGGACAAGTGAAGCGAATCACGAACTCTCTTTTCGGTTCCCGCTGAGGGGCTCCAGGGAGAGGGAGATCACGAGTCGCTGTAGGCCTGTTTGAATGTAAGAACGCAACTTTGGAATAGGATAAGAATAATAATAATTTTTTTTCGCATGATCTCTGATTCAGAATGACGGCAATAATAATTGTACTACTAATAAAAGAACATTAAGCGCTCCTCAAGGTTCTCTCCCAACCCACATTTAATATTGATTAAAATTAAAGCTAGTAAAACATCTACTAAATCCCCATTTGAGGTGTATCTATCACTAGCTATCGCTAACCTGTCATCTTCAGGGTCAAATCCTGGTCCTACGTTTGTAGCTCCATAGCCTGTGTGAGGGTAATTACAGTAATAGTAACTAGAAATAGCAATCATTAATCCTTACTCTTAAAACTCGATTAATGTTTGTTTGTATATATATATATTATGACGTCATTGTCACCGTTTTTATAATTAGAAATTTTAATAGAATGTGTATATTAATATATCTCACATATAATACAACTATCATCAAAAAAATGATGACTCATCACTCTGTTATGACGTCATCATTACACTTTTTTTAAAAAAATTTTAAATTGACAAATTTGGTGATTTTTCGTGCGATATCGATTATAACAGTAGGACAGACGTATTTAGAGATGTTATCCCCGTTATAATTAATCAATGTGACCTCAGCCGCGCAGCGCAAGCAAGCGAAGCGCGCTTGTGTAGTATAAGCCTACCGGTAGCCTCCTGCTCCTTCGGATGTAGAGTAGCTGGTGTAAGTGGGTGCACTGCTTCAAACCCAAGAGGAGCAGGCAGAATCTCAGCTTGAGGTGGGACTGCGATAGGAGGAGCACTTGGTCTCGGTCCTGCTTCGGTTCCTTGCACAACTTCGTCGTACGCGGGTGGCAAAGCATCTGTGTAAAGATAGTTTCTGATCAAATATCCAATCTTAGTAAATCTAGTTTATAAATTTACTCACCTTCAAAAGATGTCATCTTAAACTAAACAAAACTATATATGCTGATATCTATTACTCTCACTAAAGTTAATATTGAAAATTCACAAATAGTATAAATATAGAGCATATAGTGGAAATGGTACAATGACTACATAGGGCCATCTAACAGTGTAAATAAAAAATAGTAAAATCAGTTAGCAATTGTACATGCAAAGTTGTGATGATATAAAATGAGGGCTGATCCATTAGAAGTGACCTATTTGCCGTAGATGCTAGGAGAACTCATCTCTGTATCATTCTAACGAATATATAAAATAAAATAAATGAAACAGTGTGTATACATACTATATAACCTTGCAAGTAAATGAATAAAGTATTGAAATTATAAAATTCTTTCAGATTTAAAAAAAGAAAAGTTTGAATGGTTAAGAACCAAAGATTCCTGCTCAGTTATTAGCGTCAACGAAAAAATGAAAAGAAGTTTAGGTTTTGTTTGAATCAGCAAATACATTTAAATAAAAAGGTGATTAACCTCTAGATGCTCGCATGTTGCCTTGTCCACATTCCACTAAGAACGCTTCAAAGAAGGTCTTATCTTCCTCAGGAATAAAAGCTCTCATATCTATCGAATTGATCATTTAAATAAAGTCAATAGCACATTCCAATGCATGTAGAGGTGTCTAAAAGCCCTTCAATCGTGACCTTCTTCTCTGTAAATTTATCAGGGTTGGGTTCAAGAACTTCTGAAAGTACAAGTACAAGTGAAATTTAAAGTACTTAAGTACAAGTACATTCAAAAGTACTTAAGAACAAGTACTTTTATTACCAATTTCAATTTTATTATATTTTTTGTAAATTTAGATAATATACTATACTATTCATTACTTAATTTATTAATTAATATTCGCCAAGAAAATGCAAATTACTTTTGATGACCAGTGCACAATGGAAGTACTTGAAAAGTACTTGAAATTTTAAGTATTTTAGCAAAGTATTTAAGTACAATTGTACTTGAACTCAACCCTGAAATGTATGTGTAATTATCACAGACATATGTATCTAGCAGTGACATTTGTCCTTTCTTACTCGATCAAAATAATAATTCACTCCTACTCAAGAACATTGATTAATTTAAGAAGGCATTGAATTTTGTGGACCATCGATTCAACCACTTCAAAATACGACCGCAGGCCATCAAAGCTGAAGACCCCTCTCTCTAAATTGAAACTGTGCTGACATACCTGGCAGCAAGAAGTACCTCTTCTTGCCGTAGAGCGTAGTCAGCTTGTCACAGAACTCATTGACCTGCATTCCAGACCTGTACTGCCTCAGCAGCAGTGCGAACTGCATCAGTTCGTTCGGAGTCAGGAGAGTGTGGAGCTAGAAAACTTAATATCACACCGGTCCTTGGAAATAGATCTCCTAAAATTGAGAGTACGAGTACATCAATAATTACGACGTCTTCTCTGAGGAAAGTTCAAAATTCAAATCTCAAAATACTATGTTTAAATAGTGCAATTCCGATGTGGAAAGAAATACTCCCTCACCCGCTCCATGTATCTCTGTACTATCTCCTCTGCTACTACATTCAAGTCCGGCTGCTTCGAGTCGGGAGGTGGAGCTGGCTTATCTTCAGACTTTGAGGGAGTATCAGCAGGAGGTGTCGGCAGGTGTTCCTCAGGACCTGGACTGATGGAAATAGAGATAGAGGTTAATGAAGAAGAAATTCGAGGGTAATTCGATTAATTTGCGGCCTTCTCAATATACTATACAGTGCTCAGGCTAGATATTATAATATGAACTTCTAAACTACTAATATGCTCTGCTAAGCTTAGCTAAACGCACATATTAATTTCTACAATACCAAACAGATATGAGTTATAGTGGCTTGCAATAGTTATAATTAGAAAGAACTTTCTTCATAGTTGGAATGTCATATTGGTCTAGACTTCGAAATGGTTTTGCTCTGATTACAGAAATTCTTAAAATAAATTAAAAAAGAAGAAAGTACAGAGAAAGACTAGAGCATACATTCCGAATTGATTTGTGTATAAATCAGTCTCTACCAGGTTAACATCTCGGTTCTCTCCATCCAGCTCTTCCATCACTAAATCAGTATTGCGATAAATTTTTTATAGTACCACACCCAACCAATACAACACCTACGTACATGGCATGAGGTGTATCCCTTCCTCCCCCGCACCAATCGCATTGTCTAAATGAGCCATAGTAGCCTCCGTGTACACCAGCTGGAATATCTGGTCCAAGATGCTGCAGATTTCTTCTGCTTCGCTCTGGGAATCACAAAAGTTGAGAAACAGGAAAGTTGAATTAATTAAAATAAATAAAACTTGCCATTTTTGTACAGTTAATAACGACCAATGTGCATTCTTTCTTCTTCGGATCACCTTGAACAAAAATGAACACATATAATTATACTAGATGTTTGTCAAACCTATATTTCCAATAAAATATAAGATCCAATCTATGCACCTTATAAATGAGCATTGTATGCAGCTGTTTAATTAAAAAAGGCAGAGATCTAATTTTGAAAATGCAAAAAATGTCACTTTGGAACAACCTTGTTGAAATTAATAATTTTGTACTAAAACACACATTAAAACGTCCTGGGAGACTTTTGGGTGAATTTAGTCGAAACTAGTTATTTCATCAAGTTTTTTGCCCAAAAATGTCCTTTTTCGCAATTTCAGAATTAGGTCCTCTTAATCTTCGCGAAAAGTCTGTCTTGACTCGCAGTGAAAACGAGAATCAGGGCCCAATGCTTTTCAAATTATCTTTCTAGAGTTTTCAAATTCTAGGACAAATTAGCTCTCACATTTTCCTCGAACACTCTAAATTTGTAGAAATATAGGACCGTTTAGATCAGTATATATTGAGAACCAATTGGATCAGATTTTTTGGTGATGTGAAAAAAAGTGCTATTTTGGGTGATTTTGCAAAATGTACCTAATTTGAACTAGTGAAAAAATAACTTTTTCGTTTCTGATAATGAATTCAATGGATTTGTGAAATATTTCCATGGTGAATGAAAGGTATCTGGTGCTAAATCGTCATGGAACATCGATTATAGAGACATTTTTTACAGAATAAGCAGTGGCCCTGATTCTCAATTTTCCCTGCGTGTCAGGACACATATTTTCTCCACAAAACTCACCATACAAAACACAGTTCCAGGTCTTAGACTCGAAAAATCTTTTAAAGTCATTGAGAATATTCGAATTACAATCTCTAAAGACCATAATAACTAAGATTGTTTGAGTATAAAAATTTTTATACCTAATGAAGCTTGGGACAGAATTTATAGGCCACCCTGTATGTACATGTGAGTATATAACTAAATTGTGTCGATTTCATGTCAACAGGATTAGTTAAAGTGCATTAGCTCTGAGCATTTAAGGGAATATAAATTAAGATGTAGAGCCGTAGACAGTCTTGATTGCATGAAAAACTGCTTCCTCAGTTAACTTCACGTCATCAGGAGTCACACAGAAAGTTGGAGCAGCACGCAACACATTCTTCCCCAACCCCCCGGTTGTCATGATAACGCCCTTCTCACGTATTAAGCTGAGCAGTTTCTTAGCAGAGGCTGGATCTGGCTCTCGCGTGGCTGGATCCTTGACCACATCCAATGCCAGGAGGAGGCCTTGTGCCCGGACGTCTCCTATCACGCTAGGGTAGGCCTGCTGGATGCGAAGGAAGCTCTCTAGGAACAGATCTGCTATCTTGCTCACGTGTGAGGCCATCTTGTCCTCTTTCAGTATCCGTAGTACCTCGGTAGCAGCAGCACAGGTGGCCGGGTTACCTCCGTAGGTTGAGAAGAAGGTCTTATGAGACATGGCCTCTGCAATCTCGCGTTTCATTAGCACAGCGCCTATTGGCAACCCATTGCTCAACCCTTTCCCAGTGATGATGATGTCAGGTTCTACACCGTGGAACTCACAGCACCAAAAGTTTGTGGCGGATCGCAAGGTACCAGTCTGCACCTCGTCCGAGATGATGAGTCCTCCTGCCTCCCTCGCGTACTCGCACGCTTCGGCTAGGTAGCCTTCCGGCAAGGGGTGCAGCCCGCCCACCATCAGCACCGGCTCAAAGATAAAGCCAGCGATCTTCCCGGGAGTCGAGAAGTGGATGACATCGTGGATATCTCGTGCGTACTTCTGCGGTGCTTTAGGGTCCCCAGCGAACACTCCACGGTACATGTCCGGGTTCAGGCAGTGTTTTATGCCAAACGTTCCAGGGATGTTCTGCTTACAAGTGCTGAGGCCCGTCAGTCCCATGGGTGTGGATATCAGTCCATGGTACGAGTTGCGCAGAGCGAGCACTTCATAGTTGTTAGTGTAGGCACGTGCGAGTAAGACAGCGAGGTCTACGGCCTCGCTACCTGATGAGACCAGGTGTACCAGCCATTCTCCTTTGCTGCGAGCCAGGGAGGGGACGGTAGCTACTAGCTCCTCGGCCAGAAGGACTGGCGCTTCGTTGTAGAACATAGTGGAGCAGTGGACAACAGAATCCATCTGGCGACTGACGGCCTCCAGCACCCTTGGGTGATTGTGCCCCACAGAGATGGCGGTGTTCTGTGAGGTCAGGTCGAGGTAAGGCCTATTCTTTTCATCGTAGAAGTACTGCATGCGAGCTCGAGTGAGGTACATGGGGTCATCAGCGAAGAAAAAGTAAGTTTGGAGTGAGGGCGAAAGAAACTTTAAGCGTTTCTCCTCTACTTCTTTGTATGAGTAGCCAGTGAAAGTGGGAATGATAGGGTAGCGTGATGTGGGACCGACTCTATGAGGTGCGTTCGAAAATTTCCGAGTACATGAGGAGAGAACTAGACTCCTGGGATTACTGATACGAAGCATTCAAGTAGAAAGGAAGTGTGATCGATGATTAGAGCTCAAACTCGGAAGATATTTATAGGAGAGTAGGTGTAGTGTTCACGGCATATTTTAGTGTTACACTTCTGATTACGTCTACCATTACTATCCTATAAATTATGATAGACAATGGTTATTTAAACATGTGACAAGTACTAGGTGCTATATATATATATGACAATTCATCACACCTATTATAAAACACTTCGCATGACGTTAATCAAGTGTGACATCATATATCACATCATAAATTTGTTTGTATCATCATCCAAAGTGTAACACCCAATAAGGTAATATTGCGTTCGCCTTCAGAATAAATAGTTGCGGTATTTAGAAATATTGTGAAGGAATGAAATGTGATGTGCGAAAGCAACATATCTATACGTGTATACAAAATACTATTCGCTAGTTCACCTGTATTGAGTAATTTGAATCTGTAAAAACGAAGTACAGTCGACTCCGCTTAATAGGGTCACATCGGTCAGAGGACATTTGGCCACGATTAAGCGGAGAACCCTATTAACCGAAAATATTTTGTATTAGCTTCTATGTGTGAGAGCTATTTCTGTCTTGCCAAAAGTGGCCCGATTAAACAGTGACCCTATTAAGCGGAGTCGACTGTATTCGTATGCTGTATATTTATAATTTGTTGGACAAGTTCAAAGTTAAAGCTCAAAGCTCAATTGTATTGAAACCTTAATTATTTTAATTCTTATCTTCAATAAAGAAGACATAGTATTGATTAATTAATAGCTGAAAAATTTCTAAACTGCGTCGATAAAATATTCTAAAATAAGATATACCTTTCTTGATAATAAGAATGTGCTCATCATCATCTCTAATGTAACTCATCCCCGCTATCTCGTGAACTGCAGCTCTCATAAGGATTGCCTGTGACATGTACACAGTTAATCAGGTTAAGTTAGCACATTATAATAAGTAGTTATAAGGAGTAGCCGGAATATGTTCGATAATACCGATTTGTTTCCTTTCTACGATTATTGATGTCAGGGCCGGATTAAGGTTGCGCGGGGCCCGTGGCATATTTTTTACGCGGGGCCCATATTACTGGTCCGGGTAACATCAATTTATCAAGATATCAAGATAACATCAATTTGATGTTATGATTCCAATTATTATTAGTCCCCTTTTTCTAATTTTTTAATAAATATTTACATCAGCAATGACACTTTTTGCAGCTTTTATATTACGGAATCTATTTTTATAATTCTGAATTTGAAAATCTGCTTCGGACACCCGATTCCAAAGAAAAACAAAATAAAACACTAAAAAATGCAAAAATTCCTAAAAATCCCCTAAAAACACCCTCAAAAGTCTCATTACACCCCACCCCCTATTATACCACTCCTCAACTGTGTAGGACATTTTCTGATATTTTCGTAGGACATATTCCGCTTTCCCGTTGTAAGTTCTATCACAGTGCAGTAACAGATTCAACAAATTGGGTGAAGAATCAACACTGAACATAAATATCAGTCCCATCCCGTCTGTGAGGAGCGTTTTTCCTAGTATTTTATGGGACTATCGATACCGATAGAGTAGTTTGGAGCAGTGTCCATTGTTAAGCCACTGGTTCCTTACCCCTTTTTGTGATATGAGTTTAATGTTATAGGCTGAGAGGCTGATGCTAGCTCTGTGTTTGGCCTGAGTACGCCATGGAATCTTTTTATTTTTCTAAAAAATAATCAAACAATTAAATGACTGGCAAAAAAGATTTGGCTTGTTCGTTTCGCGGACTTGCTCATGGCCCTTCGAGGCTTGACCCACATACAGCAGTCCAGTGCATCTAAACATAACTTTCTCTCTGCACAGCAAGTTCCGCTTGCTTGTGCTGCCTGTGTACCACTTTGTGTCCGCCTAAGTCGTCCCTCGGGCGCTCCTTCATATCACATAATTTTGCTTGTTTTACAAGAATCAACATTTCGGCTAAATATTGTATAAATTCGATATTCGGAATCTGGGGTATATTGGAACATTCAAAAATTGTAGACAGACAAAAGTATGTTTATATAATTATGCAAACAAATATTCATTGCTAGACAAGTAGCGTCACTTTGTCAGCAATTATCAACATTGATAAATACTGGAACCGTGAGTCATCTTAATTCGTAGAGAACAAGCAAAAACTATGTGAATAGAAGAGATGCTCAAAAAGTAACTTAGGTGGACGCAAAGTTCCCATTGTATATTTGAAATTTCTTGACGAGTATCAATAAAAAATCTTAAATAGGATACTCTAGTGTGAATGAATTTAAGAATTTAATTTAAAAAAAATCTACAAAATAACTATCATTCATTAAAACGTGTTGTTTTCAGGGCCAAATACGCTACTTCCTCTTATGATTGGAGTAGCAGCTAACTCACCCTAGCCTCATCGATGATAGGGAGTATTGCCATGCGATTAGTGATATCGACTGAAATGGATACTCCATGAATCTCTCCAAGCACGAACACACCTCTCTCCACATACCCCTCTAGCAGATACTCGGGCTCTGTCAGGATTATGCTAGCCCGCATCTGAGACTTCTGAATTGGGTTCACTGAGCGGGGGAACTGGAGGATAGGAGTGGAGATATTAGCATTATAGCATCATAACTTATGCCTTATGAAGTACCTAACACACTTAGAATATGTAACTCACTTTGTCGGACTGTTTCGCTTGAAGAGAACTAATCATGATGGAGAATCAGACTAAGCAAAAGAATAGATGTCATCTCAATATATACTACATAGTAAAAAAATGTCGGTCGACAGACCGATAGTGCAGCTCCAGTAAGTGACTCGAATGTGAAATGTTAATTTCGGGATACATCGGGAAATACTCATTTTAAAGCATTATAAGTGTGAAATTTCAAATGAACACATTGAAATACCCTATATTAACCGTTGAGAGCTCGCTTTTAGCTTAAAATAAGATTTTTTTCAAAAGGTGTGAAAATATGTATACAGGTAAACCTCCCAAAGCGGCACCCATCGGGAGAATGATTTTGTGCCGCTTCTCGGAGGTTGCCGCTACTCGGAGGTTGCTCGCATACACCCTTAATATATTATTCAAAAGCTAAAATAGCATATATTGATACTAATACAGTTGTAATCGGTTATAAGAACATCTGTTATATGAATCTAAATTAATATAGATGATGTGTTATAAATATGTATGTATTTTAACTTCTTATTGAAACGTTCTTAAAGAATGGCATGTATATGAGTGATTGTTACATATACATCTGATTGGTGCCGTATCTCGGAGGTAATTTTGTATTAAAAATTTCAATCGGGAGTTCACTTAACTGCCGTATGTCAGAGGTTGCCGTTACTCGGAGGTGCCGTTACTCAGAGGTTGAAGAAGTACTATTAGTATAGGAAAATCAATCGGTGGAATGGGATGATGCCGCTACTCGGAGGTGCCGCTTTGGGAGGTTTACCTGTATATTAATATGTCAATAACTCATAAAATATTATTACTTTCAAAGTGCGAAAATCGAAATACCCTACATTAGTCGTTGAGATCTAATTTATATCTTTAATTAACCGTAGAATGCCCAGAGGGGACAGTGTCCCCGATATCGCGGATGTCTCCCAGCCATTTGCTATGGCACTGAAGCCATAAAAGTGCGAAGCCATATAAATGCTGGGCATTCTACAGTTAAACAAAGCTTTGCAGTGGAAGTGTTAAAATAGGAATATTCACTTAGAGAAACCGGAAGTGATGAGATTTTGCGAAAAAATATTGACGGTGCACATCTACGATATAAATAAATCTTACATGCGAAATGTGGTAAAAATCGGACCTTTATATTTCGCAGTAGCGCACGTACGGACATACATACATATGGACGGACGAGATACTCTGTCCATGCCATAAGCGCATCTCCCTACAGGAGCTGCACTAAAAAGCTGTGTGAAATGTGAAAGAACAAAATTTGTACATGGCTATTCATTTCAAATCTAAAATAGCTACGAAAAATCTCATGCGCTATTCCTCTAGTTAGCTAGAAGAAAAATGTGGCTTACAGCTCAATTTTGAGACAATTGAATAAATATAACTCAGTCTCTTTGACATGATAGCATCAAGACTGTATAGGCTACTTCTTCTTGTTGAAAGTTTGTCCAGCACTGGGTCCGACTAGTTTAACACGGAGCGCCCGCTCCAATTTCGATACAATGTGTGGATTCGGCACTGCCCTTCCAGCCTCGTACTCCACAACGATGTTGGATTTCTCGTTTATTTTGGAAGCCAGGTCCTTCTGAGTGAGACCTTTCTCCATCCTGGTCTTTTGCAACAACTGTCCGAATTCTAGACCGAGTCGGTCGTGCTTTAGCTCATCACTCTCCTTTTTAAGGACCGACTCACTTTTAGTAGAAAAGGTTTGTTTGTTTGAGGACAATTCCCGCATCATTGGTGTCAGGCCCTCCACATCGACAATAAGGTCTGAAGGCGGTGCACTGAAGATCTATTAAACAGAGGCAGGTTAGTTAGAAGTTAGGATGGACAGTGGACTAATGGATTATTCGAATGTTTAAAGCTACGAATCCAGTATATTTACGTACTAAAGGGGTCCGAATAAACGGGGCCCTCGCTCTTATTCCAAAGTTCGTAAATTGACTTTGAAAGTTTTATCCAAAGGCAGCTTTTCATCGTACGTATTCATCAATTATCTTCTTTCTTAATTCTATGGAATATTTTATTTTTATTCTAGATAATATGATACGTATTATTATGCAATACATCAATTTATTTCAATTCAATTCCCCGTATAATCCAACCACCTCGTTTATTAAATCCTCAAAATTTCCAATCCCCCGTTTATTCGGATCCCTGACTACCTAATTCCTAATAAGTACCATATATAGTAATCCTCCCTTCACTTTCCTTCATTTCTACCAAAACAGGACTCTCCACTCCAAACCAGCGAGAATTCGAAATCATGAGATTTGAATCCTCACGATTATGCCGTGAAACACTATATTATCTCGCAACTATGTGATGCGACATTATCGTGTGAGAATATGTACACTACAGCGTTCTCAGCAGGATAGAATCTCAAATCGTGAAATTTGATAGATGTGTCGCGATATTTTGAAATATATTCTGGGGTTTGGGGCTGTCGAGAGATCGAGATATCTACCAGAAACCGCGTGAGTTGAGAGAACGGTACCAATCCCGAATATCTCAGTGTCAAATTACGGAATTAGGCAGTACGGGATTCCAGAACTTTGACGCCTAATATCCGAAATATTCAGAAATTAGACGATTAAATTTCGGAATAAATTTGTTCTGGAAGTTAGGTAGCCATAATTCCTCGAACTGGACCGCCTAATTCCTTAATTGAGGAGAGTTCACTTTCGAAAACCGGGACACCTCGGGACCTGAGATGGGCGCTCCGGTTTGGGAGTGGCCAATACTGCATCGTTATCGAGTGAGTATAGCTCATGAGTCATGAAAAAAATTAAGATGAATAATCTTAGGTCTGAGGGAAACTAGTTTTCAATCATATGCTCTGTAAGACCACTCCAAATAGTACGGCGCTCGCAGTATCTGCCGAGCATATTTCCCGCCCTTGTATAGAATAGATGCACGTATGTACACACCAGTCCATATACTATGCATTACATTGATTACAGTTAAAAGGTGTACTTTGACCCAAATCCTTGGTGGTACCCACACCAGTAAAGGCTGTAACAACTCTTCACGCGTCACACATACTCAAATTAAACATCTGACACAAATAAACGAAATTTCAGAAAGAAAAATATCATTCAAACGCGCCCGGATTTGAGAGGCATTTGAATTCTCGGAATGAATCCGGGCAGGGAGACAGTACAATGCAGTATGGTTACCTCTGGATGGTTAGCTTGGAGGAACCGGATTGCCTGCTCAGCAGCATCAGTCTTAGCTCCTTTCTTTGTTTGACTCCTCCCATGAAAGTTAACATAATCATCTGCTGGATTATTACCATAGTAAACCTTCACATCACAGCCGAACATGTTATAAGTCCCGTCTGCATCAGAGTACTCGGGGAGCTTGTAATGGTGGGTTGCTGACACTTCCTGTAGCAAAGAGATCGGGTTCTTGGATGTCGGTATTACTACCTCATCTATCTCAATAGAAATCCCGGCCATATTCTACTCGGTAAAGTGGGAAATATACACATGTACTCACACAATGCAGACGAACTGAAAATTAATATGCGTACATACGTATGATATAAACTTTATTGAATAATAATGTGTATAAACATGGATCTGTCTATATAAGATTTTTAAGTTAACAATAACCCAACATTTTTTTGGATAGTCCGTGTCAGGAACATAACTGGAATCAGGAGGCAGATGTCTCAACGGTTCCCGGAGACGACTGCCAGAAATAGCGAGGAAGACAACTGCCTCCTCTGCCTCAATGGTAGTTACGCCCCTGCGTGTTAACTATATTGGTCATCGGACATAACTAATATTCGAATATTTGCTTATTGACAGATAGGTTCTTATAATTTCAAGGCATTCCTATTTACTAAATCTTCATAAGCAGTGTCACTCCGTCAGCAATTTTCAGCATTGATAACAGGAACCGTGGGTCGTCTGAAAGCTTCCTGTTCAACTCTCTGATAGCAACAGTACAGCTGTCAGTCACACTGGGGTCAGCGACCAAACCGCTCCAGAGCACGTTGTCTATCACTACCACTCCACCCTTACGCAACAACTGATAACACAGGTCCACGTAAGTCGAATAATTCTCTTTGTCCGCGTCGATAAACGCCATATCATAGGTCTCCGCTTCCCCGGTCCTAATCAGTCCCTCGAGAGTCTCAACGGCCGGCTGTATCTTGAGGTCAATCTTCCCAAGGACGCCAGCTCTCTCCCAAAATGGTTTCCCAATGTTCACATACTCCTCACTAACATCACACGCCACCAGCTTCCCGTCTTCTGGAAGAGCCAATGACACAGCAAGGGCACTCAGCCCAGTGAACACTCCGATGTCGATTGTTTTCTTAGCTCCGATCAGTGTGGTTAGGAAGTTGAGGAATTGTGTCTGTTCGGGAGGGGTGGACATTCTGTTATCTGGATGCTGTAGTGTTACTTGTCGCAGTTGTGACAAGTGATGATTCTCTCGCGGCTTGATTGAGTTCTCATATACATACAAATTGACTGGATGATTTCGATTCGTTTTCCATCCACTCAAGGATTGGGATTGAAATGGAAATTTACGCGCCAATGTATAGACAAGAGCACCGCCAAGTAATAGAGCTCCTGAGGCTATTGAAACATACAAAGTTGTTCTATCACTCATCTTGAAGAATATGATGTGCTAACTGCGTGAACAAATAGAATGCTTCATTATAATTACTCAAGGTGATCTACCGCTACGCACTTGCCAACTCCTTTAGAATATTTCCCTGGATTTCGGGAACTGAAATCCTGGGATTTTCAACGATTTTATATAGATTCGAAAATGTGATACAGTACACCCTCGCTAATCCGAACAAGTATGTGCCAAAGGTCAAAAAAATCGTTCGGATTAGTGAATTTGATACATGCCAACCTGAGCCATGATAAGAGCGGGACTCAGCGTTGAATTTGGCGGGACCATGGCCTACTTAATATACGGCTATACATGTCACCGAGAAGGCCATAAAACGAAGAGGCCAGTTTTAACAAAGTCAAAATTTAATTAGACCGATAAATCAAAAACCGCTTCCGATAGACATTTGAAATGTATTATTACCATATACAAACATTATATCAGAGTATCCAATTCCGCTGTCAAATATTTGATATGTCATCATGTGATTGCGCAATAGGCTCTTTTTAGAGCGGAAAATGTTGCTGTTCTAGCTCATATTAAACATCGTTATCTGCATTTCTATTACTTGATTTTTTGATAGAGCAACAATAGGAAGACCTCAAGCCAAAAAATCTGAAAATTTTAGTTAGAATGTCTATGCATTCCTCAGTTGCTATGGAAACAAAAAATTACATGTTTAAGCCATAACTCGAAAAGTATAGATCATAGACACTAAGAAATTATATCATTTAATCCGTAAACTAATACTTCCTATATGAGAATAATACTATTCACATGTCTATTTCTGAGTTATCTAGGATTTTGTTATATCATTACTTCTCTATAGATCGTGATAAAATCCTAGATAACTCAGAACTTATTGAAAATAGACATGTGAATAGTATTATTCTCATATAGGAAGTAATAGTTTACGGATTAAATGGTATAATTTCTTAGTGTCTATGATCTATACTTTTCGAGTTATGGCTTAAACATGTAATGTTTTGTTTCCATAGCAACTGAAGAATGCATAGACATTCTAACTAAAATTTTCATATTTTTTGGCTTGAGGTCTTCCTATTGTTGCTCTATCAAAAAATCAAGCATTAGAAATGCAGATAACGATGTTTAATATGAGCTGGAACAGCAACATTTTCCGCTCTAAAAAGAGCCTATTGCGCAATCACATGATGACATATCAAATATTTGACAGCGGAATTGGATACTCTGATATAATGTTTGTATATGGTAATAATACATTTCAAATGTCTATCGGAAGCGGTTTTTGATTTATCGGTCTAATTAAATTTTGACTTTGTTAAAACTGGCCTCCTCGTTTTATGGCCTTCTCGGTGACATATATAGCCGTATATTAAGTAGGCCATGGCGGGACGCAATAGAAATGTAAAAAAAACTATACATAGAATTTAAAAAGCGGGACATAATGGGGAAATTTCATGCAAAAGCGGGACACTCGTAAAAATTAGCTCAATAGAAGAGTGAAAAAAGCGGGACGTCCCGCAAAAAACGGGACAGTTGGCAAGTATGGAATTTGTTCCGATTAGCGAAATAGCACTAATTCAATGGATATTAACTAGAAGAATAAAAAGGATATTATTTTGTTATGATTGTCTTTTTAAGTTTCTCAATCTTACTAAAATATACGATTATAGATGTTGATTCGAAGAATAGCGGCGACTAAGATTATATTTTGAGTGTTCGGAATAGCGACCGTCCGGTTGGTACGGTTTTACCGGACCACTTTTCAAAAGTGGTCCGGTTGGTTCGGTGAAAACCTGACCACTAAAACCATGGCGCCGTCGCTGTATTGTAGTGTCGTACAATGTATGAATACTTTTCTCAATAAATTTATGGCGATTATAATTTATTGAGAAAGGTATTCATACAAGCAGGCATATATAAATACATGTAGAAAAGTATTCGTACATCGCAATGTTTTCCATCCAAATTGTTATAATACTAGTCCATTTATGAAGTCAAAAACATTTAATCAGTAACATATACACTTAATCTGGCTTAAAGTTTGTTTTCTTTACAGTCAAATACTCACTTTATAAGCTTTCGACCTAATTACTCTCCATCAAGAATAATTATTTCTGCATTTGCTACCCTATGGCATTGGTGGTACGAAGTGGTACAGTTTGAAAATTTTCAACCTTATGGGAGAGTATGTTGAATATTATAAAGTGAGTCATAGCATTCTATACACTAAGGCTAAGCAATGGCACTCCCTAATTTTTTTGGACCAGGGAATGGTTAGTATATTCAGACTTATTCACATCACTCGCAATATTTCTCCCCCTGTGTAAGATCATCGACAATTTATTACCGGCATATATAAACAATATATACAAGTGCTAAAATCAGCTATCAAAATTTCATTGGAATGTATACACATTCCTGCGTTGCCAGGGAAACGTAATCTGGCTACTTGGGTTATATCTCAATAACAGTAAGTGCTAGACGCTAATAAATGATTTTATAGTATGATAGGTACATGTAATAGGCGACTTCCTATTCACTAATAAATAATTTATTCATCTAAATATTATAGTTTTATAGTTATGGGTCAATATATTTTGCCAATACAATGGCATATTGGCTCAGAACTGTATAACTATAATATTTAAGCGAATAAATTTTAATAGTAGTGAATAGGAACTTAGGAAGTCACCTATTACCTACCTATAAAATCGTTTATTAGCGTCTAGGACTTACTGTTATTGAGATATAGCCAAGTTAGTCAGATTACGTTTCCCTGGTAACGCAGGAATGCGTACATTCCAATTAAAACGTCCACATATTTTCAACAACTGGTCCAAAGTGAGATTTCCTATGCTAAATAAACTTTAATACTGTTATTAATACTGCGGAAAGCATGCAAGAAAATTGGTTAAATTTGTCGTAATCAGTGTTCCCTCTAAGGCCGGCCGATATTTTTTTTTACTTTGACCATGAAAACATGTTTCTTTCACAAATTTGGTTGAGAAAAATGTATCAAGGAAAAATGTTCGATTCCTTAAACAAGAGCCCCTCCAGACATGCCATTGATCAAATGACGTACATTGGGGCTGAACCTAGTTACGCCCCTGCATTTGTCGGCCGATATAATTTGTTTTTGAAAACGGTGTGGCCGATGCCCTGCCGGCGCCAGCCGGTCGGCCCGAAATTTTTGGATCCTTAGAGGGAACCCTGGTCGTAATTATAGCATGTTGCGCAATATAATGATGATTACATACTTTTTGATTACTGATTTAACACCTGTATACATTGTTTATATATGCTGGTAATAAATTGTCAATGATCTTACACAGGAGGAGAAATACTGTGAGTGATGTGAATAAGTCTGAATATGCTTGTACTAACCAATCTCTGGAGGCAAAAAAATTAGGGAGTACCATTGCCTTAGTGTATAGAATGGTATGAGTGAGTAATTCGAATGTGGATAATTACAGGGTGGCTTTTAAGTTCTTTCCCAAGCTTGATTAGGTATAAAATTTCTTATGCTCAAACAATCTTAGTTATTATGGTCTTTAGAGATTGTAATTCAAATATTCTCAATGATTTTAAAAGATTTTTCGAGTCTAAGACCTAGAACTGTGTTTTGTTGGTCAGTTTTGTGGAGAAAATATGTGTCCTGGCGCGCAGAGAAATTCGAGAATCAGAGCCAACTGCTTTTCAAATTATCATTCTAGAGTCTTCAAATTCTAGGACAAATTAGCTCTCACATTTTCCTCGAACACTCTAAATTTGTAGAAATATAGGATGTTTAGATCAGTATATATTGAGAAACATTTGGATCAGATTTTTGGTGATGTGAAAAAAAGTGCCATTTTGGGTGATTTTGCAAAATATACCTAATTTGAACACGTGAAATAATAACTTTATCTCGTTTCTGATAATGAATTCAATGGATTTGTGAAATATTTCCATGGTGAATGAAAGGTATCTGGTGCTAAATCGTCATGGAACATTGATTTTAGAGACATTTTTTACAGAAGCAGTGGCCCTAATTCTCGAATTTCGCTGCGCGCCAGGACACATATTTTCTCCACAAAACCCACCATACAAAACACAGTTCTAGGTCTTAGACTCGAAAAATCTTTTAAAATCATTGAGAATATTTGAATTACAATCTCTAAAGACCATAATAACTAAGATTGTTTGAGTATAAGAAATTTTATACCTAATCAAGCTTGGGAAAGAACTTAAATCTCCTTCAAATTAAATGTCCTTGACTCGCTAAATAGATTAGTATTAAAACTATTTGTATAGAAAGTTTTGGGGTGTACGAATACTTTCGTCCAGGCAATGTATAAGTATCTTATATACAAATATTAAAGCCTAAGTTGACTAATTCATTAAAAAATGGCAAAGAATTATGAATTATTCGTATAATTCATAATTCAAGCATGAATTAGTCAATCATAAGCTAAGTTGACAAATTCATGAATTAGTGAATAATTCATAATTCAGGAATTATGAATTATTCCAATAATTCTAATCCTCAATTATGAATTATTCGAAAAATTCATTCATATAATTCATGATATTTTCTTGTAAAAAACTTTCAATTTTGAATAATTCTTCTCAAGCTTGATTAATTATGAATTATTCGAATTATTCATTAATTCATGAATTAGTCAACTTAGATTAAAACGCTAGGATTTTTTGTTTGTTTGTTTGTTTATCTGAATTGATTGGAGAATTGGCAAGTCGTAGAGATAGGAAAATTGGTATGTAGGTGTCAAATGATGAATCTACGATTAAGTTCGAAGATCTAAGCGAAATTTCACACCTCTGCAAAAAATGGAAAACAATGTTTCACACCTTTTCTATACAATACTATGTATGGCTTCACTCTCACAATAGAGTTCATTGTACGACACTATTTTAGGCTGTTATTGTTGCTAATACTTCAAAGCAATAACTTATATAGATGTCCATGGCCTACTTAATATGCTATATATGTCACCGAGAAGGCCATAAAACGAAGAGGCCAGTATTAACACAGTCAAAATTTAATTAGACCGATAAATCAAAAACCGCTTCCGATAAACATTTGAAATGTATTATTACCATATACAAACATTATATCAGAGTATCCAACTCCGCTGCAAAAATTTGATATGTCATCATGTGATTCCGCAATAGGCTCTTTTTAGTGCGAAAAATGTTGATGTTCTAGCTCATATTGAACATCATTATCTGCATTTTTAATACTTGATTTTTTTTGATAGAGCAACAATAGGAAGATCTCAATACAAAAAATCTGAAAATTTTAGTTGGAATGTCTATGCATTCCTCAGTTGCTATGGAAACAAAAAATTTCATGTTAAAGCCATAACTCGAAAAGTATAGATCGTAGACACTAAGAAATTATACCATTTAATCTGTCAACTATTACTTCCTATATACGAATGATACTATTCACATGTCTATTTTCAATATTTTCTGAGTTATCTAGGATTTTGTCATATCTCATTACTTCTCTATATATCGTGATAAAATCCTAGATAACTCAGAACATATTGAAAGTAAACATGTAAATAGTATTATTCTTTATAGGAAGTAGTAGTTTGTGGATTAAGGTATAATTGCTTAGTGTCTACGATCTATACTTTTCGAGTTCTGGCTTAAACATGAAATTTTTTGTTTCCATAGCAACTGAGGAATGCATAGACATTCCAACTAAAATTTTCAGATTTTTTGTATTGAGATCTTCCTATTGTTGCTCTATCAAAAAATCAAGTATTAGAAATGCAGATAACATGTTTAATATGAGCTAGAACATCAACATTTTTCGCTCTAAAAAGAGCCTATTGCGGAATCACATGATGACATATCAAATTTTTGCAGCGGAGTTGGATACTCTGATATAATGTTTGTATATGGTAATAATACATATCAAATGTCTATCGGAAGCAGTTTTTGATTTATTGGTCAAATTGAATTTTGACTGTGTTAAAACTGGCCTCTTCGTTTTATGACCTTCTCGGTGACATATATAGCCGTATATTAAGTAGGCCATGAGATGTCTAAATTATATTATAGTGTATAGCAATAAAAAAGGTTTTGTATATATTTTCACACCTTCATATGCATATTTTAACACCATTTAATAAATTTTAAAAAAATGACTAGAGATCAGCTTCCAACGGTTGACATGGGTTTTTTAGGGGTTTAGATTTCGAATATTATATTTTCAGGTCTATATGATAAATTATTTGTATACTTTTGTTTACAATATTTAAATAAAGCAAACAAATTCCCAAAATAGGCTAGATTGAGCAACTCCAGGCACCCGCAGGGAGACTCTGCGGACACAAAGTGTCCGCAAGTCGCGCAGCGCAAGCCTGCGACGCGCGCTTGTAATAAATAACTAGACTTTTAAATCAATTTAAATGACATTATTTACTTTATTTAGCATGAACCATATTACAACAAGCTCTTCAGTTAGTTAAACATTCAAAACATAAATTAAAATCTGTTTTTGTAGGCAACAATGAGTGGCCGAGTTAGTTGGTTAACATTCCTGAACCTTCGCCTCCACCTGACAATCTTGATGAAGATATCCATGCAGACCAAGAGATAGCTGAGCACTAGAATTAGTTGGAGAAGACCCACAAATATCACCTCAATAATTGACGCATAACTCCCTAGCCTTGACACGGTAGAGAGAGGAATTATACTAGAAAGATTCAAATTAGGAAACAGACCAAAATACATATAACTCCATACACAAGAGTTAACGGAAGAAACATAAACCAATTTCGATATGAAATCAACCAGACCATATGTAAGAAGCAATATTAACATTGATATTGTGACTACTTGACTGTAGAAAAATCTATTCACTATGTTATTTTTGTCCACAAAATCTTTACGAGTTGAATGCCAACGTGCTTCATCTCTTCTGCCCTTCAAGAGAAGATAGAAACTCCGACATACACGGAAATAAATGCAAATGTCTACCAATCCAAGTGGAAAGTAAGCAAACCCTGCTATGTAATAAGTTCTTATGAAAGATGAGAAAACTAGAGAAGCAAGAAATCTACTCAATAAGTATATGCTATAGCCAAAAATCCAATTATTGTATGGAAGGTTTAAGTAAGCACGTCTAAGGACAATTAGAAAAAGACACATCACAGTACCTATTAGGCCGAAAACGATTGTAGAAACATTGAGAATGAAAAGAGGGATGTAGAAAGACTCATAGATTAGAAAGATGGAGTAGGGTTCGAATCGCATAACACATGTATCAGTGATGTTGATTGATTCAAGAAGCGAGGAATGAAAGGCAGCCTCGTTAAATTTATACACACCCCACAGCGAGGTAGAAATCAACTCCATCAGAAGGAGAGCAAGAATGAAATTGTAGGTCATGGATTGGATTTGTAGATTCTTCCTCTTTTTATTCAAATCGATTGGGTACACAGGTGACAGTGATATATTACGGAGTTTCCTGATCTTATACTTCTCATGTAGGATGTAGGCAAGCACAACAGATACAATGAGGAGGTAAGGAATGACCAGTAAAGAGATGAATTTTTTGATAATCATAGTAAAGGATTGTAAATAAATCCAGTTTGGTGAAAAGCGATACAATACCTATTTATATTCGAATATTGTGCATTGTATAAATATAGTTCATTACTATGTACTCTCATTAATTTTGCAGATACGTCTTACATACTCGAACCCTATTTTTAGATAAACATTTTATTTTACAAATATGACATTATGTCAGTGGTACTCAATAGTAAACCTATTGGATTGAAGAAAGATTTAAATTTATAATTAATTTAATTAAAAAAATACCAGTAACCTGCTGATCTAATCATAAAATCGTAGGTAAACTTCTCAAACAATTAATTACGTACATGGGGACGTACTCTTGTGCATACATGCCAACCTGAGTCATGATAAAAGCGGGACGCAGCGTTGAATTTCGCGGGACATGGCGGGAAGCAATAGAAAAGTATTATACATATCAAAAAAGCGGGACATTATGGGGAAATTTCATGTAAAAGCGGGACACTCGAGAAAATTAGGTCAATAAAAGAGTGACAAAAACGGGACAATTGGCAAGTATGCTTGTGTTCCAATTCAACAGTTTCATTCAAAACTCATCTTTACTATTAAAACTCGATTAATGTATAAAATTGATTGAAGAAACTGCCAGGCTGAGAAAGCTGATTTTTGGCATGTGAGAGTCTTTTGGCTATGGCTCCACTAAGTTCTGACCTCAGACGAAAATGTCGACTCATCATAGAATTATGACGTCATTGTCACCTTTTTTAGAATTAGAAATTTCAGTTTTTCGACTATAACTCAGCCATTTTAGGTGATAGAAGGCTGAAATTTTAATAGAATGTGTATATTAATATACCTCACATATGATGCAACTATCATCAAAAAATGATGACTCATCACTCTGTTATGACGTCATCATTACGCATCAAAAATTTGACAAATTGACCAAAATTTTGTGATTTTTCGAGTGATATCGATTATAGCAGTAAGACATACGTGTTTAGAGATGTTATCTACCTTATAATTAATCAATGTGAGCCTAGGCATTGTTGCCTTTAGTCAGTAAATAATTAGAATATACTAACGATCCAAATTCAAAATATGATCAATACGTAAGGGCACATTATCCATAAGCTATAGCAGTTCATATTCCAATGATGCATGGTTTGTCTATTGTCTGGTTCTATACAGACCATGGCCGGCGCCATGTTTTATTGGCAGTGGGTGTCCTAAGAGGGATTCCTCTGAAGCTGGGTGTCCATTTATGAAGGGATACATACTGTATAATTAGATAAAATAGGAGGCAGTGGGTGTCGGATACCCAGGACACCCCCGGTGGAGCTGGCCCTGCAGACAATACCCCAATCTCAAAGCTTGGAGTTAGGAAATGTTCGTATAGAACATAGAGGTCTTCCCGTTGAAATTCTGTATGGCTTGCGCTGTCATAAGCGCTGAGTCTGGAAACCAAACCATTCCAGCCTGTTGAACTAGCTATATTGAATCAGGTGGGTGAAATAAAAGCAAACTGGTTTGATCAGATTAAAATCTACATGATTATATATTCTAATGATTTGGCCTAAGTTTAGTGGTGTCTGGTTTCAGGTCAATTAGTAAATCAGTGATTCGAAGGAAAGGAAGTCTGTAAGCATAAAGTCTGCTTACAACATGGAAGTATGTACCACTACCATGTACCACTAACCATATAAACCAAGAAAATCATGCGGATAATTCGTCAAATATAAAGAAATATCGAGAGCCAATATCATTTTCTGACCATCAAGCAATTTCAACCATACTAGACGATTGTAAGATCACGCTCTGAATTGTGAAGTTTACTGTTAATATAATCGTATTGTATACTCTTAAAAGCCTCGCACAAAGGTTAATTCATTTTACAGAATGAGGAAATAAAGTCTACTTTCATGCAGTGCACCTGCCACTTTATTGTAAAATATTATTATTACAAACCCCGCTTAATCGCGACAAGTCTCCAGGAACGGAATGGTTCCCATACTAGAAGCTAATACTAAATTTCATCGGTTAATTGGGAACTCAGCTTAATCGGGACAAAATATCAGGGCCGAAGTGTCCCGATTAATTAAGCAGAGTCTCCTGTATATATTATGAGCTGTAGTTACAATCACGTTCATTCAGCATCATTTCAACGATATAAAATACTTGGATGCATATACACAAATAGTAAATGTAAATATCGCTACATACTATATTGCATATTTTTTAGTCCAATCCGCTGCATTTCTATTATACATCTCTCGATCTGTTACATATAGTTTCGCGATATCGGGGGCCATTGGATCATCTGGATTCGGATTTGCCAGCAATGATCGTATTCCGAGAAGAACATCTTCAATTGTGATTGCTGGGGCCCATGCATCCCTTAATATATCAAGAGAAATAGAGCCACTCCTGCTGACGTTAGGATGGTACACAGGTGTTGAGAACTTAACTTTAGGCGGGTTAAATGGGTAATCATATGGGAGTACGATGTTAAGGGAGAACACGCCTGCCTCGAAAGGAGAGTCTTTAGGACCATTGATGGTTCCTACCCACTCGAATAGGTTTTCATCCTCCAAAGGCTGAGCTGTAAAGGCATCGGAATGGTCCTTTAATATCCGTTCAAATTCTTTTTTTAATCGCTTTAACGTCATCGCTATGTAACATGTACAGGTCATATAACTCAATAAGAAGGATACAACAATATCGAGTAATCCGTTCTTATTTAACGTGTCTCTATATTCCGATTGATAATCTGAGATCTCCCTCGCCAGAATAAGTTCATTTTTTGTCACAACTGATATTAGGAGAGCCTTTATGGCATGGATGGTGCACCACCAGCGGCGTAGATTTCAAATTATGGGGAGGAGGGGAGAGGGGGGAATGAAGCATTGAGGACTTAGGAAACTCATATTTAAATAAGGATTCCGAACTTCTATCATATTCCCCTAATTTAGAAATTAAAATCTAATCAAATCTGTGCCACTGATTACGAAAGGAGATTTTGACAAGAGAAAATAGATAACAATGTCTATTCGAGTGTAAAGTCAGCATAGGTAATTAATCTACGATTTTCAGGGAAATGTAGTACAACCATTTGCGAGCTCGCAGGGCGCTGAAATTTTCTTGCTAATATCCTAAAAACCAGCAGAGTTTCTGGAAGAAAAAGTTAGATTTGTCGATTCCGGTTGGCCGAACCGATAAAAATTTGCCCCGCTGGGCCTGATACAGTAAGACATATGAAAAAGCTGGAGGAGTTGAGAAAATAGATAGCGTACATCTACACCATAAAGGGATCCTGCATGCGAAATTAGTGAAATCGGACTGCTATATTTCGCAGGATCGCACGTACGGATATACATAATTGCGTAATTAATAAACGAAAATAGTATATACCTTATGCTAGTTACGTAGTTACATAAAAAATACCTTTTCAAATTATTTTCTTAAATTCTTGTCCGGAGAGGAGATACGAAAGGACTGATACTAACATTCATTTCAGAACTCGGCATCTATTCTATTATATTGACTTAACCAATATAATAGTGTAGGATATGAAATATCAATATATTAATTTTAATAATAGAAAATATAAAAGTGATTTAAATAAGGAATCTCTTCAGGCCTACAAGTGATCTGGGCGAGTAGAGCAGATACTTGGCTAACTGGTCAGTCCATGCTGAGTAAGAGAGCTCGTTAAACGCTACAACATATTTAATTTCCAATAGAGTTTCAATCTTAAACAAGAAATGCTTCTGCCCTTTCAAATCATTGAGACACTTCTCCCGCTCTTCTCTTGAGGTCTCTACTGAAACTTCCTTGAGTGGAGAAGTCTGATAGTTGTCATTGAAGTAACTCTTCTTGTCTCTGCCCCAACACAGCCTAGCCGTAGATATATCCAGCCACATGTACACCCGATGCACTCCTCCCTGCATTCCGAACTCGTACGCCCCCATGATGCACCCATAAGCTAGCACCTCTAGCTCCCGTATGGCCGTGTAGGCGCGGGAGGGAGGGGGAAGGGGGCGGGCAGAGGCAGAGGATCGGAGGAGGGACCTGGAGCTACTGCTGACTGTGCCCTGCGTGAAGAGAGAGGCGCGGCTAGGGGCGTGAGACAGGAGACTGATAGAGTCGTCCTGTAAGAGAGAGCGACTGAGATCGAACACAGAGGTCTCGTGGCAGGTGAACAGAGCTACTGTGTAGTTGTGCCCCTTCATCAGAGCATAGTCCAGGGGAGTCTTATCGTTGTTGTCCGTCTGACTCGAATCAGCCCCCCTATCGATCAGGTACTTGCACGCCTCCACCTGATCGCACACCGCGGCCCAGTGCAGAGGGGTGCGTCCCTGTTTGTCCGTGTCAGCTACAGAGTCACTCCGCACAGCCAGGACCGCCTTCAGCGAGGAGATGGAGCCCTTCTCCGCTGCTTGATGCAGGATCGTCTTCCCCAGGTGGTCCTTGAAGAAGGTGGCCTCCAGTCGCAGCAACCGCCTCAGACACTTGGAGCTTCCAGGATGTACCGCCCAATGGAGCGCCGTCTTTCCCTCGATGTCCTTCTCTTCCACCTCAGCTCCCAGCGAGAGCAGCAGTGAGACGCAGGAGATCTGGTCATGGAAGGCTGCCCACATGAGCGGCGTCATGTTAGCATCGTCTGTGGCATTCACCATCCTCGCGTACCTGCCGGCTATGCACTGGATTGACTTGGGATTGGAGGGGTGTGTCGCCCAGTGTATGGGGAGTCTGCCTTCGCCGTCAGTGATCCTCGGATCTGAGCCTTTGGAGATCAGATACTCCACAAGATGATAGTGGCCCAAGTAGCAAGCCATGTGCAGCGCAGTGGCGCCATCAGTCACCTGCTGGTTAAGAAAGGAGCTGTCGTTGACCAGCGTCTGTACACAGTCCATGTGCACATGCTGTTCATTGAAAGCGAGCATGAGAGGAATCCGACCGTGTCTGTCTACTGCGTTCACATCGGCGCCTGTACTGATCAGCACATGTATCTGATGCAGTTGCCCCTGTCTGGCTGCCAGGTGTAGCGGTGTGAGTCCGTCCTCGATTATCTCCTTCTGGAGCAGCTCACCAGGTGTGAACACCTGCTCCTGAGATTGTAGCATTTCCACTCTGTAGTCAGGACAAGGAAGGGTGTACATCCTGTGAGGAAACTGGCTGGCGTAAGGGAGTGGTGGCCTATCGGGAAGAGAGATTCGTTTGAAAATCGCGTCTAAATCAAATTTCTTCTTAAAATTTGGAGGCTGGTGGAGCTGGAGAGGACGAAGTGTGAGTAGCCTAGTCTTCAGAATGGAAAGTTCGTCTGCTTTTGATTCTCCCTCTAAGTCTCGCTCAGTGGAGGAATGCGTTGTATTCTGATATACCTCACAATCAGGTTTCTCCTCATCTGAGTCTACTGTGAGAATATCAGCCTCCTCTATATTATGCGTTACGTCTATCTCCTCTGTCTCATCGGCATTCTTGTTAGTAGCAGCAGAATCCTGATTGAGAACTGGGAGGCCAGTCTTCTCGGTTTCGAATGGTAGGACCTCCGTTTTCTTATATTTGGTTTTCTTTCGCTTGGGTTTGCGCTGCTCTCCATTCCACGCAACCTGAGGAACTGGTAAGGCTGTCCTCACAGCTCTATCTTCACTCATGACGTCATTACGCACTGAGCTATTACTATCCATGATAGCATTGAGCTTTGCTCCGTCTTCAATAGTTGTATCGGGCTCAGTACAGAGCACAGCGTCACTTTGTATTGTGTGGGTGCAATGCATAGGACTTAGGTTGCCAACATTTTCAATTACTTCAGACTCTAGCGTCAATTCCTCAATATCCGAGTCTTGAAATTCCTGTAGAATCTCAATCGTGGAGGCGTTGATCTGCGCGAAGAGATCCACTCTCTCGAAGTCTCCCTCCCAGGCCGTCTTGCAGGCTGTGCGTGTGAGTCCGGAAGGACCTGCATCCGGGCCGTGGGAAGGGGGAAGTACCGGCTGTATTCTGTTTTGCTTCTTTGGGTTGAGCACGACGATATTCCTCAGTCGCCGTTTCTTTGCGAAACTCTGATCAAGAAAAGGAAGTGGGATCACTCTCCCAGGCTCCGTCATCCCTCCTTTGAGAACAAAACACCATTCAGGTATGAATCATTAACAATTTTAGCTAGAAACCACATAGCTACTCTGATACGCAATATCAGAGTAGTGGGTTGAGATTACTCACCATTTTCCAGTCGAGCAATTAGAATTAGATATATCCACACTCCCTATTATTTACTGGCTAAAATGAACACTATAAAGGGGTCCTAAATACCAAATTCGATCTGCAGTATCGTGCAGACGGACAGTAGTGTAGTAGATCCATCCATGCCATGTCACCACCATATGGAATAACCCATTAAAAATCAATTCCCTATTGAGGGAGAAATAGTTCATTAAAATTTAGCCTATATTCTCTACCTGGCCCCTAGCAATACATATTCGCTAATCCTAGATACGACACTCAATGGTAGATCCCTGGTAGCCTCCATAACTTACCTGAGTCGTGGGAGGTATTCATAGTATTGATTTGATCATTTTATTAGAAAAAAAAATAGATTGTTCTAGAAATAACAACCTATGTGTGCATTCGAAATGATCACAATCTATAATGTTCTCAGTGCCATTCTACTAGAGGGGACAGGTGGCAACGCCTGTCATGCCTCAATAGTAGCCGCCGCTTGAATTCGATGCACGACTCTGGCTGTTGTTGCTGCTTCCGTTCTTCCCACGAGAGAAGCCACCCCCTCCATTGGTGGTCTGTCCCATGTCCCCTTGGATCGGGTAGTAGCCCTGGTACCCGGAGTGCTGTTGGCTTCCAGTGCTGGGATAAGCGCTCTGCGCGAAGTAACTGTTGAAATTTCTCTGACTCCCGTCCTGATTCAGTCCGTAGTACTCTCCAGTTGAATAGTTATACCCGTAGCTAGAGGAGTAGGGAAAGTACTGTCCGTACGGGAACGTCTGGCTCCCGTAGCAGTATGCGTACGCGTAGTAGTAGGCGGGGTCCGTGTACGAGGAGTAGCCGGGGGGGTAGGTGCTCATCAAGTTGGGAGAAGTGAGGTCTTGTCCACTGGGCGGGTCCTGCGCTAGCTTACACTCCACCTGCTTCCCGTTGATGCGGAAGAAATGGTCTTTGCAGATCTTCTCCACGCTCTTGTCATCATCCAGTGTCAGGAATCCGAACCCGCGGGGCCGGTTCGACTCCTTGTCCAGTTTTATCTCTACCTTCACCACATTCCCGTACGACACGAAGTGCTTCTTCAGCTCGTCCTCAGTCGTCCCCGGGGGGATGCCACCGACGAATATCTTACGAGTTTGGACGGTAGGCTGGGGGAAGAGGTTGGGAGGTGACTGGCTTTGGTTGAGACTGGAAGGGGTCCCTCGCTTTTCAGCAATCTTCGGGTCCACGTGCTTACCATCAATTTTGTGTTCCTTTTTCCCTAACACTGAACCGACAGAGCAGGCCTTCTTGAAAGTGACAAATCCGAACCCACGAGGCTTTCCACTCCCATCCTTCATTATGACAGAATCGGTAATCTCTCCGTAAGTCTTGAAATAGTCCGTGAAGGTTTCCAGCGTCGTCTCCCAGCTAAGCCCCCCAACAAACATCTTCGTATTTTCCGGTTGCGACATGTCGGTGGCTAGAGAAGCATTTTTCAATTCACTCATAACGAACACTTATACAAACAATATATCACTACACTTATTCGATAAATTTATAAAATTTATATATTCACACTTTGAGAATTAAAACTTGTTGTGGCAATGTTCTCAGTGAGCCTTAGTCACTGAAATCAAGGTTATAGAAATGAGGTCGAGTTATAAGAATTGAGTTCGGTCTATACCTACTAGGCAAGCATAGAGAAAAGTTTCCCACAGGTTACACTTTCATTTCGACTTGACACAGAGATGAGTTCAAAATAGCATGTCCTATTGATTATTAGGGTCAAAATGAGATGCGAACATGCATAAATTTCATTATAATAACTTTAGGAAGATGGATGGAATTACATAAGCATTCTAACTTGGAGAAGGGGGAGATTGAGTACTTGGAAATAGTACTATGCATTATGTAACAAAAATGTTCAGTATGGATGTCTCTACAATACAGTCCACTTCCGAAAACCGGGACACTTGTTCGGAAACTGGAGCGCGTTTGGATGATAATTTTCTAAAATTATTTTTCTAGTTTAAAATATTTCATTTGTGTATGCTTAATGTGTGAAGAGTTGTTACACAGCATTTATGGGTTTGGGTGCCACGATGAATTGAGTCAAAGTACAAATTTTTACTGTAATCAATGTAATACCTATGAGACAGACTGACACTATACAAGGGCGGAACAATTCGGCGGGTATGCGAGAGTCGTACCATTTTTGTAGATTACATAATGATTGAGGATGCTAGTTCACCCCGACCTAAGATTATTCTCTTAAAACGCTTTGTTTTTGTCACGAGCTATTCTAACCTTATACAGTACCCACTCGATAACCGGGACGCCCAGCTCTGGTTCCGAGGTGCCCGGGTTTTCGTGCACTGCATTATGTTAACATCATCTTGATGACTCAGCAAAACAATAACAACAACAACCAGATGAACATGATGGTATGTTATCTATAATTTCAGCTGGAAACTTAACTTAAGTAATAACTAAGTAATAACTAAGGTAAGTAATATCTATCGCCATGTATAAATAGACCAAACACAAACAAAACATCGCTCGGGACGACAGCCCCATTGCCTCCCTCTCGGTACGTCCCTGATAACATGAGTAACTGTCCATATCCACCTACGCACTATGCGGTCCGATTCCAGTACTAAATTTTTTTGAGACAACAAAAGCTGTCTGAAGGATTTGGGGTTGCAGTTCTCTTCTCTCACGATACTTAGATGATTCACATTTTGTGAATGGTATATCACTTGCAGAAGGATCGTTTCTTGTCACATCAAAAATTTTCTGAGATTGCTTTGGGAACATTAGGAAATTGATTTGCACTATTTTAAGCTCATTAACGCGTCTGCGTTATACTCCGTATTACTATTGTTATGTTGACCAAATGGATTTAGTTTGTATCTGGGTTTGTTTTGCACTTGCTCTTAATTTCAAAGATTTAAAAAAGACGCAACGGAGATAGATATAGTTTCGTCTTTTTCTAATATTTGTAATTTTCATTTGATATATTTAGTGGTTAAAATGTTCCCTCTTACTGCGTTTATATTCTTGCACAGTGAATCCATGTGTCTTAGATTGCTTTGTGAAATTTCGGTAGAACACTGATTTCACAACATACCCAATCGCAGGACTGGAATCCTGGAATGCGTAGTCAGAACCAGATTTAAGGTATTTTTTCTAAAATGCTCGCTTGGTCCAATAACGTGAAGTGGAATTTTAACCATCCGTATATATTTAAGTTTAATGAAATTTTAGTTCGAGAGGCTAGGCTAGGCTAGGCTAGGCTAGCTAAATCTATGAATCACTGTATACAAAAGGTAACTAGGTACCTGACTATGGCAGTTCACCATAGGCGCCAAGTGTGGGTATTGTTAACTAAGGAACTGTAATTATTTTAATTACCCATACTATGTTGGATTATATCCAGCGTTAGGAAATAGGCTAGATCATAGCCTACTCTAATAATGCCTCACAGTAAAATAACCAAGGATGCGGTAATAGCCGAATGGATTAATACACGAAAAGCCTAAAATCGTTAACCATGTAGGGTAGACTTTAAGAATGTATTGCCAGCATATATAAACATGGCATCAAAGTACATATATCCGTTGGAAAAATTTCGATTAGTCATCATATCATTGCGCAACAGGTCATTATAAGCACTATTTTGGCAATTTTCCAAGCTGTTTTAAGGCTACTTCTAAATGTTATTAAGGTAGATTTTTTTTGTAGAACTAAGATTAGCACGAGTTGATTTGAAAAATTTAGAATTTTTCAATGGAATGTTGCTACATTCCTACGTTGCTATGGTAAAGCATTTTGGTCAGTTTGGCTCATTTCGTGCAAACTGTAGTAACTAGGTCTTCAAATTTGATCGTGTTTGATAGGCAATGGACTACTTCCTACTAGGTAATAATACAATTTAAACTTCTAAATTCACAGACTATAGAGTTATGCGACGATTTAGTGTTTTGGTCACATTCTTAAAATCAACCCATAACTCAAAACTCGTTGAATTTAGAAGTTCAAGTTGTATTATCACCTAATAGGAAGTAGTCCATTGCCTATCAAACACGATCAAATTTGAAGACCTAGTTACTACAGTTTGCACGAAATGGCCCAAACTGACCAAAATGCTGGAATGTAACAACATTCTATTGAAAAATTCTAAATTTTTCAAATCAACTTGTACTAATCTTGGTTCAACACAAAAATCATACCTTAATACCATTTAGAAATAGGGTTAAAACAGCTTAGAAAATCGCTAAATTGTCTTTAGAATGACCTGTTGCGCAATGATATGATGACTAATCGAAATTTTTCCAACGGATATATGTACTTTGATACCATGTTTATATATGCTGGTAATACATTCTTAATGCCTATTCTGCATGATTAACGATTTTGGGCTAATCGTGTATTAATCCATTCGGCTACTACTTCATCCCTAGTCCATGATTTTCAGTCTACTGTGAGGCATTATTAGAGTAGGCTATGACATATTCTATTAAAATAGTAAGGATTCCTTACTATTAAAACTCGATTAATGTATATATATATATATATATATATATATATACATTAATCGAGTTTTAATAGTAAGGAATCCTTACTATTTTAATAGAATATGTATATTAATATACCTCATATATGATGTAACTATTATCAAAAAATGATAACTCATCACTCTGTTATGACGCCATCATTACGCATCAAAATTTTAAAAATTGACAAATTTGGTGATTTTTCGTGCGATATCGATTATAGCAGTAGGACAGACGTATTTAGAGATGTTATCTCACATATAATTTATCAATGGTGACCACAGGCGCCCAAAAGGCGCCTCCGGCGGACACAAAGTGTCCGCCAACTCCGCAGCGCAAGCAAGCGAAGCGCGCTTGTAATAAATGAATTCTGGTTCAATGAGTACGTACTAAGCCGTGAGTACGTACTGAGTACGTACTAAGCCGTGAGTACGTACTGAGTACGTACTAAGCCGAAGTACGTTGTATCCCGAGTACGTACTAACCGAGTTTTAATAGTAAGAATACGTAGCATTCTGTTTATAAACATTCAATATATAGTATCCAAAATGATCTATGCATTTGATGGGACCCATCGATAGATTCGATACGTGCTGTCCCGGGCCTTTTTAATTTTCTCGACGGCCCTGCATATATGTATGCGTTTATTTTTCACACGACAGAATCAATAATGATCATGTCCAATAGAAAGGTTTCCAAGAATATTATCATTTTTGGAATCCTTCTAAATGGCGAGAATCGAAAATGATTCTATCGACAGTTGACAAAATTCTAACTAGTGACAACTTTGAAATTCCAACTAATGCAGGCACATTAAACAAGCTACAGTACATTCTCGCAAATGTGAACTACTCTGTACCAATGGTCGAAAAATCTATTTAATTATAAACGTTTATATGCTAGAAAAAAGAAATAAAACGAATAATAAAACTATCGCATCTAACGATTAGATAATTTGTAGTACAAGGAGATAGCAGTTCTCTCCGAGTTCCTTGTGATACGATATCACTTTTTTGTCCAAAAGTTTCCAAACCTTTCTTTCCTCTAACTCATCAACTTGTCTCGCGAACCCTGATTCCTGCTTCTCCCAAGTGATATCTCGCACACTCAGACACACCAATCCCCCTGGCCTTACAAAAGTAGCAAGTTTCTCCATAATCTCAGGCTTTAGCTGCCCGGCTGTGAATGTCCCAATGCTAATGGCAGCATCGTACTGCTGAGTATAAGGTGACATGTCTCCTGAGTACATGTCCAGTTGATGTAATTGCTGATAGACTCCCTTTTTGCTAGCTTCTTCCAACATCTGTTCTGCTAAGTCCACTCCTACCAAGTTCTTATAGCCTAGTTTGCACAATTGCACTCCCACTAATCCTGTCCCCACGCCCACATCGATAATATTACACATCTTTCCGATGGCTAATTCCGTCAGAAACTTATCTAACATATAAGCGCCGTGCACCGAAGCTTCCCAACCAGTTTTCTTATAGAAATCATCGTATAGAGAGGCAGAAACATTATTTATTTCCTTCACTTCCTCAACTGTTATTCCATAATGTGTATCAACTGTCCAGGAGTACAATACTGAATTCTTATCCTCTTTTGAGAGAATTTCCTTTTTCTGTGCCATTAATATGGTGAATATTCTAGTTATTCATGATAGGGATAGTTTAAGTTTATATACTGTGTTATCAGTGAACTGCATAGACACCAAGTTTTGGAAAATCAAATCAAATCTGGGGTGGGCCAGGGGCGAGCGACGGTAAGGGGGCTTGCCCCCCAGAAATTTTTTATACCTTAGACGCTAAAATATCGATATACAGCTATTGTTGTTACCTAGGGAAAAAGAAAATCTCGGACTATAGTGGAATAAAAAGGTAATAGTAGGGATATATATCACATATATTAAAAAGTCCATTGTGCATGCGCAATGGACTTTTTAATACCTCATATATAGACTCAATTAACATAATTTTGGGGTTTAGTTGTAACCTATAAGTTTGTGTGAAGTCCTGTCATACCACAGCTTCCTCCACTGCTCCACTGCTCCCCACAGGCTCCAAACCTGGGTGGGCCCGCCTCCCCAGGTACTGTTATGATTTCGTCTGTCTAATTATAACTATATCTGCGAATGTATACGTAGTGTAATGACAATAGAAATAACATGATGAGAACTGCTGTCGCATACAATGTCATGATCTAGCTTATTTCCTAACGCTAGATCTAATCCAACTACGTATGGGTAATTAACAATTACAGTACCTTAACAATACCCACACTTGGCGCCTATGGTGACTTGCCATAGTCAGCAGTTACCTTTTGTATACAGTGATTCATAGATTTAGCTAGCCTTGCCCAGCTTCTCGAACCAAAATTTCATTAAACTTAAATACATACGGATGGTTAAAATTCCACTTCAACGTTATTGAACCAAGCGAGCATTTAGAAAAAATCCCCCACGGGTCTTTTGAGCGTTTTTGGTAGAGAACTACGAATTTAGCATCATCTTCGCTTATAATAGAAGTACTGAGAGCATGTTCACTAGGAACTGAGAGCATGCTCATTAAAACTAATGAGCATGCTCTCAATCCTTTTCAATACCTCCCATCTTCGAACATTTTTTACAAATCCTGTTGCGAATTCGCCATGCCCTGCCAATTATTATGATTGTTATTTAGCTATATTTTTATACTCTGTACGAGCCATTCCCTAATCCACCACCGACAAAGAATATAATGGCTTTCAAGAAACTAATGAAGAAATCTAAATCTGGTTCTGACTACGCATTCCAGGATTCCAGTCCTGCGATTGGGTATGTTGTGAAATCAGTGAGTGATCTACCGAAATTTCACAGAGCAATCTGGCAAGAAGATTTCAACAAGGTTTCTCAAATGATCAAGAAGAGCGATATAAACGCTCGTGACAAGGAGCTCCGGACCCCACTGCATCTAGCCAGCGCGAAGCTGAACGATCCCATCCTGAAGCTGCTCTGCCACTACAGCCCCGAAGTGGACGCACAGGACAGAGACAAGAAGACTGCTCTCTTCAAGGCTGCAGAGGCTGCCTCTTCGAACGCAGTGAACATCCTCTTACAGGCGCGTGCCAACCCTAACATCTCATCTCGCGACGGGGAAACACCTCTGCACCGAAGCTCTCAGAACAACGACGACAAGTCGGTCAAGCTCCTCGTAGGCCACGGAGCTGATCTAAACACGCCGAATGCGAAAGGTTTGACACCTCTGCACATCGCCGCTCAGGCGGGACACGCCAATCTAGTAGACTTATTCGCGAAAGAAGGCACCAAACTGAACGTGCTGTGCGGGGAATCACAGACCCCCCTGATGGTAGCGGCGGAGCACGGACGGTTGCAAGTGGTGCGCTCCTTGCTGGAGCTGAGAGTGGAGACGGAAGTGAAGAACAGGCAGGGATGGAAGGCGGTGGACCTGGCGCAGATAAACGGACACAACCACTGCAAAAGCCTGATTGAAGACGAAGTGAAGCGGAGAGCGCCTAGACAGCTCCCATCCCTTGAGACGCAGCCCGGCCTCTTCTCAGACAGGTCTAGTTTCGGGGTACCGGCACACAATACGGCCTCCCAACCCTCAGACCGCAGTGAAGAGAGCCCAGGCCAAGGTAGGGGATCGTTCAGTGAAGACGATTCCATCTCGTTCGAGCCGTCACTCCAGGAGCTGGAGAGGCCTAAGTTCAGCTTGTCCAGAGCTCTCCGGCCACTCTCCCCTCCCACCGACCAGACGATGAGTCCAAAGCAGCAGGATCTAGAATCCGACACGGACACTTCCCAGAGTCCTCCCTCATTCCGTGAGCTCCCGATTAGGATATCTCCCTTACACTCCTCCCCTGAAGAGGAGAGGAGGGTAGCTGTGTCTCCTCTGGAAACTCCTGACACCCTTCTTGCCCCCGGCGCCAGTATTGAGCCGACCCCTGTCATAGTGTCAGCGGGAGGAGTCCAGAGCAGTACTCCCATACCGAAACCAGTTCTACCGATTGGCGACCTTGATGCGGAGGGTAGCGACACCTCTGTATCTGAAGACAACCTCTACATTCCAACCTTCAACCCCCTCTCCCCCCTCTCAGATGTGCCTGTTCCCGTCCCCTCCCAGCCCCGCCCCCTCCGGGACTCCACCATCCACCCTAAACCTGACCTCCTACAAGATACTCTACAGGGAGTTGAGAGTCTGGAAAGAGGATATGGAAAGGAGGTGTCAGAAGTGGGTACATCATCCCCTGCCACTCCCAGACACCATGTACTCGCCACAGCTGCACCAGAGCCTACAAATGAGGCGGGAGATGCACAGGCTGGAGTGAAGGGGACAGAGTTGGAAGATAGCTCCGACTTTGATTCAGATCAGGAAGTGCTGCCTGGCAATACGAAGGAGTCTGGAGCTAATCCTATCTATGGCATATTGGATTCTGATAGTGAGAGTTTGTCTCAGCACTCAGCTGAGGTTACTGCTACTTCGTTCGAAATTGAGACTCAAAGAAAGGTTGCAGTGTCTCCTAAAGTTATTTCCGCCGACACCCCAACTCCAGAACCAGTCAGGACCTTGCCGGCTCCTGACTCAGACAACTCTACTCCAAGGCACGGAGCTACCTCACCGCCTGAAGGACAGATACAGCTGGGTCTAGAGGAGTCTTCAGAAGCCAAGCCCTCTTCTCCCCTCCCGCTCAGTGACAACACCACCCTCCCATTTGAATTCCCTGAAATACAGACGCCGTTGCCTACTGTCGATAGCTCCTTCCTTCCAACCGTCTTCAAGTCCATCTCTAAGTTTGAGAGTTTGTCTAGGATTACTGGGACAGAATCCCCACTACTCAGGACAGAAAGCCCCCAAGTTCTGGAGAAGAGCCAGGTCTCTGATATATTCGAACGCCAGCCGCAAGTGCAGCATAATTTCCCCGATACGTACCTTGATGTTCAATTCCCTTCAGCTGTCATTCATTCAAACCCGCCTGTAAAACCACCTGATTCAGCTGCTAATCCTTTAGAAAAGGACAATAATCTATCAGGCACACATGCGACTGCATTAGAAACAGGCGTTAATTCATCTGATTCAGATTCTACTTCATTGAGCACATATGCAAACCCCTCTGATTCAGATGTTAATCCTTTAAGAATAGCTGCTAATCCATTGGGCACAGGTGTTAATCCAACAGGTACAGGTGCAAATCCATCAGGTACATGTGTTAATTCAACAGGTACAGGTGGAAATCCATCAGTCACTGGTGCAAATCCATCAGGTACAGTTGCAAATCCATTAAACTCAGATGTTAATTCTTCAGATTCTGATTCTACTTCTTCAAGCACAGATGCAAATCCATCAGAAACGGAAACAGATCTATCTGGTTCAAGTACTAATCCAGTAAGCACAGGTACTAATCCAGTAGACACATCCGTTAATCCATTGAAAACAGGTGCTAATCCAATAGGCACAGGTGCTAATCCATTGAAAACAGGTGCTAATCCAATAGGCACAGGTGCTAATCCATTGAAAACAGGTGCTAATCCAATAGGCACAGGTGTTAATCCATTGAAAACAGGTGCTAATCCAATAGGCACAGGTGTTAATCCATTGAAAACAGGTGCTAATCCAATAGGCACAGGTGCTAATCCAATAGACACAGGTGTTAATCCATTGGAAACGGATGCTAATCCTTCGAGCAAACATGCTATTCCAAAACGCATAATACCAGGCAATCCTTTCGGAACAGGCAGCCCATCACATCAGTTAGAGTTTGATTCCTCTCTGGCATCAGAGCCTGGTAATCCCGAGCTAGGCGCCTCCCGTGAAGGGACAGTTAGCGATGTCTCTAGTTCAGAAGATGTCCCACTAACTTCACACGCTCCTACCCTATGGCACACGGCTCTATCGCCTAATAGATCAGCTACCCACCTTCCCACTCAAGAAATCGCGTCTCGACATGAATCCCCCACCCCAATCTTCCTCAACACCATCCCAACTGTCCAGCTGACAGACTCCAAGTCTCTCTACACCCTCACTCAGCAGCTGAGCAGGGTACAAACCGAGAAAGAAGGGTTGGAACATAAATTAAGATTGGCAGACCTGAGTTCTGCTAAGATGAGCCATGAATTGGAGAGCTTGAGAGTCAGCTGTTCCGAGCTCCAGCAAGAGAGAACCCGACTGGTGGCGGTACAGCAGGACACTGAGCTATCGATTCGTCAACTCCAGCTGGAACTGCAGCAGAAGTCAAGTGTAAGCTTGGAGGAGAGCGAAATGCTGAAACAGCTGAGCGAGAAAGTCGCCAGGCTAGAAATCCAACTCGTGGAGGAGACAGAAGCCCACACGAATGAAGAAGTGAGGAAGAGAGAACTCGAGTTGCAGCTGCAGCTCTCCCAAACCACAGGCGTCCAGATGTCCAACCGAGTCAACGAGCTTTGCACACAACTAAGTCAGAGTCAGAATGCTCTGGGAGACTTGAAACAGAACTACTCTCAGGCAGCTAGTAACTACGAGACGTTGAAGAAAGGCTACGATACGGTTGTGTCGCAGAAGGAGGGGCTGCAGTGTGAGGTATCCAGGTTAGAATCCCATGCTACCACCTCTACTGTAGACATTGAGAAGTTGCGAACTGAGCTGAGTCTAGTGAGCGAGGAGTTGAGGAGGAAGGAGAGTAAGATGGAAGACCTGCAGACCTCCATCCTCCAGCAGAGCGGTGAGGCCAGCAATCTGCTGCAAGGGAAAGCGGACAGTTTGAGAGAGGTGGAGAGGCGTGCGAGTGAGGACAAGAGGGGACTAGAGGTGCAGCTCGTGAATGCTAACGCTGAGAACAGCAAACTTCAGGGAGAGCTGCTACGAGCAGAAGAGAAGTCGTCAGCTCTGGAGAGAGAAGTTCAGAGCTCAAATGATAAAGTGAGACAGAGCTGTGCGGAGATGGAACAGCTGAAGGGGAGTAGCAGTGCGAGCGAGAGAGCGAATCAGAATGCATCTTCCGTCCTTCAGGCTGAGAAGGAGTTCCTGGAGAGAGAGAACGCCACATTCAGAGAGCAGATCCGAGCTGCACAGGCGAGGTTAGATAGTCTGGAGCAGCAGCTGACGGATAAGAATGGCGAGTTGAAGCACGCGGAGTCTCTACTCTCCGAGCGAGGCAACCTGGTCACTATCCTACAGCGAGATGTGGACCATAACGCTCTGATGTTAGCGAGTACGACAGATAAGTTGAAGTCAGAGGAGAAGGGTAGCGCTAGCCTCAGCAAACAGCTGGAGCAAGTATCCGCAGCGCTGGACGCTGCTAAGCAGGAGATGAGCCTGCTCAGGAATCAGCTGGAGCAGTCGCGCTTCCAGCTCAGCGAGCAGAAGTCCCTGACTGAGAAGCTGGAGAGCAGGTACCAGGCCGAAGCGAGGCAGACGCAGAGTTTGATGACGGAGAGCAGAGCCAGTGCGGAGGAGGGCAGACACGGACTGCTGCAGGAGCTGGCGCTGCAGAGAGAGAAGAACTCGAACCTGCAGGAGCAGCTGGCGGAGAGTCAGGAGAAGTCCCGCGAGTTCCAGGAAGAGGCGGCCGCTAGCAAGCGCGAGCACGCCCTACTCGTGCAGGCGATGGGACAGGAGCAGCAGAGCTGCCGGGAGCTGCAGGGTGCGAATGCGCGTATGCAGGAGGAGCGCACCAACTCTGTCAGCGAGCAAGCAAGCCTGCAGGGCAGCGTCTCTATTCTACAGCTCGAGAAGGCGACCCTCTGCAAGGATATGGAGAGTCAGCAGAATCTGATACAAGAACTGACGCATAAGATTGAGGAGAGTGCTAAGGAGGTTAGCGGGATAGCTCAGGCTAGAGAGTGTGTGGAGAGTCAGCTGAGGGTTGCTGAGAGTGGGACATTAGAACTACGGACTAACTACGAGAGACAATCTCAGTACATCGATTCGCTGAAGAACGAGCTGACAGCTGCCAGGAGGGAGCGGACAGGGAATGACGCAGCGCTGTTCGAAATGAATGATAAGAAACTGAGACTTGAAGAAGAGTTGGTCAATTTGCGAGAGGAGAAAAACCACGCCCAGGCAGAGGCCCGCGAGTGTAAATTGATGTGGGAGACAGAGGTGAAGTCCAGATCTAAGCTAGGGATGAAGATACTGCAGCTTGAGAAGGACCGAGAGGAATCTGAGAATCTTCTCAAGTCGGAGAGAGTGGAGAGCGCTCAGGTTGCTGGCAGTGTGAGTGCGTTAGAGAGCAAGATACTGCAGCTTACTGAGGCCAGCAGCAGAGCTGAGGAACAGAACAGGACTCTAGGCACTGAACTGAAGTCTTATAAGAAACGGATCAAAGACTTCGAGCTGAGAGAGCACAGGTTCCCTGACATGAAGGCTGAGCTTAGCAAGGAGAAGATTACGTTTGAAAACAGTCTGAACTTGATGAGAGATCAGCTGTCTCAGTCTAGAGAAGTTGCTGCCTCTCTCAAGAGCGACAACACGACTCTGAAGGCACAGCTCTCCAACACTGCGAGGGAATTGAATGAAGTGCAGGCTCTACTGACTAGACTCAAATCTGAGAACTCCCAGGAGGGAAAAGCCTATCTACAGCTGACAGGAGAACATCAGAGGATGCGGGAGGAGCTGTTGAAGAGTCAGCAGGACTGCGGTCAGAAGGAGAAGCTCTACCTGCGGACAAAGGAGGCGGAGATGCAGAACCGGCGAGATTTTAACCACAAGTTGCAAGAGCTGAATTCACACATCCTAGAGCAGACGCAGGCACAGGAGCAGCTGGACAGATCTAAGCGGGAGGGAGAGATGCTCCTGATCCAGGAGCTCGAGAAGAAGACCTCGCAGCTAGAGTCCGAGCTGATACTCGCGAAGAGGAGTAACTTGGATCAGACGTGGAGGGAAGAGTACAATCCACAGCGGTACAGCAGCTCCTACGCATACAAGGATAGCAAGAGCAGAGAGGCCATGAGGTACAAGGATCCAATGCAGGATGTCCATGCTACTTATCATGTTAACGACGCGTTCTCACGTCCTCAGTCGTCTCTGTTATCAGGAGACCCACTCGGCCACAGCTTCATACCTCCATATGAGCCGGCTAGCACCCAGCACTATCACGCGCCAAGCGCTCGGCCTATTCGAGAGTCCAAATGGCTGGATACTCTGGACAGTAAGATAGCTGACCACCTGAGTGTGGCTGACAGCATTAATGTTAGCTCTGCTGAGCCGACTTTTCTCTCCCGGGACAACGACCCACACTTCACTGCCATATACCACAATTACGAAGTTAAATAACTTTTTTCCCAATAATTATGCCTTTATATTCCGTACGTATATCATACAAGTACGTAAGTGCTACTTTCTTTTTGTATTAGTTAGGACATCTGTAATGTTAACCTTCCCTAAATATTTCACCAATATATCACTTGAAATTATCGACATGATAACTGTACTTGGTAGTTGCAGGGAATTATCACCCATCTGGTCCGGACTCCGATGAATTGGGACAGCACTAATTTTCATTGCCCCCTCCCAGTACAACTTTGCAACTTGTACACTGATGATCAGGCTATAGTCATATCCAAATGGGGACGTTGCATTAGTTCGAATTTTATGAACTGTCACTAATTCGAATGGATTTCCAATGTACTGTCATTAGTTCGGATGGATTTCCAATGTACTGTCATTAGTTCGAATGGATTTTCAATGTACTGTCATTGAGTGGCATTTTGGAAGAGATATTTATAAGAACTGAGGGGAAAGCAGCATTTCTGCTGAGAATATGAGAAAATGTAGGATGATAACTTTTAATAATTGTATTGGATGAATTTCGTACCTCAAAAGTACGTTGTTAACTTCGATGTTAACAACAAATAATACGTAGATCATATAATAGTCGTAATGACCAACAGCACATTGAAAATCCATTCGAACTAATGACAGTACATTTAAATCCATTCGAACTAATGACAGTACATTGAAAATCCATTCGAACTAATCACAGTACATTGAAAACCGATTTGAACTAATGACAGTACATTGAAAATCCATTCGAACTAATCACAGTACATTTAAATCCATTCGAACTAATCACAGTACATTGAAAATCCATTTGAACTAATGACAGTACATTTAAATCCATTCGAACTAATCACAGTACATTGAAAATCCATTTGAACTAATGACAGTACATTTAAATCCATTCGAACTAATCACAGTTCATAAAATTCGAATTAATGACAACATCAAAATTCGAACTAATGCATGCGCTCATTAAATATACAGCTATGTATTAATTAACATTCCTCACATCCTGATAATTATGGAATAATGCAGTACGGGTTCTAGAGATAATTATACCGAAGCCCAAAAAAGCGTTTAATGATAGAGGAATTCGCCATATATACGTAAACGCAGTTCGTAGTACGTATTAGAGGATCCTGAGCTCGGCTTGGGTACGTTGGGCCGGGCCGTGTTCGATTATTCGGTTCCGGATCTAAAAATCTTATTTATATGTAGACATTTCGTTTTTAAAATAAATTTATTGTCATCAAAACCCGTCCAATATTTTTATCTTCCGTACAATTTATTTTCTACAAATATGTTCCTTTTTGTTCATAAACATTCCCAAACTACTTGTAGCTAATACTACATTATCTCGGCTAATAAATATAGATTTGTAACAAGGTTTTATATCAGTACATCCTCGATTATCCGAACGATCTCAAGCTCACTTTCGGCATTTGAGTTTTTGATTTTATAGAATTTTTATATAATAATACGTAGTTTAGTACAAAGCTTTGCTTTTCAACAATTTTGTTTCATTCAACATTATGAAACTCCTTCAGTACTTCGCCCTAGTTTTTAAATAGAAGACATGATAATTTAGATTCACTGCTTCTAAAAATATTAAATTTGTGATATTTGTATCATCCGAAGGAGTGATCAGACCATAATTCATTCATCGACAAAAATGCAAGAGAAGAAGAGTTCGCTGGAAAAGCATTACTAAGAGAACCTTAGATCTGTCCCTCGAGAGAACTCTAGCTTAGGCTCTGAGAGCCCCGAATCGCTTGCATAGATGTCTCAGAGAATGGATATTGTGACATCATCTCACTGACATTTCTGTAGCTAGGATTTAGCTAGTACAAATCTACACAGGTGCGTATGAGGTTGTGTATAATGTACCAGAGAGATTGTATATAGATAATATCCAGTTTTCTCTCATTTTCTCATTACCATATATGATTAATAGAAAATTAACTTCTTAAAATAAATAATGGTTTTTCAAAAATCTGAAGCTGCAGGAGACGTAAACCTGACTACAGCATGAAGATTCTTTGAAGATGTTACAGCACTGTAAATTAATGCAACGCAGTAAATTCTGATTCAATATACAGGGTGGTCCACGGATAATCTACTGATTTAAAAATGTTATATTTCAGGAACTTCATCTCAGATTTTTAGGAATGACACTCGTTTTATTGCCCAAACTAATACACTTTGATATTTACTAGCAAAAATCCCGTTAGATTATGTCATTGCGTTTAGAGACTGAAATGAAAGTCAACATTGTGAAATGGTACTATGAAAATGTTAAGAGTATAGTCAGAACACAAAGGATGGTTCTAGCAGTGAAAACTGGTCCTGGTGCTGGTTTATTGGCAACTGAACCATTCTCCTCGAATTTCTTAACAAGATTCCTGATTGTTTGTCCACATGGAGCTGTTTTTGTGAAGTTTGGGCAATAAAACGAGTGATCATAAATCTGAGATGAAGTTCCTGAAATATAACATTTTAAAATCAGTAGATTATCTGTGGACCACCCTGTACTATTTTAAGAAAAAATTCAATCACACTTAATTTGAAGATTGATTAAATTAAAACACACTCTTATGAGGTTGTACATTGGTTATACAAAACGCTAGACTATGATGAACAATTAACAATTATGTAATGTAGCGAAGAACAAACAACAAGTATGTATTTAATTGAGTATAAGTAGCTAATACGAAGTTTACAATATGATGAATAGCCTCACTTAATTATGTACATGTATTCCTGTACAAATTACCTTCTGCTATTCTCCCAATCTCTACTATACTGATCTACCTTACTCTACTCTATTGTCATTACAATTAGTTTAAACTAAGGTTTGACTGTTTAAGAAACCTAAATATAGAATAACCGCCACTTATGCATTTTGCATCTTTAGTCTTCCAAGGGGTAACTATATACAGTGTATGCCCTATCCATACTATGTATCCGATTGATCTATCTTTTTCATTGACCTTAGATTATGCAAGGTATGCACCTTTTTGAATGACCGTAGGTGGTCTGTGTCTGAACAGGGAGTTTTGTCCTGAATCGCCGAGATGATTCCTTGCTTGAATGTAACAGAGAGAAGCTCAGTTAGATCGCAGATACTGGGATACTGATTTATAGCCCACTTCACATAAACTAGGAATTCATTCCAATCTATTTCTCCATCCATGTCCATATCAAGGGTATTCATAGCTTTCTGTGCGTCGCTATAAGATAGCGAAGTAAAGTAAGATTTCATAAAACAACTGTAAAATGTTCTGTAGTCAAGTTTGTCTGCTCCTAATTCCTCTTTCCTGGTATTATACGTATCCCATTTGTCCCGAAGCTGTGCAATCAACATCTTTGCTTGAGGTGTTGTTTGTTTGCATTCTGCAATCACGTCCCTCATGGCAGGAGTTATGTGTCCTCCAGTTCGATCGAAGAGCAGTGCTAGTCCTACTGGTGTCATGTACTCCTCTTTTCGATTATTGATTAGATCCTCATACATTTTAGCCTTCATTAGCTCACCTCTCTCTTGAGTAAATTCTGCATGTTCACCGAAGTACTCATTTAAATCTTCTAAAATCATTTCTTCAGTGACAAGTGTATTCATGCGAATTGGTCTTTTCGCACTGAAGAACTTTGCCATATCAAACTCATTTTCATTATAAACCCCCCCGGCTATTCCTCCGAAATTAAACGAAATGTCGAATATTCTCTCTCCAGACACGCATTGTCTAGAATGTGGTGGCATTCCTGTTGTTATCTTAGTAACCTCTATCGCCGCTTTCCTCAAGTAGGTACAATTGTACCTCTCAAGAACCTTCGTGTTTCCTAATCGGATGAGATTCATCAATGTAGTGCTGGAACAAGCGTGTCCGAAAGCAGATCCTTCCTCACACACACCTGCCCATATCCCATTCGCCCCTGTTTTGAGACATTCTAGTTGTACAGCATCGGCCAAACCCCATTTTTGATGAACATGCGTTAATAGATTCCCATTCCTCCATCCGACTGAGTTCATCACACTGCGTACCCTTTGTGTCCACTGAGCCATTTCTTGAGGCATATATTCGCCAGTGGCGTCTTCATACATCAGTCCTATTGGCCGCATGGAATCATCAAGTCTCCCCAGAAACCTGACTATTTCTAATACACGTCCTGGAAACTTCTCCATCACGAATGGAAAATCTCTAAAGTTGACGAATATGTTTGCATCGGAGCATAGGTTCTGTTTGGTCCATTGTATTCGTGAGAGGAGCAGTGAGCACAAATCCTTAATGAGACCTTTCTTGTTCCATTTGAGTCTACTGTCATCCAGATCCATTTCGATGATAGGGTTATTCATCTTCAATTCTTTCATCTTTAGGAGTGCGATTGGAACTGTTTGAGTATCTATGATTCCATTGTCAATGGTTTCAACGAAGTTGACGAATGCGTAGAAACCGGAAATATCTTCACCTCTCTCTATCAATTCTCGTACGAAGACATCGTCCACTCGTCCAGCTTCCGAGAAAGTAGCCACGACTATATGTTGAAATCCGCATTTTTTAACATGTGTGAAAATGTTCCATTTATCTTGAAGTGTGTGTCCTCTGGTCTGACTGACTGTAGTCTCTCTGAGTGAATTGTCTAGAACGAAGGCGTCTAAGTCTTTGAGGATTTGCTCTCTTCTTTTAACAGGTTCTTTTGGACGATTTTGTTTTTTGAAGACAATGCAAGACATCATTGTTGATTGTATTTAATATTGTAATTTGTTTAAGTATCTTTACAAACCATTTTCTATTTATATAGAAACTAATTTATTAAAATCCAACTAATCAGATGTTCAACCTGAATATTTGCAGTAGCTGTGTTTGAAACAAAGCTAAGATATATAGGGGTGCTTCAAGTGCTAAAATTATTTGTTTATGTAATATGGTTTTGAACTACGTATTCGTAAATCAAATATTTAATGCAACAGGTGGAGATTAGTCAATCCTTTAAAAAAGGGAGCCCTGATCCAAGTCCTTTAAACCTTTTGATCAAGTTTACTGATAAAATGGTCTTAGATCTTGTAGATTGTAGATTATGAAGTTTAGTTTGTTTGATCCTAACTTTGGACTATTTGAACTTTCTTGTGATGAAAATAAAACTATCTGAGCATATCGGATTGTTATGTACATGTATTAATTTGTTGAGAACAACAATCCTTTCACATTTAACTATTGTAAGTAAATTAAAATTTTTATAAATTAATGCGAAAGAGCCGGATTCTGTTTCGGTTGGAAGATCGATTTGATAGACGAGAAATTTGATTTATTTGTAGTATATAAATATATCTAATGTACTACTTAGCAGAACCTTTCTATTGAATCATTGGAATTGACATACCGTTAGTCCCTGAATAATCACCGGGACGATTATTCAGGAAAATACGGTATTATCTGGAAAGAAATTTGTTAAAATAGTTAAAATAGTAATTAATCATGAAACTTAAATCAAGTTGTAAATATTTCAATGTACAAGACACTAGTCCTAGCCTGTAGTATTGGACGTCATGAGAAGGGCGTGTTTGAACATAAAAATCTCAGACCCGATCCTGCTTTGATTTAAAAAATTGGATCGTACGATCATTGCATTGATTCAAAAGTAATGCCTTAGTAACGAATATACATCAAAGGAATTATTTAGTGATTCATCCTACCTCATTCTCTCTAGTTTTGATTTAACATTTTATTCAGTGATACTCTGCGAAAGGCTTTATCACGTTCACATGTCTGTACTAAATAACCAAGACAGTAGTTTTAACTGAACTAAAAACAGATGTTGCTGAGACCATTAGAATCAGACTTAGGCTAGTTGTTAATTAATACGTATACGTATTTGTTCGTAGCAATTTAAAACATGATACTAGAACACATATGGTCTGCCTGATGATTAGAAATCATACATGAATGATTGCAATTGATTGTTTTATTCTTATGGACACAATACATACCCCACAAAGTCACATCTCTCACTCAGCTCATTTCTCTCCATTATTTTAAAATTCTTGATTCGCAACTGACTATCTCTTTATTTTGGTATTTGAACGCGTTAAATAATATCGTATATAAACTCGAATGATTAAATTGTTAATACGAATGAATTCTGATTCACCTAGGGCCCTAGGCGATGATTCGTTTTGTTTTAGCCATTAATAATTAAAGATACGTATTACGTTACAATTAGCAAATTATCATTTAAATTATAACTTACTCAAATCAGGCCCCACAGTGCAGTGGAGTGCAAGAATTGGACAGGATGCGATCGAAGTGGATTGAATAAACAGGATAAGTCTAACATCGTTAAGCATACATAATAGACCTTAATAATGTAGAAACATGACGTCCCAGTACACATATCCGTTGCCACGATTTTGATTAGTCATCATATGATTGCGCAATTGGCTATATTTAAAATCATCCTCTCTCAAAACCCTGTATTAAATCTTCAATATTCTTCCCCCTCCGACGCTGCGTCTGAATTAAACGCTGGTAAAATAGATCTGTTTACAATTGTATAAGCCGCAGTGGTATCAAACTCTGACAGGCTTAACAGTTAACAAGAGCCCGTCTTTTGGGCTTAGAACTCCCTCAGTAGCTTACATATCAGAATCTTCATCTCGGCTAGTGAGAAGTGCTGTCGTATGCAATTACAGGGTGTTTCAAAAGTCTTGGCCCCTCGAACATTTTAAATTATATACTACATAAAATACATTCACTCTAAATCTCATTTACCAATATAATCACCTTTCAATTCTAGTACTTTCTCAATTCGATTAGGCATACCACTCACTAAATTGATATCACAATCAATACCACTCCAGGCCAATTTCAAGTTCCGAATTAGGCTTTCCAAGGAGTTAACTTGCCCCAACTTATCCAGGTTATCAGCTAATATTGACCATAGATTTTCGATGGGATTTAGGTCAGGAGAATTCGCCGGCCACTCGCCTTTCTTCCAATAGCGGGGAAAGTTGTTTCTACACCTTCTGAGTAGTTTTCGCCGTATGTGCTGGAGCTCCAACCTGCATGAATAAAAAATCGGACATATTTGACAACATCGATCTCTCCAATACACCTCCTGATGTGCAAGAACGATTAACGGCATTAAGACAAGTGACACCTAATATATTGTCGCGTTTAGACTGTTTCTGGGGAATTATGTGAAGTTCTGAGAGAGCACGGTGTGACATCATGCCCCATACCATGACTTTAGCAGGAAATTTCACCTTGAGAACTGGGCTGATATCTTTGCCATTTTTGCTCCACACTCGATCGTTCTGTCGGTTTGTTGTTGAAAATAGTTCAAATGGTGACTCATCTGACCAGAGAACTTAACTCCAATCTTCAACAGTCTCAATTCTTATTATTACGGGCGAAGGAAAGTCGATTCTCCTTGATCCTATCTGTAATTCGTGGTTTTAGGGGCTGTTTGAATGCCCTAGCACCTAGATTTTGTGACAAATGTCGGTAAACAGTTGTTGAAGAAGCAGAATAACCTTTTTCAGCCAGGTTCTTGGTAATAATTCGTGTTGAATGTCTTCTTTTGTCTAAAGATTTCGATATTACTATTTTGGCGGGCCGATTAAGAATTTTCGGACGCCCAGATCTTGCCTTTGTTTCCATTGACTGACCACGATTAGCTGCAGCCCACCATCTTTTTATGGAACGTAATCCGGCACCTATTTTGTTTTGATACGATTGATAAATGATCAGACAAGGTGAAATTTTTATAATAATCGAGGATAAATGATAGTAAATCGTTGTCGATAATGCGTAAGAATATGAAAGCTGTGATTATATTATGAGAGGAGTGATATCTAACTATGTGAATTTGATTTCTATGTTTGTTGGTTCTATTAGAATAGGTGCCAAGACATTTGAAACACCCTGTACGTGGTCCAGCTGAGAAAGGAATAAGAGAGTAGGCATGTTTACCATCTAAATTCTATTTGTTAATTCTGTCTGGGTTGTACTGTATAGGGTCTACCCATACTGTGGGGTTCTGACAAAAATAGCTGTAAATCGATAATTGAATGTTTAAGATTTTTAAAAATTGGTTGCAAATCCCCCAAGTTTGTATTTACAGACACTGGAGTACTATACACCGCTACCATGCACCAAAAACATCGTTTTTATTTTAGTAATTATTAGTTATATTTATAATATACAAGTCGGGTTTAAGCTCATAAACAGATTCGAGTTCGGGTTTCATATCGTCGGATCGAGTTCTAAAAAGTAGACTCGATTTCAACTCTGTGGTAAGCTGGTAAAGGTTAACAACTAAGAATGATGTTATAATTGCGTGTTGTCAATTCATGTGAATTATCCTATTTAATCGAAGTTTTTATAATTATAAGACTGATTCCTACTTGAAGACAATTTGTTTGTCGTCAATCAACATTGCTACAAACAAATAAGTATTATTGTGTACAATATGACAAAAATAAGAAAAAGAGCAATCATATTCATCGCTTCACATCAACACTGTAGAATATAATAATACGTATCTTGCATCTGAAATGCTACAAGTATGGTGTGACTGGAAAGCAAGGTTGCAACCGAATAGTTCAATATTCGGTTAGACCAAATACTATTTGGCAAATAGTTGATATTCGGTTGGGAACCGAATATCAGTATTCGTATTCGGTTTGAGTAACCGAATATCAGTATTCGTATTCGGTTAGAGTAACTGAATATTATCAGTATTCGTATTCGGTTGGAGTAACCGAATATCAGTATTCGTATTCGGTTAGAGTAACTGAATATTATCAGTATTCGTATTCGGTTGGAGTAACCGAATATTATCAGTATTCGTATTCGGTTGGAGTAACCGAATATTATCAGTATTCGTATTCGGTTAGAGTAACCGAATATTATCAGTATTTAATTCATATTCGTTAGAGTAACCAAATATTATCAGTATTCGTATTCGGTTAGGGAACTATTCATGAATACTGATATTTGGTTAGGGAACTATTCATGAATTGATATTCGGTTCAATCGGTTTCAACCTTGCTGGAAAGTATATATTAGTTGCGTGCATTCATGGTATCTAGGGAATAGAAATAGTTTGTATTTAAATGTATATTAGTCACTAATAGATATTTATCGTAGAATGGGACAATCTGGAGTTTGGCCTCTCCCGTATTACTGTGACAATTGCCTGATTTGTCGACTAAATGGGTGTTTATGCAGAGCTCCTCAATATCCTATAATCCCAGAAATAGTATTAACTCTACAAGATATACAGAATTCTCAGAATACTCTTAACACGCTTTTTGGAAATGTGAATCTCACTCCAAATGCTGTTCTAGGGCCCCATTCTACCACGGACCTAGCATATCTAAAAAAGGTCAGAGTGTCTCAATCGTATGAAAACGTAATAATGGTGATGTTTGCTGCAGCGAAAGAAGGTAATTGGAATCACGTTTTTAAGATCTTAACAAAAGACTCACTCATAATAAACTGCATTCCTTGTGGGAGGGCATGGGGAGTATTGCACCAGGCTGCGTGGAATGGAAATTTAAGTGTCGTGATGAATTTGATCGCTTTTAAGTCTTGTGATCCTTTTCTGAAAACTAAACAGGAAAGGGGAGACAAATATGGACCAGGAAAAACAGCCGATAAACTTACCGATAACGCAGATATTCGTCAAGCTATCGTAGAAGCTCAAGAGAGGAAGAGAAAAGAGAGGGAGGCACTTCAAGATAAATCTTTCATTTCAGTAGGGTATGAAAAAGACTTAAAAATTGATTCTCTGTTCCTTGCTTTAGCCAGTTTCCAGCATGTTCTATACCCCGAACAAATATCCACAAAAGATTCGCTCCTGTATTCAACGCTAATGCAAGAGTCATTTGAATTTATTAACCTTGAAAGTCGGTGGGAATTGGCAAGGAAGGAAGTTGCATTACAGCTTCAAACAATCGATATTGCCACTGCGAACTTTCTTGCAACAGGGGATGAAAAGGGAGACATTTTCGAACCAAAATTGGAAAGGAAGGAAGATTTCTTTAAACGAGTCATTCATATATACACGAAGAACAATAATATAGAAAGTGAAGATTCATTATATGACCATAAACCTTTCTACTCTGCTCTAAACAAGTCGCTACGAATGCAAGGTGGACGCGTAAAAACTGCTCTAGGTGAGGACCTAGCCTTGGCAGCCTACGGCATTCTGCTTAACTCAGTCATCATGTTCTGGAACGAGCTCATCCCAACCCAAGTGATGACGTATAGGGGGTTGGACCTACCGCTTAGTGTCATTGAAGAATACAAAGTAGGGAAATCTTTCACATGGCTCTGTTTTACTTCATCATCAGTAAAGAAGGAAGCAACAAAATGGTTTGGTGCAAAAGGAGGTACAAATGTCAAGTGTATTTTTCATATTCTCAACGAAAATGTTGGAAAATATTCATCGAAAGGAATATCAAAAATTTCTAAATATCAAAGCGAAGAAGAATATCTCTATCCGAGCGGTGTGAAGTTCCGAGTGGTCAATTCTGAATATGATTCTGGGATGGCAAACTTGACGATTATTCGTGAAGATTATCAAAATTCTCCAAAAACCGAAGAGGCTTGTAGTTTAATGTAATATCATACAAGTATTGTATTTAGTCCCCCCCCCATTTAGCCTGCTTTAGCAAGAACTATGATATTTATCATATTTATAACCTTAATTTTTTTGGTAGTACTAAACAATGATTGTGTTTGATTTTTATGTTATATAAATAATAATATTGTAAGACTAATGTAACAAAAAATTTCTCGAATTCTTATCAGAAATATTATGCCATTTGAAAATAAATTATGACGTCATTTCCTCTATTTTTCCTATTAGTTTGCTTTCAATTCACGTAGCTCCTCCAAAATGCCCAACTCAACAAACGCAAGAGGATCGTAGAGTCAGTGGAGCAAGGTCAAGCTGAATTGCTGATATTTTTCAGGTCAATTCTACCACAATACGCCGTGTTACCAAGCGGGCTAATTCAGATGATTCGTTAGAACATAAAAAGGGTACCAGTCGATCATCTGTAAAATGGAGAGCATCAAATTAAGTTGTGCTCGCTTTAGATAATGATCCCCAAAAGTCAGTGAGGGAAATCGCATCTAATTTGTACCAAAATACAAGTAAGAAAATCAATGTTTCCAAAAGCACAGTTCATAGATATTTGAAAATAATACATTACACCAAGCCATATTCCGTCAAGTACCAAGATTCAGAGAAAATCGCGTTCATCGCTTAGAATGAGCAAAAAATAATGAAACGAATTGGTATCATGCAGTATTCGCAGACGAAGCTACCTTTTGGCTTCTAGGGTGGGAGAGTACGAATGTGGAGTAAGGGGATCAGAAAAGGGTTTTTCCAACTGTGAAACATTCAAGCAAGGTGAATATTTGGGCGCCTTTTCATCGGTTGGCCCTTTCCGCTGTGTATTTCCACCCAAATAGACGCATCGTTATTTGTGAATATCCTCCAGTGACACTTATTCGATACAGCTGAGGTATATAATGACAAAAAAGTAATTGATTACTAGAATACAAAATTATGTAGCAAAAAGTAATTTAATCCTAGAAAATCTCTAATCAAGTCAGGTTTTGCATGGAATCCCAAATTGGCTTCATTAAAGTCTGAAGGTAATATTATCTATTGATAAATTCTAGTAGGCTGAGAGCATGGTGTCCTTTTAATTAACTCACTACATGCTCTGCTAATATTCAAAGGATTTAACAATTTCAAAATATTATGGTTGTCCTAAGTTACATATATACTTTGATTTGTGCGTGCGTAGCTGCATTCACATGGTTCTATTTACACAAATTCCTAATGTTCCTGTACTACCATCTCAAACTGAGGTGGTATTTCCCAGGTCCAAAACTAGTCTCACTCTTTGGACATGATATTTTAGAGTTCGGAGAGAAAGAGCTGCAAAGGCTACAAGGTTACGTAAAAGAGTATCCTCGCATGCATCGCATAGTCTATGGCCCCTGGGCTAGAGTAATGGTAGTCTGTCCTGAACTCTTAGCAGAGATATACAACAATGTGCCGGATAAAGATCCTATTTTCTATGATATGGCAAAGGATTTGTTAGGAAATGGACTTGTGTCTAGCTCGGGTACGATTTGGAAACGGAACCGACGACTCCTGACTCCACTTTTCCATGCTAAATGTCTGGAGAGCTTCTGTCATGTCTTCAACCAAACAGGAAATACTCTCGTTCAAGTGTGTGCAAGGAGTATTGGCAAGGATTCCTTTGATTTCGCTCCTCTTGTGCGTCTTGCGACTTTTGAAGCTACAATAAACGCCATTTGTTCAAAAAATGCTAATGTTCAGGAGGATATTGATAGCTGCAAGAAAGAGAAGACTTATATGCAAATGCAGGATCAAATTTCAGAAGCATTCCTAGCCAGATTATCAAATCTGATATACATTTTCGATATTATATACTTCAGAACTCAAACTGGGAAACGTTACCTTGAAGCGTGTCGAGGCTTGAAAGGCTTGATGCAAGAATACATACGGGAGCGGAGGGAAGAGAAAGAAGAGAATGAGAAGAGAGGTTACCATGACATGCTGGACTTAATAATGAGATCGCGCGATGAAGAAGGTAACGGAATGTCGGATGGAGAAATGATCGATGAGCTAAACACATTCTTTTTTGCAGGTTTTGAAACTTCAACTTGTGGTATTGTATTCTTAATGTATTGTCTGTGTACACATCCGGAGTGGCAGGACAAATGTCGAGAAGAAATCAATGAGGTGTTAGGAGAACGTAATTTTATTGAATGGGAAGATCTACCTAAACTAGTATGTGTTACCAATTGCTTAAAAGAATCGCTCAGGTTATACAGTCCTGTTACTCTCGTACAAAGAATTATGAAGAAACCTTTAAAGTTGGATCATTGGACGCTTCCAAAGGGTACAATGATAGACATTGGCATCCAAAGTCTCCATTACAACCCCACAGTATGGGTAGACCCCATGCAATACAATCCAGAGAGGTTTAACAAAGGGAATTTAGATGGTAAACATGCCTACTCTTTTATTCCTTTCTCAGCTGGACCACGTAATTGCATAGGACAGCACTTCTCACTAGCCGAGATGAAGATTCTGATATGTAAGCTACTGAGGGAGTTCGAGTTTTCTCTAATACCTGGGTATAAACTGGTTAGGGAAACTAGAACAGTTCTAAGCCCAAAAGACGGGCTCTTGTTAACTGTTAAGCCTGTCAGAGTTTGATACCACTGTGTCTTATACAATTATGAACATAATTTCAGGCTATGATTATTATTATTATTATCCTTACTATTAAAACTCGATTAATGTATCCTTACTATTAAAACTCGATTAATGTTTATATATGTGTGTGTATATATATATATCTCTGTAACGAATTGATTGAAGAAACTGCCATGCACAGAAAGCTGATTTTTGGCATGCGGGAGTCTTTTGGCTATGGCTCCACTAAGTTCTGAGTTCAGACGAAAATGTCGACTCATCATCGAATTATGACGTCATTCAAGTAACCTTTTTTATAATTTGAAATTTCAGTTTTTCGACTATAACTCAGCCATTTTAGGCGATAGAAGGCTGAAATTTTAATAGAATATGTATATTAATATACCTCACATATGATGCAACTATTATAAAAAAATGATGACTCATCACTCTGTTATGACGCCATCATTACGAATCAAAAATTTTAAAAATTGACAAATTTGGCGATTTTTCGAGCGATATCGATTATAACAGTAGGACAGACGTATTTAGAGATGTTATCTCCCTTATAATTAATCATTGTGATCCCAGGTGCCCAAAGGGCGCCTCTGGCGGACACAAAGTGTCTGTCATCCGCGCAGCGCAAGCAAGCGAAGCGCGCGCTTGTAATTGTTTAAAATGTAAGCATCAATCATGCAAAATTGTTAATGGTGCTGTCACGAAAATTTTGGTCCGCGAAAAAAAATGGAAAATTGGTCATATGCTGAAAATTTTGGTCCTGCAATGAACCAATTTTGCATGGAATATTGGTCCGGGGGACCATTTTATCGCAGTTAACCCGATTTCTCCAATTGAGGAGGTAATGTATCAAATAATTAGATAATCTAAAATGTAGTACGTATATCTAATTAGAATTCTAATTAGATAGTCAATGAGAAACTTTTTCGTGATTTTTCGCCACTAACTCTGCAAACCGAGGGGCTGTTTTGCTGAATTCATCTCAAATCTCCTTGCATTCTAATCTGTTACGCTGCTTGGTTTTTATGGCAATCAGAGACTAAAACCCAGCCTCACATAAGTAAGTTGACGAAAATAGATTAAGAATCAAATTAAACATTCTGTTGATTTTCGTGATTATTGGTAACATCTTCACCCAGAAGTTTTGGGACAAAGTGAATTATAATCCTAGCCATAGCCTACTCTAATAATGCCTCACAGTAGACTGAAAATTATGGACTAGGGATGAAGTAGTAGCCGAATGGATTAATACACGATTAGCCTAAAATCGTTAACCATGCAAAATAGGCATTAAGAATGTATTACCAGCATATATAAACATGGTATCAAAGTACATATATCTGCTGGAAAATTTTCGATTAGTCATCATATCATTCCGCAACAGGTCATTTTAAGCACTATTTTGGCAATTTTCTAAGCTGTTTTAACCCTATTTCTAAATGGTATTAAGGTGTAATTTTTGTGTTGAACCAAGATTAGTACGAGTTGATTTGAAAAATTTAGAATTTTTCAATGGAATGTTGTTACATTCCTGCGTTGCTATGGTAAAGCATTTTGGTCAGTTTGGGCCATTTCATGCAAACTGTAGTAGCTATCTTTAAATTTGATCGTGTTTGATAGGCAATGGACCACTTCGTATTAGGTGATAATACAACTTGAACTTCTACATTCAACGAGTTTTGAGTTATGGGTTGATTTAAAGAATGTGACCAAAACACTAAATTGTCGCATAACTCTATAGTTTGTGAATTTAAAAGTTTAAATTGTATTATTGCCTAATAGGAAGTAGCCAATTGCCTATCAAATACGATCAAATTGACCTAGTTCTTACAGTTTGCAGGATATAGTTCAAACTGATCAAAATGCTTTATCATAGCAACGTAGGGATATAACAACATTCCATTGAATAACATTTAAAAATTTTTTCAAATCAACTCGTATTAATCTTAATTCTATACAAAAATTCTACCTTAATAACATTTAGAAGTAGACTTAAAACAGCTTAGAAAATTGCCAAAATCGTGCTTAAAATGACCTGTTGCGCAATGATATGATGACTAATCGAAATTTTGACAACGGATATATGCACTTATGCTGGTAATACATTCTTTGTGCCTATCCTACATGGTTAGCGATTTTAGGCTAATCGTATATTATTCCATTCGGCTATTACCGCATCCTTGGTTATTTACTGTGAGGCATTATTAGAGTAGGCTATGCCCTAGCATTTAGACCTGCAAATCTAGAACAATTAGAGGTAGAATGCGCGAGTCAGTATTACTACTTGTATTATGCATAATTGTCGTATTAGATGAACAATTATGCATAATTGTTGTGAACTGAACAATTATACATATTTGTCGACAATTATGCATAATTGTTGAATTCGCAAATTTCTCCTAACATATATATACAAGTATATAGATTAATCGAGTTTTAATAATAGGGATGAGCAGTATTGAGTCACATTCTTTTTTGATTTCTCCATTTTCTAATTAGGTTGAATTGTGTTGTTTAACTGTTTTGCAGCTAATTGACTCGTCTGACCAAAGTTCGTAGTCAAAACTGGCGTGACCAACAAGAGCAAAGATACACAAAATGAGTTCAAATTAATTCTCTAGTCGTTTGTAAAATGTTAGAATCATTTACTAAGACTCTCAACCTGAGAGGATTACTTTCCTTTTTTTCATCATCATGTTCCTTTATATATAAAAAGAAAAGACTATAGTACGATTTTATCTTTAAGCTAGATATACATTCCAGACAAAACTACTTGCACACTACATTATTTCTATTAAATTGTACCAGCATGGGTCTATTCCTCAAAGGAAATGCATTCAAAGGGTAAAATATCAAATTTTTTAAATTTAAAATTCGTATTCTATACATTGGATATCAATTATCAAAATTATCAATTCATTGATTCGATGAATTAAAGTATTGAGCAGTATCACTATGTGCCACTTACTACCATCTGTAGATTGGTTAAAGAAAGACACAAGTTGCAGAAAGTGGCGCTTACAAATTATTTAATCTTTTAAATGGGTATTTGATTTAAAATCTTTTAAATCAGTAACTTATGTTTATTTCGAATCTGAAATTAAACAAATACATAGTATCCTTACAATTTGGATAATTTTACATTCATGAATGATCCCATTTTGAGTAGAATACTGTATTATTAAAAAATTTATACTTGTAACACAAATTGTATAAAATTCTCACAGTATTCAGTTTATTAGATGTAGTTTAAGCTAATTAGCATATACTGAAGCTATTTATAGTTTATTCTTAATTTAGTAGAAGGTGCCTTTCTCGCTAAAGTATCAAACAAAATATAATTGCTATTTACAGGCCTTTCAACTCTCACGATTTTAGCTGTTACATGAGTCCATTACTCACTATTATCTCATGATTTAGAGCCACTGTTCGAATACTACGTATTTTGCCATGTCTCACGATTTGCTACATACCATCACACGATTTAGTTAGGATCAGGTTGAGAGGCCTGTATCTAAAAAGAACAAAAAGACTAATACTAGTTACATAGTAACACTGCACTGGATATTATTAGATTATTCCATTCAGTCAGAAGCTAATTCTCAAGATGCAGCCAATCAAGTGTGTTGTGGTTGGAGATGGGTGAGTTGATGGGTTTTACGGGCATGCCTAATTTCCGGGACGCGACGAGTCAAGATGCCTAATCTCCGGGACGGGACAGAAAAGGTACCTAATTTCCGGGACGGGACGGGTCAAGATGCCTAATTTCCGGGACGGGATGCCGTCCCGTCCCGGAAATTAGGCATCTAGATTTTCTGGGACGATCCCGTCCCGTCCCGGAAATTAGGCATGCCCGGTTTTATAGCAAAATGATTATTCACTTGAACTAGCTGTCGTTACAAAGTTTCACTTGGACCTCGATGAGCTTCCATATAACATAAACAAATCCGCTGAGAGATATTGTTGGGCCTCCGATTGGTTACCCTTAGAGGAACCTGTAATTGGTAAACGTTCCCTGGTAGCTTATGGTTTATTTAAGCCTTGTGCTGTTCTAATTTCAGCATTTTCACATCATTTCCAGGGCGTAAACTATCGTTAATCGTTTATGGTTAATAGAAGATAATAGTCTTCGACAAGTTATTGGTAAAGGCCATTGCCCTACCAACCCTACTGGATATGCCTAAGATTTCATACTCCATCCACACTTGGGAACATTCAATGTATTGACTTGATGTGCGATATGATGTACTCTTTTGTTTTGAACATTAAAAGTGTGCTTTGCTCACGGGGGGGACGGAATCGGCATGATTAACTACCAAGTCGATTCTCTCCTCGCGTCTGGCACGAGTATATGCGTAGGAAATACATGAGATTACCTACTGTAATTGAAATTGTGGAATTTCCCCAAATTCAGTGGTGTCGATTCCCAATCATGTTGGGGGGGGGGGGGCTAGCTTCCCACTGGACTCGGAGATTATACCCCTTTCAACTGGCTAGGATTTGAACTTTCTATGGAAATATAACATATTATCCCTCTAGATCGGTTGGTAAGACTTGTCTCCAGATAACCTACACCACGAATGCCTTTCCTGTAGAATACATCCCATTCGGATATAACAACTACTCGGCAAACGTGCTGGTAGACAACTGTCCTGTGAACCTCGTGCTTTGCGACACACCTGTACAAAATGATTACATCAAATTGCGGCTTCTTTCCTATCACCTGACAGATGTGTTTCTTATCTTGTCTCACCCACCTCTTTCGGGAACGTGAGAGCCATGGTAAGTCAGAAACAAAGTTATAGTAAAGTGCAACCAGCCACTTTCTATTAAATATGGAGCGTGGTGATAGTAACGCTTTTTTAACGGTAAATAACTAAGTGGGCTAATTTCTGATTGAATTAGGACTGAAATAGAATTTAGATGAGGTTGCTATTTCCTATGATATGATATGATATGATATGATATGGTTTGATATGATATGATATGATATGATATGGTTTGATATGATATGATATGATATGGTTTGATATGATATGATATGATATATGATATGATATGATATGATATGGTTTGATATGATATGATATGATATGATATGGTTTGATATGATATGATATGATATGATATGGTATGATATGATAGGATATGATATGATATGGTATGATATGATATGGTATGATATGATATGATAGGATATGATATGATATGGTATGATATGATATGATATGATATGGTTTGATATGAATACTATGGACTTGCAATGTTGAATAGTTTTCTAGTTACAAATATAAGCAAAGGAATAAAATAACAAATGCTCCGTAGTCATTATGATTTAGCATATGAAATCGTAGGGTACGTGCAAATCGACACAGATGCACTTTGATTAAAAATTTCAAATCATTTTCTTTCAAACTCTGACTAAATTGAGTACCCGCTACCAGATCATCAGCACTCATAGCGGCCATCTTGTACAATTAGTATTGTTGCTATGTTACAATTAGGGTTTTAGTCCCGGGATCTCGATGAAATAATATCTCAATATCTACAATACACTTTGATTAAAAGAAGATAGAACAAATAATATGCTGGAATTGAAATTACAAGGTTACCTTCTGATGATATCATAAAAGTGATTTGTATGTCTTACGTATCGAATTTACAAATATCTATATTATGGGTGAAAAGGTTTTAATCTAAACACCCTAATATTTCATTAATTCAAATTTAGTCAAACTATTATTCAAATAGTAGCATACTAATTCTTGAAAATTACTCATCCCGGGATTAAAATCCCTAGTTACAATAATACTATATAGCATAAATTGAATAGGTAGCACAATAAAAAGTTTGACAGATAGTACATATGTAACAGGAACTAATCTGTTTCCAGTTTAATCGATTCTACCTCGTGTAGTGGCACCCAGAGTTGTCCCAGCGTTGTCCTAACGTCCCCATCATCCTAGTAGGGACTAAACTAGACCTGCGAGATGACGCAGAGACAGTACAGAATCTAAGAGACAAGAATCTAGCGCCTATCTCCTATGCACAGGGAGCAACGATGATGAAGGAAGTGGGAGCAGCTAAGTATATTGAGTGCTCGGCACTAACTAGACTGGGTGTGATGGAGGTGTTTGACGAGACTCTGAGAGTGGCGCTTATGCATAAACCGAGGCAGAGCACCTGCAACCTCATCTAGTAACCAATTTTATGTTGAGAGTTTGCTTATTGTTTTCTATCACAGTGAACTCTCGTCATAACGAAGCCTCGGGACTACGATCTTACTCCATTATATTATAAGCGGAGTTTCGGTGTAACCGAAGAGATTTGCATAATCTATGTTACAGCCGGACCCCAAAATCATTTCGTTATATCCAACTTGGTTATAACGGGAGTTCACTATTCCATGAATTGCAATAAATTCAATATTATTGTTACTGTGAAACTGTTAACAGTGTTCAGTGTTCAGTATTACTCAATAAATATATTACGATTTTTTCTAATCTAATTGGGACGGACCTAAGTAAAATCAAGGATGGCAAAAGTGTAAGATTATCATACTCCATCTCACTGGATTTGAACCAGAGTTGCACGCGGGCCGAAATTTGTAACCGCGGCCCGCAAGAAGCCCGCATAAATATTTTTGGCCCGCTTTGTAAGTTACTAACTATAAACATAATAAGTAGACTACACTTTGGGAATCCTTTTATGGGAGTGAGTTTCTGTAAACACAAATAAGTGGAAACTAACAAAGTTCCATTTACGTAAGTATTCCTTAATTGGTACCTCGTGACAATTAAAAACATCGTATCGGTTGCCATCGCGGGGAGTCCTGCCAAGATTTCCGGCCCGCGGAGCCCGCAAACTATTATATTCGGCCCGCGTGCAACTCTGATTTGAACAGAAAATGCCCAGATGCTAATCCTCTTTAGTGTGCTTTCTAGACTATTACATATATCGGATCATAAATCCTATATACTTGTACATACTAGTATAGGGACACAGTTATTCCTAAAAGGAGTGGTGGTGTCCGGTCTGCCATAATTCTTCCCATAACGAGGGTTTTTCTGTGAAGGTTGACAGTTTATGGACATTTGTACCTAACCTAGTGCGCTCCTTTAATGCTCTGCCCCCCATACATCAGTCGGGCAGTGAACCTGCTGGTGGAATGGTGTTAGAAGCTTAGCAGGGCCGGCACTAGGATCGAAGTGAACTAGACTCCTGCAGCTCTCCTACTCTCCGTAATAATGTGCTCAATTTAAGTGTTCTCGCTAACAATTTTTCCTTGGATTTGTAACCTAAGAAAATAAAATTCCTTCACATAAATTGTTCTAATTTATTGAGAAATAGTAGTAATCAGACATGCCAACTCTCCAGGACAATTAGGGCGATGGTCAGGCCGGATGTAGCCTAGGCGAGACACTGCCTGTCCTGCAAGGAATACTTCCTATCAATTCCTAATGGCGATACATCCACATGAAAAACTGGTGAAATCACGGCGATAGTGGGGAATTAAAACCTGTCCAAACTACTATTACAGTACTACTGCTAAATTGCTAATCAAGAGTTTACAAAAACAGATATTGCGCAATTACTATGATAATTACCGTAGTGACGGAGTTTCCTTGGAAGGAAGCATAATTTGATTTATGGTTGTTGCTGGAAAACAATTATATTGTGTCTGTTACCTGATAACTGAGATAATCATGTCCTCTTACACAACTTCATCATCGTTACACTTCCACCTACTGATTATTCCTCTAAAATTGCTTTGTCTTCTCTCTGTAGTTCGGAGATAAAGTTACGAGATACACGTAATACAATAGCACTTTATTTTTAGGCATACAATTCAGTAAGAACATTCTAGACATCCTTACTGCCTGAAACCTTGTGATCTAAATTTAGGTTTCTCGCCATCAGTTCGTATATAAAGAGAGAATTCGGCCTAAGATTATAACCTTCAAATCTTCAACCTTCAATAATACGTAACTCAACCTATAACTCAATATGCAAATATTCGTGAAAACTCTCACCGGAAAGACGATCACCCTCGAAGTGGAGCCCTCCGACACTATCGAGAACGTCAAGGCCAAGATCCAGGATAAGGAAGGTATCCCCCCTGACCAACAGCGACTCATCTTCGCCGGCAAGCAGCTGGAAGATGGTCGCACCCTCTCTGATTACAACATCCAGAAGGAGAGCACCCTCCACCTGGTGCTGAGGCTCAGGGGAGGCATGCAGATCTTCGTCAAAACCCTGACCGGAAAGACGATCACCCTCGAAGTGGAACCCTCCGACACCATCGAGAACGTCAAGGCCAAAATTCAAGACAAGGAGGGTATCCCCCCTGACCAACAGCGACTCATCTTCGCCGGTAAGCAGCTGGAGGATGGTCGCACCCTCTCCGACTACAACATCCAGAAGGAGAGCACCCTCCACCTGGTACTGAGGCTTAGAGGAGGCAACTAACTAAGCTGTCATGCATGCCACTGTTTTGTTTAGTGCTAGCTGTAGGTTAGGCTTTACTACTAATTTATGTGTGCTTATTTCTTTCTAATCAATCTTTCATTCAGTAACTCATTTATTCTCGGGGTCCCATAAGCAATTGATTAGAAACGTAAAGGTGCAACAATTATTCAAATAATAACACACGTAAACTTGTAATAAAATCATTAGTAGATCAAATTAGTATGAAATGTGATCAACTATAAACACGCAACGTGCGTAAACTGCAGGTGTTAATGCTGCCCCAGCGAGAACCACTATCATGAATATCATACAGCAGTTCCTCAAGGATCAGTGACCAATAGAACCCAACCTGGATCAGCTTTCAATTTTAGGACCCTCAGAACATTGAAAGATCAAGAATAAAGTCTCTGAATCGCCGCGAAAATCAGCAATTACAGGTGACTCCGCTTAATAATCGGGACACTTTGGTCCTGGATATTTTGTCCCGATTAAGCGGAGTTTCCAATTAACCGATGAAATTTAGTATTAGTTTTTATGCATGGGGACCATTCCGTTCCTGGAGACTTGTCCCAATTAAGCGGTTGTCCCGATTAAGCAGAGTTGATTGTACTAGGGAATGAGTAAGAAGGTAATCACGTGAGTTCACAGTTCCAAGGTGTCCCTCGAACTAAACAAGGTTTCGGATAATATCATATGGTTGTTGTTTTATTGGTTTCACATATATCAACCCTCAACATTGAAAATGTGACTAAAGTGAAATAGTTTTTCGGATTGTATCCCCTAAATATGTAAATATGCAAAATGATGGTCCATATATATACTTTCAACCTAAGTTAGTTTTAGGGACGACGTGCATGTATTGAAGTGTGTGATGTGGATATACAGAGGCATATGTATGGTGATGTTTGGTTGTCAGGTAATAACTGGAATATCCGAGAGATCGAGAAGGCATTTGTTCCTCTGCTCAATAAGTCTCCCTTCTGAGAGCCTCCACCCTTTTCACAAGTTGGAACCTAGCAAAAAATATTGTTGTGGATATATCCTTATAAGTTCTCTCCCTTTCTTCTTCACTTGGGATGTGGTATATATTTTGCTCTCATTGTATTTTCATTATGATCAGGGGCGGCGTACCAGGTACGGCAGGTCCGGCGTTGCCATACTACTTTTCAGAAAGGCTCAGCTTTGCTGTACCTTTACTAAGCTGTTCTATTTTAAAATAATTGTAACTTAATGCATCTATGCTAAATAGAAGAAGATTTAGTAAATTCCCATTGTACCACTTTTACTGTACAATAAATACTTGGTACGGCGTAACCAGACCAGTTTTGAATCTCTACTGGAAGATATGTGCCAAATATTCCGCCGTGCTACTTTTTGAGTGGGTGTGCCGCCCCTGATGATGTTTTCTATCTTGAGAATAATCAGAACAATAATATATATATTATTAAGCGCTCCAGCCTCCGCTCCTAATTTTTGAAAGTGAGCGCGCCTTTAAAAATACTTTTCGAAAACATTGTTTCCAAAAATTAAGGGATAATTATACATTTAAATTGTTTCAAATTTCTCAACAAGATAGAAAAAGTGGAATATTTTAATACTAAGTGAGATAGAATGACACCCGAATAGTGTGTCATTATTTTTAAAAGTCCACTTAACACCTAATTTATATTTAGGAAATATAGAGGAAAATTATTAGGATACCTGGGGAAATTGTGGGAACATACTTGATTAAAAGGAGCGTACTCCACTTTCCGCTCCTACCATTTGGAAAGGAGCATGCTCCTTTAATTCTCTGAAATAGTACATATACCTGATTTATTGAGGGTTTACATCTCAACAGGCTATTTGAATTAATTGCCTGTGTTATAATATAGCTATTATGCTGATCCTAACCGTTCTCACAATCTCCACCTGCTTCATTCCGACGCTTTCTCAAACTGAGAATTGTCTGGTAACAAATCGCTACGCCTATCCAGAGCTCTACAGCGGTTCTGGTTACCAGCATGCACTCCACTGGTCCAAGGCCCAGATCTCCAAACCAGCTCCCCCCTTCAACGGGACCGCTGTCGTGGGAGGAGAGTTCAGACGAATCTCGTTGAAAGACTACAAAGGAAAATATCTAGTTTTGTTCTTCTACCCCTTAGACTTCACGTTCGTTTGCCCAACCGAGATAATCGCTTTCAACGACCACCTAGCTCGTTTCCGAGACATCAACACGGAAGTACTAGCTTGCAGTGTGGACTCAGAGTACACACACTTGGCATGGATCAACACCCCCCGGGCAGATGGAGGACTGGGCCTGGTGGAGATCCCCATTCTCAGCGACCTCTCGCGGCAGATCTCGAAAGACTACGGCGTGCTGTTGGAGAACGAAGGATACTCTCTCCGCGGCCTATTTATAATCGACGGCAGGGGAGTGCTGAGGCAGATCACAATGAATGACCTCCCTGTGGGCAGGTCCGTGGAGGAGACGCTGAGATTGGTTCAAGCTTTTCAGTTTACAGACAAGCACGGAGAGGTGTGCCCAGCAGGCTGGACTCCAGGGGGGGACACGATCGTGCCCAACCCCTCTGGGAAGCTGCGCTATTTTAAGAAGAAATGCAATGGAGAGGAAGGACTAGCTGACGAAATTGACATGGAATAATAATTTAAATTTATAGGATTAGAAACTGTCGATACTTGTTTCGTTATAATTGACTTTGTTGTTCTATCAGTTTCAGAGTTAGAACTAGAAAAATGTGACTATAAATAGAGAATGCCGACTATCTTATTACATTCCTCAGCTGTATCAGATGCTGCGTGATATCGCCCTGACTAGATAACTCACACAGATGATGCAGCAGCAAGAAAGTATACGGATAATAGAATGGAAAGACTTGGACAAGTTTAAATTCCTCGTCCTGAGTCCCACTCTCTTCTTCGGGGTGCGACTCTGCCTCTACCCGATGAGCGTGATCAAGACGCGGCTGCAGGTGCAGTCCAAGAAACAGCTGTACCGAGGAGTGCTGGACGCCCTCCGCAAGATCCCGCGCCAGGAGGGGGTGCGTGGGCTGTACAAGGGGTTCTTTGTCAGCAGCCTGGGCATGGTGTCTGGACAGTTGTACATCGTGACGTACGAGATGATGCGGAGTCGGATGAGCCAGCTGGCGCCGGCCAGGAAGGGGTTCATCGCCGGGGGCACGGCCTCCATCCTCGCCCAGTCCATCACGGTCCCAGTGGACATCCTGTCTCAGTACAAGATGGTGCAGGGGGCGGTGGGGGACCTGGGGAACCAGGACGCCATGCGGATGTTTAAGGGGCGCACCCAGCCGCTCAGCAGCTTCCAGATCGCTAAGTTGATTTTCAAGGAGCACGGACTGATAGGTAAGCTCAGAGCACACTACACGGCATAGCATCATGTTCTCTCACATAACATTCGAGTACTTGTTTGATAGACATTCTGCGTTTAGGGTTTTATCGCGGTTACTTCGTATCTCTACTGACATTCGTCCCCAGCTCTGCCATCTGGTGGTCCACCTACTCCACCGTCCTCCCCGCACTCCACCCAGCCCTGCACTACGAAGTTCCTCTCTACGCGCTGCAGAGCTGCTCCGCCGTAGCCGCAGCGCTCACCTCCGCCACACTCACCAACCCCATCGACGTCATCCGGACCAGATTGCAGGTAGCGCACTCGAGTTCTGTTACGCCTCTAGAGTATAGCAGTGCTCGATAAATCAAAATTTGGTGGTGGCTATCTGAAACACCATTTTACATTTTCTGGTGGCTAATAGCCACCAAATTCTAAACACGCTACGCTATATAAATAGACCAGTACTTCATAAAATTTGGTGGTTTATCGTCACATTTTGGTGGTTATTGCCTCCAAACCACCAGATTGTCGAGCACTGGTATATATTCATCCGCCACGGTGTTTAGTTGGACTTCTCGGTAGGTCGGGAGCAGGAGATCGTTCATTAACGAATCGCTCCATCTGCTGAGATCAGAGGGGGTCACGGGCTTCTGGAAAGGGCTCTCCGCTCGATGCACCTTTTCCATTCCGTTCAGTATGGTCATCATCGTAGTGTACGAGTTCGTTAAGAAGATTAGCCTCAAGAAAGACGTGGGAGGATATGATTCACGAAGCTGACACTCCCAATCCGCTCAACCTTAACATTGAGTTAGCCAACTGCTGCAGTCAACACTATCTCTTCGCTCCAACACTGTTATATTGTGCTGTACATACTAGTACTTTCTATGAACGTTTTATTGCTATCATCATTAAATCTTCAACAAGAGATTTTAACTGCTTGAATACCATTATACAAGTACTCGGAACCTAGCCTTGCACAGGGGTGTTATTAGTGAGGGCCATGATCCCTAGAACCCCCTTTGGACATGGTTCACTCACTTCTTTTGTCCCCTTTTCAAAATCCTGTATCGCCAGTTTTATTATAAATTTTCATAGACCCACGAACTTAGACAAAGGCCACATAATATTCTATATTATAGCGCAATGCGGACTTGTCACTTGATTAACTGAACAAAATCCAGATAGGACCTTGTAGCCTGTTAATGTTAAGACTCTGTTCGTTAAGAGGAATCGCGGTAGCTAGCAACTGCAACAGGGTTACCATAACACAGCAGAATAAGAGTAAACTCCCATTCAATTGCAAACTAGATTCTACTCCGTTCTTTCACTCACAGCAGAGAACTTGGTCTGAGAAGAGAGACATGGCGGATGAGGAAGCGAAAACCGCTGCTTCAGGTGGCGACACTATATTCGGGAAAATCATCAGAGGCGAGATTCCAACAGAATTTATTTATAAAGACGATAAGGTTATACTATACATTCCATATACATAGACCTGCACTTGTATTTGTACAGTTATTTTGAACTCGTAATATAATACTGTAGTGCGTCGCTTTCAAGGACATTAACGCAGTGGCTCCACACCATTACCTCATCATACCTATAAAGCCTATCACGCAGGTGTCAACAGCTGCAGAGGAAGACAAAGAGGTAAGCCCCAAGAAAATAGGTACACCACAAACAACCGGAGTATTAGAAGCAATGCTCTATTCGCACTTTTCCAATTATGATGTACTAATTACGAATTAGTAGAAAGGTAAACAAACTATTTGACACAATCTCTATTCAGTTGTTAGGGCACTTGCTGCTGGCTGCGAATAAGGTCGCAGAGAAAGTGGACCTGAACAAGGGCTACAGACTGGTGATCAACAACGGCCCGGACGGGGGACAGACTGTGTACCATCTCCACGTCCATCTCATCGGAGGCAAGCAGCTGGGGTGGCCTCCCTGTTAGTTAGGACCGATATTCAGATTCTATAGCTATGTTTAATTGTTATACTCTTACTTCATGAACTATTAAATTAAAGCATAGGTAGTGGAACTGTAGCTAAATAACTAGGATAGAGAGTCGAGCCTCTCCTTGAGAGATCGGATCTTGAGCACCGCTGCGTCTAGCGTACTGTCCTGCTTAGCAAAGCAAATCCTGACCATCCTGTCCCCCAGCTGGGAGTCCTTGGAACAGAATGGAGTCACGGGGATGGTGGCTAGCCCCAGCTCCCGTATCATCCACTTGCAGAATGTGACGTCATAGGAGTCAGCTGGAGAGTCTGCAGTGGCTGCTATGGCAGAGAGCTTGGGGACCCGGAACAGCATGAAGTAGCTGCCGGACGGTTTGATGGGGGATAGCCCCACCTCTGCGAGGACAGAGAACATCCGGTTCCTCTTCTCCTGCAGCTCCGCACTCAGCTGATGGTAGTAGCTGTCCGAGGTGCCTAGGAGTCCTGCCTCCCGCCTGATCCCCTCCCCCGTGGCCAGCTGCAGGGCGCTACACCCGCAATTCATAGAACCCTGCAGCACGGGTTCTAGCTTCGAAATCAGCTCCGTCGGTCCAATCCCCCAGCCGATCTTCCACCCGGTCACGGAGAACATCTTCCCCACAGAGCAGACGGTGAGGGTCCTCTCGAACATCCCCTGCACCGCGGCTATGCGCACGTGTTCCCTGCCCTCGTACACGATCCACTCGTACACCTCGTCGGACACCACGAGGAGACCGTGCCTGGCGCAGAAGGCAGCTAGCACCTCCACCTCCTCCCGAGTCAGCGCCTTGCCTAGCGGGTTGTTAGGGTTGTTCAGGAGGAAGACCTTGCTCTTGGGAGAGACGGAGCGTTCCAACTTTTCTTGGTCAATTCTCCACTCGTCTGTGGAGCCGGGTCCGTCTGACTGATGAGGGGTGAAGGGGACGAAGACAGGAACTGCGTCGAGTGATTCTATTAATCCTGTGTAACTCTCGAAGAAGGGCTCCAGCATAATCACCTCGTCCCCGGGACGCAACAGACTCTTCATGGCGAGGTAGAGGACTCCGTATGCTCCTATCCCGGTGATCACCTGCTCCTCCGTCAACACCCTCCCCAGTTTGGGGGAGTACAGCTGGCAGACAGCTTTCAGGAGGGAGGGGACCCCTCGCAACGGAGGGGATCGATGAACTGAAGGGTCCTTGGCGATTTTTTCCAATTCTCCAAGTAGGAATTTAGGCGCAGCGAAGTCAGGGAAGCCCTGTCCTATATTCACAGCCTCTCTCCCCCGGAGGAGTGCATTGAACTCGACCCATACGTTTTTGCGGTCAGCGAGGAATTTCTTGCTTACGAATCTCTTCTTGCTTCCTGATTCATCGGTCGCCATTGGACTAGTTTCGGCAGTTCTTAAGTATACATATTCAATTACCGTATATACTCGAATAGTAGCCGGAGCAATTCTTAATTTTTAGCCCCATTTGTTACCTGAAAAAAATAATTTTTCAGATTTAGGAGAATTTTAGAGGGAAAACCGCATGAATGATTCTACAAATAGTAGAAGGAAAGAATTCAACATCATTAAACAAAACCCTAATTATTTTACTGTCAAAGTAACAAAGAGAACAATAAACTTTCAAAACACGTTATGATCGATCACTGAGTAGAATAACTATGAAGGAAATCATCTAGTTTGTCGAAAGCATCGAAAGTTGTTGTCAACTTGAATGATGGTATGAGGAAGAAAAATCCATGGAACATCTTCTCATAGAGAATATACTGTACCCGTGTTCCTGTCTCCTCCATTCGCTGTTTCAGCAGCTGTCCTTCTGTATGCAAAAGGTCGTATTCAGAAGCTATAATGAGTGTGGAGGGAAGGTGTGAAAAGTTTTTCTGAAAAAGGAAGGTAGAATATGGGTCTAGCAGTGTATCAGCGTATTGGGAGTATTGCTCAACCATGGATGCGGGAGGGTCCCAGTCTATCTCGGGGAGGAGGTGTGGGTAGGAGGACTTCCTCTCTTCGTAATGCCGACTTAGAAGAGGTAGCCTGGAGCTGAAAATCAAATCAGTTAATTCGATGTCTCCTTTCAATAACATTGATAGGCCCATAGAAACTCCGTATGGGGATAATAGACGTAGCTGATTCTCCTTCCTTAGGGATGATTCCAACTCCAAACTCACCATTTGCACCCATGGGTAGATGAGAGACATGGTATAAATAGGTGCGTGTTCCTTATCATACCCCAATTCTCTCCATTTGAAGGCTATGTATAAGGACAGGTGACCCCCGTAGCTATCTCCTCCTATCGAGATGCGTTGAATATCAACTCCCAACTTGTCACTATTCTCGAACACATACTTAACTACATTTAGACACTCCTCATGCGCCCTTGGGAACACGGCTTCTGGACTCTTAGAGTAGTCGGGGGCTATAATTCTCATTTTCATTTTATTAGATAAAAATCTAAACGTTGCATCGTAAAATCTTGGATTGAATTTGCAGCCTCCGCCTCCATGCAAATAAATGAGGAGAGGAAGTCCGTTAATCCCCGCAATTTCCGCAGGCGTGTAGCTGTATACCTTCACTCCGCGGACTAACATCTCCTCGCAGATGATGGGAAGGTCACTGATGTTGGGCGATACAAACATCTCCGTTGTATTCACAAGTGAACTGTCGAAATAGCTGCGAATACTTTGCTTGAAGTCCAATACTCCCCAGCTAGCTAGGAGTCCTATCAGGTAAACTCGGGCATTGGACATTCGAGGAAGCATTCGTAACTTGAAGATGTATTCACAAGTCATCTCACTGTGCTCGTTTTCCAAATCACACCCATAATATGCATAGTAGTAGCATCCCCCTGCTACTGCAGCACCCATGAGGGCTAGAATGTAGAAATACACAAGGCGGGACTTGGCCTCTCTCTGAGGTTCTCTTTTGTTATCGGACATCGCAGTTGTTTCTCAAATTAAGTAGAGTATTGCTGAACTGATCATTATAAGCTGATACTTAACATGGTAGGTAGTAATACTTAGCTACGTAATGGATACACTGCGACTGGAATTTCCTGACGAGAAATAGATACGTTGTGAGGTAACAGAATACTATCTACTTAGTTGTAATTGGGCTGGAGTGAACTCAATTAAAGAAAAAAGATAGGGGTGGGGACAGGATTCCGGGATCCTTAACCAATTTCCCTGTACACCCCAACTCACACTTCACCATCGGGAGACATTATAAAAATGATATCTCAATAGTTAAGATAGGGCATTCGATTATGTAAATTTCAAATTCCTCACTTGGTAAGAATATGTCTCAATGTATTAACATTTACTCTTCGTATCCCCCTAGTCTGCTTACATCGGTAGAAGAAGCGTAATATTTAAAGATATATATTAATTAAACAAACAAACAAACACTCACAAATACTGATATAACAAACTATAAATAGGAGTGAAAAATTCTCAGTTGAATATTAATAGAACATAATTGAATAAGACATGCCACACACAATAGTATTATTATTAGTTACTACTATTCCTCTAGGAAACCCTTCACACTGAATGGAATGTATTAACTGTCCTTCTAACGTGAATATTTGGACTGATTTATCTTCTGATTCACTAATTATAAGATTACCAAACTGATCCAAACACATAAACATGACACCTTCAGCACGCATATCAGACACCAAAAAGTTGACCGAATCCTTTTTCACACTTATCATACTGTATAACAGATCAGCTGATTTGGAGAACACATGCACATTATGAGATGTATTTCTATCAACTACGAATATTCTGTTTAAATCTGCTTTTACATCACACGGAAATTCAAGTACCCCTTTCCCTATCTCTCTTAAATATTGTAAATCTAAATTTAGAACTGCTATTCTGTTATTATCATTATCTGCCACTAACACCTCGTCCCTATCTACTGTTAGGCCATAAGGGTCTCGAAGCAAAACTCTCACACTCTTCTCAATTAACTTGAAATTAGATGTTTGAAACTTTAAGATAGAACACAGTCTTGAATCACTCACAAACGCCCATCCATCTTTGAGCGCGATGTCGTGTGGACTAACTAGCTGCCCCTTACCAAATTCTGTCAGAAACTTGCCTAGCTTAGAAAAGATTTGAATTCTGCTGTTGCCAGAATCACACACATAAATATTCTCTCCCTCATCTATCCTAATACCAAGAGGCAAACTTAGCTCGTCTTTCTTCATTCCAAACTTTCCGATACTTCCAACAGGTTTCATTTTGTCAAAGTAAAGTCTACTCACCTCTTGAACAGTTCCTATCCACTCCAGTTTTGTTAGGAGAGATTGGAGATCTTTTGTGTTAAAATAGAGGACAGGGACGGGAGTTGGTTGTTCTGCCTTTCTTAGCTCTCCTTTTGTTTCCTCTATATTTTCTCTGTTTAGTACCAGACTTGAATTTTTTTGAATACTCATATCATCAAACTTTTCGATCATATGCTCAAAATCTCGGACTTGTCTCTTCCTCGCTTCCTCCTTGCAAAGGTAGTCCTGCTTCAGATTGTTGAGTTGCTGGAGCAGCTCATCCCTTCTGATGGTCGCTTTCCTGATAATTGTGTCGAAGAATGATCGGATCTCTTGTTCCACTCTTGCAAACGGATCCAGTGTAATGCTGATTGGTTTTATTTGTGGGAATCTTGTTGCCATTACGTTGTCAGAATTGTGCGTTCAGTTTGATAGAACACACAGGTTGATGAGTGTTTTATATTATTTGCGATATGATTTAACTATACAAGTGAGATGTGCTGATGTGGTATTGGAAGTGAAAGCGTGGCATGATTAGAAAGCTGTGAGAATGGAGGTTGTTGTGCATCCCGTTTCCTTGTTAGAGTGTAAAGTTTTTATTTCAGAAAGGAGGATTGATTCATCTGTTTCTACGTATTTTAGACGAAGAGTTGCATAATGACTTGAATAATCTTCTATTTAATTCCAGTTAGATGGGAACTGTTTTCTTGTCAGGTTATTTCGAACGTGAAAACATAAAAATGCAGTAGAAATAGAAAATACCCGGGTTAAATATGGAAGTCAAATTGACCATATGAATCGATACTTTTCGCTCACCGCTTGGGATATTAATAATTATATTTCTCCACGACGGCCTAACGAGATAGAAGCAAGCAATTATAGTAGACAGTTTTGAGTTATTCTGGTTAGCTGCACGACTCGTGAGCTTTTAGTGTCCCTCTTCAGTTTTAGTACAGCTCCATGGAGAGATACACTATTGCAGGGACGGCGTACCACGCCCGTACGCGCGATCCTGCAAATCTAAGTTTGATTTCAACAAAATTTCGCTTGTAAGCCCCTTTATGGTTTATATGCACTCTATTTTAAAATCTAATTTTTGCACTTAGAATACAATCATGTCACTCTACAATAACTCATTATCACTATTTTCACACCTGCTGGTTAGTGTTATAATGATTGGTCTGTCAACCGACATTATTTTAATTGTCAAAAATACTAGAATTAAGTGTTAAAAAGAGTCGCTAGAAAATAAATATTTATCAAAACAACTGAATACAGGACTCGGAGTTTAGAGAAGCTATAATAATTCTGTTTTCTGAATCTAGAGCAATCCCTGTGGGTTGGATGAACTCTCCCACACCCTGTCCTTCCCTGCCGAACTTGTGTGCTAGATCTCCGCTGGTTGAGAATATGAACACACAGCTAGCTGAGGAGTCGGTCATCAGGATGTTGTTTCGCAGATCTAGACAGAAGTGCTGCGGAGTCAGTAACTGCTTACAGTTATTACGGAGCATTAGCCTCGTAATGAGATGGTGCGCGTAGTCGTAGTAGTGGATGCAGTGCTCAGCTGACTCTAGAACCACAATCTGGTAAGAAGTCAGTTTGGCATCTAAGGGACAGTCGATGCCAGAAATGTATGAATTGAAAGTAAGATCCATAGCCAAGCATTGAATGCGATTGTTTCCCCAATCACAAACGTAGATCCGATTCTTCTCTTTCGAGGCAGCAACACCTGTAGGGTACGCAAACTCCAGGTCTTCACTGCCATAGCTCCCAACTGATTTTAGAAACGTGCCTTCGTCAGTGTATTCATTCAGACAATTCCCCAAATTTTGTGTGACAAATATCTTATCTTTACAGATACAAATTCCAATTGGATTATTCATCTTCTCCACGAACTCAAATAAGAAGTCAAATGAGCTTGAGAAGACTTGAACACGATTATTGCCTCCATCACAGATGTACACAACACCACTCAGTGGATCAGTGACGATGGCTCTAGGGTTACAGAATACTCCAGCAGCTGCACTTTTACCCGCGTCGTGTCTACAAGATACCTTGATGAGATCTCCTTTTTTCTTGTAGTCCGGGACTGGGTTGACTTTAATCTCTCCTAACTTTTTAATCCTTGCTTCCAGCTCTCCATCCCATTCCAACGCGATACCCCTCATCTCAACTCTATTTTGCTCCAACGTTTCTTCGATCTCTCTCACACGGGCATCTAGAATGGCTGTAGTTTGCCTCAGAGTTTTTCTGTTCTCGTTTCGCTTTACTTTTGATATTTGAATTCCTTTCAATTGATTTAGTTCCTCGATCTGTTCAGGAACTCCCTCTCCCCTGAAGTCCGCTTCTAGCTGCATCAGATCATGCAACAGGACTTCTTCTCTCTCCTTCAGCAACTGGCAGGTTCTAGCAAATCTAGCTACTATTTCTTTTCTCACCCTCCCTATATGAGAGAGGAGTGTGTCCAGCTCCAATACACATGGCTTAGCCCCCGCCATATATTAAAACTAAATACATTAATAGTATTTGTTAATAATGTAGATATGAAAGGTGACAAGTCGTTTTCATCAAACCTGAGCAGAATATATTATCTGACCATAAAATATTACCAATCAGTGGTTAGGGGCAATGGTTCATAATACCGTACGAATTCCCTGAAATACTCTGGGACTATTTCCATCAGTGAATTACGCATCCCTTTTCTAGACATGAAATAGTTGCAAAGCGTCGTAATTAATTAATACGCGTAAAGACACTATAAAACAGCATTATCTATTCGAGCTATTCAATACATACTTAACTACTACTCGTATATCCAGAAAAAAACGAACAATCAACTAGAATATATACATAAATACGTATTCATGTTTTGGTTACTTCAACACTCCCATCTGGATTGCCGATATAAACGGAGTTGACCATCCCTACGAACAACCCGTGTTCTAGCACGCCAGGAAGATGCAGGATCCATTCGGCCGCCGCGGTCAGATCCACCTCACTAGGAAATTCCCAGTCAAGGATAAAGTTGCCATTATCTGTGACTAAGGGGCCAGCTTTCCGCTCAGCCATTCTCAATTTCGCTTTTCCTGAATATTTACCCTCGATCGAATTTTGTACAGGTTTGTAAGCTAGTGGAACAACCTCAATAGGTAGACCTTGTGTCCATTTCAACCCCAATTTTTCAGAACGCTTGCTAACATCTGCCATTACGACAAAGCTCTTCGCAAAATGAGCGACTATTTTCTCCTGTGTCAGACAGCCACCACCTCCCTTGATGCAGGTAAACTTAGGATCAATCTCGTCAGCGCCATCGAATGCGATATCTATCACGGGACACTGCTCTAATGTAGTTAGGAATAAGTTGTTCGATATTATCAGTTGCTGGGCTTGGAAGGAAGTTGGGATACACTTAATCTTCAGATTCTCTTCCCTCACACGTTTGGCTAACTGTTGAACTCCAAAAACTATCGTAGAGCCACTTCCAACCCCGATCACCTGTCCATCCTTTACATTATCGTTAATAGCACGTGTAGCGGCAGCTTCTTTGCCAGATTGCATGTTGGCCATTGTTCTCAATGAAAAGAAATTGATATGATTTGGATTGATAAAGTAATAAATTGAAAAGTTTCTGCCTAATTTATGCATACGAGATTCTTCTGATACGATCTAGTTTGATAAAGGCAGTGTCAATTACTTTAGTAATTACCCCTAAGAGACCTAATAATTTGGTTTGATAATTATGCTGAGACTTCATCTGTTATTTCATTTTTCTTACAAACTTGAAGGATATAAAATATTTTTGCATTACAATTGCCTGTAGTATTTCTCAATTTGTATACTATAGATAGTATCGTGGATCACATATTAATATTTATGTATTGTGAAAAAAATTCTGATAAAAACAATATCGAATGTCAGGTATATTTAAAATGGTTTTATTTTATAAGTAGTTATTCTCATCGATGATTACCACCGCCTACTCCCATTTCAATCATCATCTTATTCAAGTTTATTTATTTACGTATCTTAATCTATTGTTGTTACTATTATTGAATTTTATTTTAATTTAAGCATGATCATCGCGATTAATTAGATTGATTAAATATCCTATGAAATCCTCATTAAAACGATAGGATTTTCATTTGTCCGAATTGATAGAATAACCGCTAAGTTGTAGAGTTATGAAATTGGCATGTAGTAGGTGGCAAATGATGAGTCTACAATTAAATTACTAATATCTAAGCGAATTTTCACGCCTCTGCAAAACGTGGACTGGACAAAATAATGGGAAAATAACAACTGGACAAAATAATGGGCACTGGGAAAATCCTGAACGTTCCGACTATCCAGGAAAAAAACTGGACGTATGGTCACCCTAAAATAAATAGAATTGACAAAATACTTCAATTGAAAGATAGACACAAGTTAATGATTATACAACTATATTCAACTGACATTTATCTTAGCACACATGAATGGAAATCCTAAATGTTGAAATGATTTCTCAGATAAGCATTGTTATTCCTTGTTATCAGCTTTTGGACAAGAGTATAATCATATTTATTTTCAATCTTTCCAAGTTTACTCCGGATAGTAGAGAAGAGGATCCGAATCGATACCAATATGTAAGGAACGACTTGTAAACTGGTTCCAAGTGTAATGGCAATTATGATTATCTCAGTGATCCCATGGTCATATACATCAGCACTGGGAAATTGATGAAAATTGACTTCAGTACCATATAGTGTAAAACTCAACCACGTATGAGGAAGATAGACGATCATCATGATGCTCGAATGAATATTTATCGCAGAATATCCCAGTGTTTGTAGAAATAAAGCAATTAAGAGGATAGCTGATGCATATTTGAAGTTCCAATATGCTCTTTTGAAATAGTTCACGACATATCGAGGCTGAGATTCTAAGTACTGTGCATCGAACAGTCGCTTGGAAAGTAATCGTTTCAGCTTTCTCACAGCAAAGAAGAGTGGAATGAATTGATAGATCAGAGCGAAAGAATAGCAAATTAGAGACAATAAGAACAATTGGCGAAATAGTCCAATAAGGACGAGTACAGATGCGAAAGAAAATGATCGCAATATTTTAGAGCTTAAATAAGGCTTAGTTTCAAAGTAATCATACTTGCAACATAAGAATTCTGTTAAAATTCGCGCGAATGTTAAAATCAAATAAAAAAATGTTGAAATCGACACCATTGCTATACGTTCCAATACTGAATCCATGAAATAGTAAATTTGAAATTTGAGACCTGCAACAGCTGATTGTGGATCAAGATGAAATCCATGATGACTTGGATGAAGCTGGTGGTGACTTTTTTTTGAACTATGGTTATCTTCACTCGCATAGACAATAGCCTGAATTATCATTGAAAAAGAAATGCCACATTCACTCAAGCATATTACAAGAAAAAATATATATTTAATCAACCTTGTATATGAATTTTCCATCAACTTATTGTAATTGAAGGTTTTGCATATTCGATATTCCTTCATTACTTGGTATGTGAGATAGAAACTCCATAGGAGAGAGAGAAAGAGGATACATATCATATTTAAAAAAATAATTGGCGCACAGATAGTGATAGCATAGCCGTTTGTTATTTCGATCATATGATCGAAAGAAATATGAGATGAATTCATTTGGGTTAACACAATTATGTAAATGAAAACGAATACGATGTTAGGCAAAAATATACTAGTTAGCTTTTACTGAAATTCTTTTATATAATTTCAGGTCATCGCAATGTAATCATTTCTCAATGAAGAAACGAAATGAGAAAAATGATTTCAAACTAGATTCGGTTATCATATTTGGGGAAAAATTTTTGATGAGAGATGTGATATTTCCTTGGACATAGGGATAAATCGTTTTATGCTATTGGAATAGTATAGTTCCATCTCACTGAGCTCGGTCGAGGTATATCTTATCAAGTATATATTCTCTATATTTAGCTCATCTGTATTAGCTATTAGGTAATACGCAATGCATAACACAGTAGAACTGGATGAGACGTCCCGCAAAGGAACGAAAACAATAAGACTAACCGATCCTGTATAATGTATTAGATGGGACAAATATTAAAATCTGATATTGGAGACAAGTACGTATTAACCGAGTGTACTATGATCTAAGCAGCTGGTAAGTAATAACCGAGTTCTACAATTGAAACTACTCAAACATGATTTATTCAATGTGTTCTGGTCCCGCAAACGAATGAAGTTATTTTAAGTTTATGTGATCAATTGTAAGAGGCTGAAATATTAGTTTAGAGGACAGGTAGGTATGTAGTAATGTTTAAAGGGTGAACACAGGATTAGTACCACCGCAGTATCTCTTTACCTTATTGCTTTTGGGGAATTGGGCGCTCCAACTTGCCAATATATTAATTCCTATCTTACGTTGGGCTAATTAGTCGGAGTAGGTTTTGGTTCCAATTCGTTGTGAAGAATAAACTCATTACGCACTTGGATTTATCGAAGAAAAGATATTTTGTGGATTGCGAGCATTAGGCCGGAATTTCCGATCGTACGCCTGTTCTACTCCATTTATTAATGTATAGAAATTACATGTGATAAACATCAAATGCATTCGGATGAAAATGATAATTGTTATGTCTAAAAAAAATTTAGAACAAGGGCTGCCTAACATTAGAGTTATATAAATCATTAAATATTTCTTGATTGAAAGCGGTTAACATATTGCTTGATTGAACTCATAATGCTTCCTTTTCGGATTAAAACGGGAATAACCTGATGTATATATCATGCACGAAAAGTAATACCATCTCTGAGATCTGGATAAAAATATTTCGAGAGGAGCGTCTGTTTTCGATCTCAGTTTGCCTGTCAATGCATGCCATGGAGAACATTTTAAACTCTGGATAATCCAACTCTTCATTTCCGGTTACATCAAACTCTTTGAATAGACCCCTTAATGCTTTTCCATGGAAATTGAATAGAAATGAGAAAGTTTCGAATTCTTTAGCACTGATGCTGCCACTCCCATCTTCATCAAGGATATCAAAGACGGTGCGAGAATGATGGAAAATAAAAGATTTCTGCTCATTATCTCTTACTGCGATCAGAATACAAATTAGAACATAGAATTCGTCGAAGTCGAGTAATCCTGAGGCATCTGTGTCTAACATATCAAACACTTTTGATATCTGTTTCTTGGTGAGGTCCGTACAAGATTGCATAAATCCCTTGAACTGGATGTCATCAATCGCATTTTCATGACGTAGGTCCAATAATATGAATAGTTCATGAACTAAAAACACATCTTTCGCTGAAAGTAAACTGTAATGTTTGTCTAAGTGTAGTTGAGAAAGAAATTTAGAACGAATTTTCATTTTAAATAGGAAATTATCAACAATATTTCGAAATGAAATTAATTATCAATATTGTATTTTAAAGTTTCATAGTAAGTAACTTTATAAAGAATTGCATCAGTTTTAATAAATGACTCAAGGTTCAAGATTCTAAAATAGTCTAAATGAACTATTACCTTCTCCGCCAACCGTTTAATGCGGCGTAATTTTCGCTTACGAATTTGTTTGGTAATTCTATCGAATACGTAGTCATTTTTTAGTGCAGCTCCTAGTATAGGAGATGCCTTATGCCATGATCGGCGTGCGACGTCCGTCCATACGTACGTACCTACGTCTGTCCGTCTGCTCGCTCCTATGCAAAAAAAAGCGAATAAACCTACTTCCAAAAAGGATTCAATAGTGATATTAATTAATTAATTAATTTAGATAGTCTAGTATTACCACAAGATTAGGCGAAATAATTTATATAGCACGCATAGTTGCACACGTAGTTTCACAATTATGATTAAATGAGATGATTGTAAAATTATTTCATTTGACCATTGTTTTAAATATTTTTAATGATGATTTTCTTACATATCTCAAAACTACTTTTTTTAGTCGGATTGCTGTAAGAAGTTAAAGCAGAGAACTTTGAGTTCTCATTTTACCCAATTAAAGAAAAGTTCTTGAAGAGTGAGCATGTCGTATTTAGATTTAGTCTTCGCAACAATTTCAATCAGGATCTTGCATATTTACCTTGGGGAACACCATTTGAAATAGGACAAGCCGATGTATTAACACTCAAGCGAAATGACTCCTCCGTTAACTTTAACTGTCCAGTGTTTAAGCTGACTACCTCCTACCCGTCAGGATTATGTGTATCTAGCATCAAGTACTGGCATGAGCGTACTCTACAATGTATCGAACTGTTATAATGTAGACAGAGTTGGGAAATACTCTGCCAATGCACAAATCTACCTGACATTGACCACTGATGTAATCAATTTCCCTCCTTGTACCTACTGCTCTTCAGACCTGCCTGTGTTTAATATTTCCTTCTGCGTATTGGAGAGTGTAGAAGAGAGCTGTGAGCTGCCAGTAGAGAGAGCTGGTCGTCTGGTATTCAACTCTGTTTTTGGGTGCAATTCCTCCTTAGTCAAATCTGGGAATTTGATACTGTACGTGGGATTGGGATCATTCTTTCTCTCTTGTTCTGAGGTGAGATTTGGAATGCAGGGGAACTTTTTTCCACCATTTTTTCCCGATAAACATGAGCTTAATAATTTTTTTACATTTTCATGTATTTGAACTGTTACTTGAGTACATTGCTAGTATCTAATTTTTATCTCTATTGTCGTGTATTTAGGGCCTCCTCAAAACAATCTAAACATACATTAGATCTTATCTTTTAAAAGTTCATCTAGAGATAATTACCCAGGGTGTAGATTCCAAATATCAATTTTTGATAGTGAATGGGACATATTCTGTCAGGAATGCTATTTTGGGTATTAAATTATGCAATGGAGAGGGCACCCAAAGGGGATACGGTGTCCTTAAAACTGGGTTAAGCTTTGAATATATGTTTGTAGGTTTATTGATGGTTTCATTTATTCAAGTCTAAACATTGTAAATCTAGCTTAAATTGCTTGGGTAAAACGCGCAATTTTGCCATTAGATCGTGTTTTATTGAATAATTCGCTTGCTGTGCTGCGGGGCTGGCGGACACTTTGTGTCCGCCGGAGGCGCCTATGCTCACATTGATTAATCATATGGAGATAACATCTCTAAATACGTCTGTCTTAAATTTATAATCGATATCGCTCGAAAGATAAAATTTGTCTCTTTTTTTTGATGTGTAATGATGACGTCACACATTCTATAAAGTTTCAGCCTTCAATCACCTAAAATTGCTGAGTTATGATCGAAAAACTGAAATTTCTGATTATAAAAAAGGTGACAATGACGTTATAATTCCATGATGAGTCGACATTTTCGTCTGAGGTCAGAATTTAGTGGAGCCATAGCCAAAAGACTCCAAAAATCAATCAATTCGTTACATATATCCTTACTATTAAAACTCGATTAATATTTATTTATATATATATATATATATATATATATATATATATATATGTAACGAATTGATTGAAGAAACTGCCAGGAGCAGAAAGCTGATTTTTGGCATGTGGGAGTCTTTTGGCTATGGCTCCAGTAAGTTCTGAGCTCAGAGCAAAATGTTGACTCATCATGGAATTATGATGTCATTGTCACATTTTTAAAAGTAAAGCAACACGCCATTATAGGAAATAGAAGGCTGAAATTTTAATAGAATATGTATACTAACATATCTCACATATGATGCAACTATCATCAAAAAATGATGACACATCAGTTTGTTATGACGTCATCATTATGCATCAAAAATGTTAAAATTGACAAATTTGGTGATTTTCGAGTGATATCGATTATAACAGTAGGACAGACATATTTAGAGATGCCATCTCCCTTATAATGAACCAATGTGACCCCAGGCGACCGAAGGGAGCCTCTGGCGGACACAAAGTGTCCGCCAGCCGCGCAGCGCAAGCAAGCGAAGCGCGCTTGTATATATATATGTATAGATTAATCGAGTTTTAATTGTAAGGATTATTGTATAATAATAGTATAATGATTATATAATGTATTGTATAATAATTACAAGCGTGCTTCGCTTGCTTGTGCTGCGCGGCTATAATTAATCAATGTGACCCCAGGCGCCCTCTGGGCGCCTGGGGTCACATTGATTAATTATAAGGGAGATAACATCTCTAAATACGTCTGTCCTACTGTTATAGTCGATATCGCACGAAAAATCACCAAATTTTAAATTTTTAAAAAATTTGATGCGTAATGATGACGTCATAACAGAATGACGAGTCATTATTTTTTGATGATGGCTGTATCATATTTGTGATATATTAATATACACATTCTATCAAAATTTCAGCCTTCTATCACTCAAAATGGCTGAGTTATGGTCGAAAAACTGAAATTTCTAATTATAAAAAAGGTGACAATGACGTCATAATTCCGTGATGGGTCGACATTTTCGTCTGAGCTCAGAACTTAGTGGAGCCATAGCCAAAAAAGTCCCACATGGTAATAATCAGCTTTTAATCATTTTGGGCGGGGAAGCCATAGAAATGTGGGGTCCAATCTATAAATAGAATGGACCTCAGGTCATTGATTTTACCTATGGCTCCACTAAGTTCTGACCTCAGGCGAAAATGTGACTCATCATGGAATTATGATTTCATTGTCACCTTTTTTTTAAAAAATAGAAATTTCAGTTTTTCGACGATAACTCAGTTATTTTAAGTGATAGAAGGCTAAAATTTTAATAGAATGTGTATATTAATATATCTCACATATAATATAAACTATCATCAAAATGATGACTCATCACTCTGTTATGACATCATCATTATGCATCAAAAATAAAAAAATTGACAAATTTTGTGATTTTTCGAGTGATATTGTCAGGTAACCATGGTTCCCGCATAGCATCACTCAGATATATACCTAGGATTATTATGTCTATCTAGTCTAGCGATTATCTCAAACTAGAACTTCATTAAACTCAAGCTTACTTGTCTTTAGTATCAGGCAGTTTCATCACAATATCGATTGTGACAGTAAGAGATACTTATTTAGACATGTTATCTAACTCCGGCGGACAGAGAGTGTCCGCCAGCCGCGCAGTGTATCCAAGCGAAGCGCGTTTGTAGAATTAATATAACGTAATGTCCTATTTAATAATAATTGAGAAATCCTAAGTAACAAAAGATAAAATGGGAAAAATTAAGTACATAATAATATACGCTATATGCGCTAATAATAAATTATAATAATAATAATTCATAAAAAATCTTCGAAGATAATTCCTCGAATGGAATTATGATATTTTAGCTAAATTTCTCAAATTGGTTTGAGAATTCGAATCTAGATGATCTAGTAATTTACTCAGGTAGCTATCTTTATTCTGCAGCATTGAGGAAGGCGTTCCAGTCTCAATGATGCTACCATCCCCTAGAACCATAAGCTTATCTGAGTCCATGATAGTCTCAAGTCGATGCGCAATAATGAGGACTGAATATTCCGCAAAGTGCAGACGAATTGCCTTCTGTATTCGTTGATCCGTGACAAGATCAACATTAGCAGTCGCCTCGTCAATCAGAATAATATTGTTCCTCTCGAGCATAGCTCTAGCTAGGCAGAGCAGCTGTCTCTCTCCCGTCGAGAAGTTGAACCCATCCTCCTTCACATCAGCTGTCAGCCGCCCGGGTAGGCACTCCACCATATTCCTCAAGTAGGACTTCTCCAGCACTTCCCATATCTCATCAGTACTGAACTGTTCAAAGGGATCCAGGTTGTATCTCAATGTTCCTGAAAATAGAAACGGATCCTGTGGGATCACAGATATTCTCTTGCGATGTTCATACAAGTTAATTCCCTGAATATTTTCACCACCAATAGTAATAACGCCATCGGAATATTCATTGATACGCAACAAAGCGTTGAAAAGTGAGGTTTTCCCTGCGCCAGTTCTCCCGATAATTCCAAATTTCTCTCCAGGCAATACGGTCATTGAAACGTTCTTTAGTGTAAAAGGGAGTTCATCAGAATATCTAAAACTCACATTCTTAATCTCAATTTGACCTGTTTTCGGGCAATGAGGCTGATTTATTGAAGCATTGGGAGATATTGCTATTTTCTCTGGAGTTAAACTGATGTATTTCAAAATCCTATCGACGGATACGATAAAAAGGTCCACCTGGCCACTCAACCTAACCATTAATTGAAAGATTACAGCGATTGATAGAAGCAATGGGATAGAAAATTCAATCAAGTCATCACGTGCGAAAACACAACGAGCAAAGAAAGCAAATACTACTCCGAACATAATTGTCAGGGAAGAGAGCAAATCAAGTCTCATTCCAAACCACCACTCACAGGCGATGTAATGGTACCAAGCACGGGAGTGGTCATCCTGGAAGAAATGAAAGTCCTGTGTGACCCTCTCCTCTATTCCGAGTGCGCGTATGGTGGAGAGGCCTTGGAGAGTGAGTGAGATGTGTGAGTAGAGCGGACTGCGAGCAATGCTCTCCAGTCGTTTAATCTGTGTAGAAGCTTTGAGATAGTAGTACCTCAATAACAGCGTAGATATGAGTAATAACATGAATGGAATGATCATGAAATATTGGGTGATACATATGGCTACACAAACAGCGATTGTATACGTCGAATGTTGCCAAAAATCGTAGAATACCATTGGCAACTGTTCATCTAAAAAACCGATGTCCTTGGAAAATCTGTTCAGAATGCGACCACTAGGATTTGTATCAAAGAAACGCATCGGTAAGTGTATCACTCTGCGTAACATACTGCTGTGAAGTCGTCTACTGGCTTGTAGGACTACGTAGTAGAAACTGAATCCGCGTACAAATGTTAGAACCGTCCCTGTGAACACCAGCAATGCTAACAAGTTCAATGAGCCGCTGTGACGATAATCGAAGTACCATGGACAGGTTGTATTAGCAGTGGCATTCGTTTGATTCATTTGTTTTCGTTCTGAACAGGTGGCAATCCTCTGCATCCACCAGTAACCGAGTAACAGAGATCCAATGCTCAGCACAGAGAGGATTAGCATGGAAACCGTTGCGATAAATCCGCCCTCCCAGAAGTATCGAAAATAAGTCCAGATACGGAATGACTGGGATCTGAAATCCTCATCCGTTAGAGAGGTTGATAAAGGTTTAAAGGCTGACTCCGTAGGTTTACTTGTAGTATCTTGTATTTCTGGCATCATTTCAACATTTTCATCGATATCAACGATAACATTCCTCTGAAATATCGAATGTTTGTTGTCATCTTCAATATTTTCCATTTGTTGGAAAAAAATGGTTGAAATATGATCTTTCGCAATCACATCTTGAAAGGAACCACGGCAGGAAATAGTTCCTTCATGCATCATCATGATGAAATCAGCTTTACGCACAAAATGAATTTGATGAGTGACCAAGAGAACGATCTTGTCTCTGAGGAATCCTCGGATGCAAGCATCGAATATTTCCCTACCAACCTTGGAATCCACAGCACTGAAGGGATCGTCCAGAAGATAGATATTAGCTCGATGGTACACAGCTCTGGCTAGAGACACCCTAGCTTTCTGCCCTCCACTCAGCGTCACACCTCTCTCACCTATCATTGTCACATCACCACTTTCCAGTGAATCGATATCTTTCTTCAGGTTACACGCGTTTATTACCTCCCAATAACGATCAGGATCTAGCTCATTTCCAAACAGGATGTTATCCCGCATGCTACCGGAGAAAATCCATGGGACCTGAGAGCAGTAAGAAGTCACACCTTCAATCCTGAGCTGACCGGACAGACCAGGTAGTTCGCTGAGCAGGCTGAGCAGGAGGCTGGACTTTCCAGATCCGATGGGACCTGCTATAGCCACTAGTTGAGGACGGTCTACGTTAAAGTTGACAGATTTTAGAACCAGTTTATTCTGAAGCACTTCACTAGTGCCTTTCCATGAAGCAGAGAAATCAATCAATTCAATCGAATTACTTGTTGCTGCAGAAGATACAGTAGAGTTCTTATCGTTAGTTACAAACTCTGGAAGTTCTAGAATACGTTGGATTCTTTTTAAAGCGATATCACACTCTCTAAAAGCGAAAATAGCAAATCCCAAAAGTGCCACACAATATACACGTAGTATGTTCAGAACGAGGAATGCTAGAGCAAGCTGAGAAGAAGTCAGAGGTTGATTTAAGGCTATGCTCACAGAGTAAATAATAAATAAAGCGATAAAGATACTCGACCCGAAGAAGGAGTAAGTGCTACTCTGCGTAATTCCAGCTAAACTGGCATAGACAATCTCTTTACTGCGGATTTGACTAATATAATTGATAAACGGAATCTCCCAGACGTAAAATTTAATTACTTGGATTCCTCGGATGACCTGGTCCATTAGTCGGACACGAGCATCTGCGGTTGTTGATTCACGGTACCTGAAATAACCGAATAAAAAAGCTAATCCACTTTGCAAAGGAGTGTGCAACAAAATGTATAAGACACCGATGAGACCAACTGGACTGATGTAGAACCATATTAGTATTGGGGATAATATGGCTAAAATAGGAGAAATGAACAAAAACCCGAAAAAACGAGTCCCAATATCGAACTTGTACACGTCGTTAGAAACGAGATTTAAAATATGCCCAATCGAAACCTGATGCAAAGTGGCAAGCTGAATACGAAGGATCTTTTTGAAGATGGCAGTCGTGCAAATCGTACGCAGTTGCATTCCAATGCAATGCAACAGATAAAAACCAATAACGTGAAATATTGGAATTAACAAGATTGTGAAGCAAATTGCTACAGTGTAAGCCAGAGATGGAACAATTTTTTTTGTGATTGTTTGGTTAAGTGGAGTCTCTGTGCACGAAGTTGAAAAATAGTTTACTAAAATGGCTTGAGATAAAAATAATATCATTTCCAGGAACAGAATGAGAATAACTACCGAAAACACTTTTCTAATCACTTTAATAAGGGCAACCTTAATGTCAGGGTGTATTCTCTTCTTTAGTTCAATATTCCAATGTGACAAGAAATGCTGATACAGGTTTTGGGAGCATTGTTCTCTTGGATTATGATGGAAGTCACTTGGTGTCAAAGTTGATCTGAACCCTTTGAAAATGATTCTATCAAGCCAGAAAAAGAATATTTGAAAGCAGAGGTTTCCTCTGTAATCAAGCTTTCTTGGATATAAAATCATGCTAAATAGTGAAGGTATTAAATTTAAATTAAACACACCCAAACACAAAACTAGTGTTATGAACTAAGTGAAGGGCAATAAAGTAAGTCGTAATGAAATACTAATCAAGTTCGATGACAATACACAGTAAGCTATGGAAGTGACTATAACCATTGCGACAAGTATAAGTAATAAGTACAAGCGCGCTTCGCTTGCTTGCACTGCGCGGCTGGCGGACACTTTGTGTCCGCCGGAGGTGCCCTTTGGGCGCCTGTGGTTACCATTGATTAATCATAAGGGAGATAACATCTCTAAATACGTCGGTCATAATGCTATAATAAATGTCGCACGAAAAATCACCAAATTTGTCAATTTTAAAAATTTTGATGTGTAATGATGACGTCATAATTCCATGATGAGTCGACATTTTGCTCTGAACTCAGAACTTACTGGATCCATAGCCAAAATACTCCCACATGCCAAAAATCAGCTTTCTGCCCCCGGCAGTTTCTTTAATCAACTCGTTACAGATATAGATATATATAAATATATCCTTACTATTAAAACTCGATTATTGTTTGTTTTTATATACGTACAAGCGCGATTCGCTTGCTTGTGCTGCGCGGCTGGCGGAAACTTCGTGTCCGCCGGAGGCTCCCTTCGGTCGCCTGGGGTCACATTGGTTAATAATAAGGGAGAGAACATCTCTAAATATGTCCATCTTAGTGTTAAAACCGATTTCACTCGAAAAATCACCAAATTTGTCAATTTTAAAATTTTTGATGCGTAATGATGACGTCATAACAGAGTGATGAGTCATCATTTTTTTATGAAAGTCGCATCATATGTGAGGTATGTTAGTATACAGATTCTATTAAAATTTCAGCCTTCTATCTCCTATAATGGCTGAGTTATGCTCGAATAACTGTTGCTTAACTTTTAAAAATGTGACAATGACGTCATAATTCCATGATGAGTCGACCTTTTGCTCTGAACTCAGAACTTACTGGAGCCATAGCCAAAAGACTCCCACATGCCAAAAATCAGCCTTCTGCGCCTGGCAGTTTCTTCAATCAATTCGTTACAGATATAGATATATATATATATATACAATAATCGAGTTTTAATAGTAAGGATATCTATCTATCTATATATATATCTGTAACGAATTGATTGAAGAAACTGTCCGGCACAGAAAGCTGATTTTTGGCCGTCTTTTGGTCTTTTGGCTATGGCTCCAGTAAGTTCTGAGCTCAGATGAAAATGTCGACTCATCATGGAATTATGACGTCATTGTCACATTTTTAAAAGTTAAGCAACAGAGTTATTCGAGCATAACTCAGCCATTATAGGAGATAGAAGGCTGAAATTTTAATAGAATCTGTATACTAACATACCTCACATATAATGCAACTATCATCAAACTCATCACTTTGTTATGACGTCATCATTACTCAACAAAATTTTAAAAATTGATTAATTTTGGTGATTTTTCGTGCGATATCGGTTATAACAGTAGGACAGGCGTATTTAGGGATGTTATCTCCCTTATAATTAATCAATGTGATCCCACGCGCCCACAGGGCGCCTCCGGCGGACACAAAGTGTCCGCCAGCCGCTCAGCGCAAGCAAGCGAAGCCGCTTGTAAATAAATAAATATACATTAATCGAGTTTTAATAATAAGGATGACAGGTACATGGGCGACAGGAATTGTACTTCATTTGTCCCAATGTATAATTGCATGAGTAATGCTTAGTCTTGTGATTCATTTTGTATTTTACACCCTCAAACTCTCCTAATTAAACTCAGTTCAGTATTACTACAGCAGTTCTCTGTACGTAGTATTACTGAAGCAGTTTTATATTATTCAAAAAAGTTGCTTAATCCATGCAGGAAATTAAAATCTCCGACGTTTGTTCGTGCATTGTTTTACTTGTAATCACAAATACCTTACCTTCACTACCACCTACCCTCATCTAATGACGAGCGGTCTTAATTTTCAAAGATATAATATATTCTCCGTTAAGAATGAGCATTTTAAATAGGTCAGTTGATTAGTGGAAGTTTTGTAGCTATTTTTAGATTGTCTACTAGTGATTACAATCATTGTAATGAACACCATCGCTCATCTATAAATACACATGATCCCTTTTCTCTATTATCTTCAACAATAACTCTGTTTCGTTCTTTTAAATTAATTTCTTTCTTATAATTGTAATGGCTGGAATCCGATTTCCTAAAGTGGCACTCTTCAAGGATCTAACAGAACCACAAATATATATGTGCGATCACTTGACAGCTGTAAAAAAGGGAAAAAGTGCAGTTAGGAATAAGGAGCGTAAATACATAGCTATCAGTGTTTTCTTCGATTCTACTACTAACAAAATTTTTCTGATAGAACCGGAGATTAAGTCCTCACTTATTTCAATCTTCTCACAGACTGGTGAATTGCTCTACACATTCACAACTGTGCTCGTCAAGAATCCATTAGGGATAGCAGTCGACGAAGACAATATATACCTCACTGAAATAGAAAAACACTGCGTATTTCATTTCAAGATGGTGCCTTACTTCCATCTCGTCGCTACAATAGGCAGGAAAGGCACTGGTTATGAAGAATTCAATTATCCTCTTCGACTCGCAGTGTCTATACATGGAGATCATGGAGTGTTTGTGACTGATTGCATGAATGATCGAATCAAAATCATCAATCCACTTACGCCACTTAAATTCCAAAAATTCCAAAACCACATCTCACACTGCTCCATGACAAGACCCTGTGATGTCAAGCTGACACCTGTCTCGGTATATGTTTTAAGCGAGGCAGACCCAGCCTGTGCACACATATTCTCTTATACAAGAGAGAAGATTAGATCTTTGATCACAGGTAGAGGTATTGGAAAACAGGTTGTGAGCCCTTCCTGCTTTTGTATCGACGCTGAAGAGAATTTAATTATTTGCGATTATAGTACACATCAAGTAAAAGTCTTTTCTAAAGAAGGCGTACTTCTGCTCAAGATAGGAAAGAGAGGTGATGGAGATATAAGATATATGTTGCAGGCCAAATGCGTTTTCATTATTTTCTAAAACCCATGGGTGTATTTCTAATTAAATAATTGAAGTTCTAATATATGTATATTATATTACGATTAGTAATCATAGGAATATCTTACAAACCTTTACATATTTCTCATAATTAGACTGTATTTAGTCATAATTTTCATTATTAATGATTTTATTTACACACGATAGATTTTAAATTCAAAGTTATTGATTCAATATACTTCTAGTTGTACTCGATTTTATAAAGATTTGTAACTCTGTCCATTTGTTTGGTATCTCGTCATATCAAACTCTATAATACCTAGACTAAATATAGATTTCCTACCGCTCCTATTAACTGAATGGAATTTAAATACAGTACATCCTCGCTAATCTGGACAGTTCTGTTCCAATGTTCGAAAAAATCGTTCGGATTAGTGAATTTGTTCCGATTAGTGAAATAACACTAATTCAATTAGGCATTAATTATAATAAATTTGTAATGTTAGAATATTAAGGCTATTATTTCGCTATGATTGCTTATTTAACGAGTTTTCAATCTTATTGATAGATTTAAGTTTATAAATTTTTATTCAAAGCATGGAGGAGAATAATAATATATTTTGGGTGTTCGGATTAGCGAGGGTTCGGATTGGCGAGGTTCGGACTATAGAGGGTGTACTGTAATAATATTTCTTAAACGAACGAATACCATAAAGTAGGAACATTCCTTTTGTCTAATCCTACATAAACAACAAATAGTTGATATAAATAGTTAGAGATGTACTATGATGTGTTGCTCACGTAATACAAGAAATTAATACAAGAAATTGGTTGTCAAAACTATCCAAGGTTTCATCACAAAACTAATATCAAAGGTTAACAAAATACTTTGATGTCGATAGAAATGCAAATCATTGTCAATGAAAATCATTGAATATTTTCGACATAATCAAGTTCTTGCAAAGGAAATAATAGTTTGGATATTCCTGTCTTCAGCTAAAAATATGAATGAATATGCAATATAAAAGTGCCAAAATTTCGATGTAGGCCCATTTGCTCAAAAACTCAATAGAATCAATTTCAAAAAATGTTGACACGAAAACAAAGCTTTTACCGATTTCTGGAAAAAACACCTTGCAATTCGGTCGTAACATTAGAAGAGATATCTCTCATCATAGACCTGTACTCTGGTCCATGCCCTTCTGTCAGTAGTGCTTTGCGACAGAAATATTATCGAATAAGAAAGAAATACCTGGTTAAGGATATCCAATCAACCAAATACTCTACCAGTTAAACAACACTACGGGCAAATTATTGCAAGTTGTTCCCAAGGAAAATCTATTCAACCTCTTCGAAAAAGTACATAGCGAGGATGGCAAACATCTTGGAAGGGATCGTTTGTTTGTTGAGCTGAAAAGGGGCTATACCGGTTTTTCCAGGAAGATCGTACTTTCGTTTGTCGGGATGTGTCAAAAATGTCAACTACAAAAATCGAAAAATCAATAAAAGGTGTTGTCACAAAACCAATTAGGAGTACTGACTTCGCGTCTAGAAGCCAAGTCGACCTCATAGACATGCAAGCTACTGGAGCAGTGAACTCACCGTATAATTTCTTGCTCGTATATCAGGATCACCTAACAAAATTTGTGGTCCTTCGGCCTATTAAAACCAAAACAGCTACCGAAGTTTCAGCAACCAGTAAGATTTCTGGCCGGGCCCCTCCATTATTCTATTAGTGAAAACTGAAACAAAGGAATTCGTATTGTGATACAAGCTTATTATGTACATACAAGACACAATTACAATGGACATCTTAAATCCTAAAGAAACTATTACATGCCGACCTGGGGCCCCCTATTTACCACGGGCCCCCCGGTTTTACCCCAAGCTACCCCCCCTGTCGCCGGCCCTGATCGGTTCCCCTCATATATTGCAGAGTGATAACGGGAGAGAATTCAAAAATGTTAAAACAAACATGTAAGAGTATAGCTTTCCCTATTTATAACAACTGTAAGCCTATAGACAGGTGATACTACAAGCACCTTGTTTGGTATACTAATACTAAATCATAACAATATAGACTATAACAGTAAGACATACAGTTTGTTTCAAAAGTATTGGCACTAAATTTAAATACTAGGATTTTGAAAGTGAGATTCATTAAAGCACGATTTTTGATTTTATTATTATAATAAGGTTATGTAAATGTTAAATCCAGAATTCTAGTCATTTATTTTCTCCACTTTCGATTTTATGCACATTTTGAAGCGTTTGGGCATATAAAATACGATTTTTTAAAATAAAAATAGGGGTCTCCCACTCATGGAGGATAACTATTTCCAATTCTGTCAAGTCAGTGAATTCTTGAGTAGACAGTCTGTGATTGAGTACCCCCAGATGTTTTCTATAGGGTCCGGTGAGTAAGCTGGCCATTCCAATAACTTCAGATGTTGACTCTCTTTCCATGATTTACTCAACTTCGATTTATGAATCGGAGAATTGTCCTCCTACATTGTCCATCCATCTGAATAGTACACATCTGCAATCTCAATTAAGGTGACGAAACCCCAAAAATCAAAGTCTTAATTCAACTATTGTTATAGTGTTTTTGGATAGTACTAGTTAGTATAAGAATTAATGCATAATATGAGTTTCGAACTAGGAATAAATATGAAGTTATAGTCACTCAAAGTCTGAATCCTATACAATATCCGTGGTTGGGCCGTTCCTGATAATTACACTATTGACTAGGATCAAGTTGATTTAACTGTTCAAAAATCATTATTAGCGATTGATTGAGCTAGTAGCGAAGCTATTTTTTTCAATTTTAACTTTAATATTTTTTTATGTTGAAAAATATTTTGTCAAGCCATTTACTCAGGATTTTTTGGGACAAAATAATTTTCAGCTTTTAAACTTTCCTTTGATTTAAAAATCGGGCTTCGCTACTAGCTTAAGCAGAGTATATTGCGTGTTTTTTACAATATGTTTGTGCTTAAAATGTGAATATTTTTTGAGTTAGGGTGTTCATACGGATGTGCACCAATTGATAATTTTAAAAATTTAAATTAATAGATTTTGATTGAGAAAGGCCAGATTTGACCGGCTATAAGTACATAAATAACCATTGGATTAACAAAATATCTCATTATCGGATGATTTAGACATCCTAGAATGATATAAAAACTAAATTACAATATATTTGGATTTGAGAATTTTTTTCACTCATTCAGGGTATCAATGAACATCTTGGAAGTGAAATTAGATGTGAAGACCTTCAATAAAGTATTCCCTCTAGCTGAAATACCGCCCCATATGTGTAGCTTTGATGCGTAACTTTCATCCTAAAACGGGATTTTCTTTTGCTTTCGTCCACATCCCCACGCTACCTCGATTTAGCAGGAATAGACAAATATACGCTTTTCCAGTTGTAACATGTTTATCGTCTTCCTTTGATCAAATTGAGTCATTCTAGAAGCTAATACGATTAAAGAAGGCATTCATAAACGAGAAAAATGAAACGAATCTGCTTTGACGAACTTGATTTTGATATTGTAATTTTTCCTATAGCGAAGAGTTTTCAAAAGTCACTTCATAGAATGTAATTATAAGACGGCTTTCTGAAGGATATAATATGCAACAAAATTGGGTATATGATACATGAGAAACTGCATTGTACTCAATTATAGTAGATTAATTTTTGAATTTGCAAAAAGTGCCAATACTTTTGAAACAGACTGTAGTATTTAGAGATCTTATCTACCTTATAATTAATCAATGTGAGCCTAGGCTCCCAAAGTGTCCGCCAGCCGTGCAGCGCAAGCAAGCGAATATTAATTACTATAGAAAGCACAGTAAAAAGTTGAATGATATACTGTAATTCATATTTCAATCCTATTTTTCAATATTGCTAAAAAATATATAAAATTCCCCACAAACTGGATGGCAGTTTGGGACTATCTACGGCGTGACCCCCCCCCCCCCCCTTGAAGGTCGAAACCCGCTGACCAGCATTACGGATAGTAAAATTAATTGGGACAACCGCTTAGTTAATTGGACAAGTCTCAGGAACGAAATGGTTTTTATACATTGAAGCTAATGCCAAATTTCATCGATTCATTGGGGACTCCGCTTAATTGGGACTAAATATACGGGGCCAAAGTGTCCCGATTAAGCGGAGTCATCTGTATTTGGTCTTTGTGACTCATTTGTAAGCAAGGACCAATAGCTATATCGAAAGAACGCAATACAAAATAAATGCTGCATAGTACTACATTATATCTCATTGCTGTATGTATGATGGGAGTGCTCCCTGGCATTGAGGCTGAAAGCGGTGCTATTGAATTCTCTTTCTACCCGATTAAAGACGCATTCCTGTCTGATGAAAACGTTCTTTTCAGATTTACTATTACCAACAACTATACTTATGACATGGTATACTTGCCTTGGAACACTCCGATAGAACCAGATGAACCTTCTCTCCTAGACCTTACACGGAATGGAACTTTGATTCTCTTCCACTGCCCCATAAATAGTCGCCTCCCCCCCACCCGGCAGGATTACGTGTACCTAGCATCAGGTGCAAGCATGAGTGCAATCTACAACGTCTCTAATTGCTACACAGTAGATAGGGATGGAAACTACTCAGCCAATGCCAGTATTTCCCTGTGGGGTTGCCTGTTAGAATCTGGAATTACTAGGAATAATTTTGATCCAGAAGATTCGTGTTATGCAGACCTGTCCGTGCGTGCTATCTCTTTCTGTGTCGTGGAGAGTGCCGGGGACAGCTGTGACCTGCCAGCAGAAAGAGCTGCTAGCAACGCATTCAACTCAACTCTCAGATGCAGCAGCTCTTCTGTATTCAAGCTGGATACTCTGGTGCTGTATGCTGCGTTATCATACATTATCTCTCTTCTGCTCTGAACTTCTGTACCAGCATGTGGTAGTGAATGAGTACGAAGTCTCGACACATTTAATATTTGTTTCAAAATTGTATATTTTCACTAAGTACGTATATGTAATATTATTCAAAACATTTTGCAAACAATCTAATAAATTATGATACTATTCGATCCAGTCCGGTTACAAGACTCCAATGTTTTTAAAACTCAGTTGTATGTACTATCCCTAACACATTGAGTCTACATCCTCATGTCTAGCACAACCAGAGAGAACTCAGTCTCGCTCACACACCTGCTACTCTCCACTCTACAGTCTGCCACCTCCGACACAGAACTCACCGCCGCACTCCTCCTCCTGCCTAGCCTCTCCTCCCTCCTATCAGACACCCACGCAGAGCTCGTATGGAGCTCTCTCCCGCCCGACTATCTGTCTAGACTTGCTGCTTCCGCTCTCTCTGCTGGGACGGACTCGCCCCTCTACGCTCGTCTCGTCGTCTCGCTGCTCAGCACCATGAGGTCTAGTCCCTCAGTCCTGCACTCGCTCGCCTATCTGCACTACAGCCCCCTCCTCATGGTTATAGGGTACGGAGAGGGCAGTACTCCGGTAGAGGTGAGGCATCAGTCGCTGGAGTGCTTAGAATGTGTCCACCACATCCCTGAGTCTCACTCCTACCTGCTGCAGGCTAACGCTCTGACCGCACTCGTCAGAGGCTACAGCGAGCACAGGAGAGTGTCTGGTCTTGTTCTAAGCAGTCTGCAGGATTGTAGCCTGTTTCCAGAATACTCGCACCAAGTCATAGACGAACTGCACACGCAACTCTCTTCACGTGGCCAGAAGGAGAAATACGACTACTGTGAAGACATATGCGCACTGCTCAATGCATTCACTGCTGAATCTCTCCCACTCTCTGATTCGCTGCTTCTCCTGTTAGGAGAGTTGTTCGGCTTGATGAGATGCAAGGTTGGGGCTAACAGACGGCTGTTATCAGTGCGCGCCTCTTCGCATCTCCTCTCTCTGTACGACCTCGCCTCGCTGTGCCAGCACCTCGGCACAGACCCGAGCAACTTCAGTCTCAACACGCTGCTCGACATGCTGCTGCTGCTCACTGGCCTGATTCTCATCGACTTCAAGCTATGGCTGGACCAGTACATGCAGTCAGGTGGCAACAGCTGCTTCACCACGTCTCTGCCTCAGCTCGCCTACGCCCGGCAACTGCTGAGGCTGCTGGAGAAGGCAGAAGAGGACGGGTGTCGACAGCTGGAGAGAGCTGACAGGTGCTATCACTTTATCTCTTGCTCCCTCACTGCAGTCCGGGATCTCTCTGTGACTCTAATGCATCTCCTGCTGACAGCTAGTCAGAGGGAGGAGGAGCTGACTCCTTCTCTTTCCCAGTCCGTCCTCTGCCTGCTGGGGATGTTCCTATCTGACCACGAGCTGGACACACACGTAGACATGCTGCTTGTGTTGTCACCGGTTCTTGTCCAACTCCTGAGCAAAGTTCCTATTGCTCAGATCTTAGCAGAAGTTAACAAGTTCGACCTATCTCTGATACAGGATGCGAGCTCTTTCTGTTCTTTCCTCGCCGGTATCGTAGATAATCTGACCGATGGAATGGGAGACTTCTTGCCAGCAGCTCTCAACTTCTGTCAGCACCTGGCTCTCTCCCGCCGCCTAGCAGAGTCAGGCTACTACCAGCTGCTTCTCCTCTACTTTGCTAGACTCTACGTCCTGCCTAATGAGAGCCAGAGCTCTCTAGCCATGCCAGATAACAGGTGTGTCCTCCTGGATATTATATCCACTCTCTCTCCTCACATCACTAATCTCGTACCAGCAGACAGTCCCGTGCTGAGGTTGGCTGTCACGCTACTGCTCACTAGCTGGCCGAGCTGTGGAAGCAGTGAGGCTAGGGAGTTGGAGGGCAGAGTAGTGGCAGTGTTGATCAAGTCCGTATCCGACAACTTCACTTCCTCGCTACCACAACATCTAGCTGCAGCCGTATCAGATATTACCGCACATGAGGAGATGACTCACTCTGTTGATGGCAGATATGTAAGCCAGCGTTATTAATAAGAAGTTGTTTCAGCTCCTCAAAATCCAACCTGAGGATACGGTGGGTTTCCAGTTTAATTGTTTCATTTTTTAATTCACTTCAGTTATTAACATCCTATGGCATACTTGTGTATTTCAAGCATCATTTGTATGCACATATCATTCATTCCTTGTATCGTATAATGATTTAACACAGTGTGAAATGGCAATAATAAAGGTAGTATTATTGTCGGTTCCCAAGTGTAGATACTACTACGTATCGGGGAACTGAGGAAGTTCAGACCAATAATATCCTTATTATTTAGGGAATTCTGCCTTCAAGAAGTTCAACTATTTCACTGTTTTAAGATTCGAATATAATTTTCAGTACATTTAATAATACTTCAGATTTCTCGATTCTCTTAGTAGAAAACAGTGGGGTCCTAATGCTAGACCTGTTCGCAATACTGACGAAGGGGGGCATCGTGCTGTGGCACTACCAGCAGCACACAGCGCTCAACCTGGTACGCGTGCTGAACGAGCTCATCAGCCAGGTGATCCTGCTGGAGAGGTTCCACCTGGCCACGTTCCCGCTCGACCAGCTCCTGCTCAAGTTCAAGCTGGACAACCAGTTCGAGCTGATCTTCGTGATCGCCTACCAGAAGATAGCCAAGCTGATGGAGATAGACCGGCTGATCGAGACGCTCTTCTCAGCCTTCAGGGAGCTGTTCGCGGACCGGTTGAAGGCAGGGGGCTACTTCGACTGCGGTCAGTTCGACGGGATTTTCCAGCCTCTCCTGAAGAGGTTCGAGGTAGACAACTACAACTCTATCTCTTCATCCCGCGCCATGAAGTCGTTCACGGAGTCGAAGAAATTCTCTAAACTGAGTGCAGAGCAGAAGCAGAAAACGGAATCAGCCCTCAACCCCTCCCCCGATGCCCAGGCCACCGACCTACCTGATAATGAACCCGACACCGCGGACGATCCCTCCGTCAATGACTCCCCAGAATCCTCTCTCACGAGCGTCTCAGTGACAAGATCTCTGCCCTTGGCGAACTCGCCCCGACCCGTCCAGGGGGAGAGGGTAGGAGGCGCCAGGAGGGGCAGGGGCAGGAACAAGTCGAATCAGGTACCCAAACCGGTGGCATCTGATAGCAGAGTTCCTAAGAGACATGCGAAGGTGGGCCGTATCTGGGACGGGCAGATCTCGCAAACAGACGCTGCGTCACTCAACTTCTCTCAGGACAGACCCTCAGACCAGGAACCCAGCGTCGCCAGCTACGTGGAGGACCCTGGCTCAGCGGTCGGGGGGATGAGAGGGGACCTGAGGGGGATAGACACGCTGAAGCCCACTGAAGTCAAATCTGCCCCCACCCCGTCTCGCTTCATGTCCCTCCTGAGCGGGCTGACCGGCTCCAAGCCCGTGGGCAGGGAGCGGCTGCTGCCGGTGCTGGAGGCGGTGCAGGAGCATCTGATCGGGAAGAACGTCGCGGCGGAGATCGCGGAGAACCTGTGCAGGTCGGTGCTGGAGCAGGTGGAGGGCCGCACCCTCTCCTCCTTCTCCACGGTCAGGTCCACCGTGCAGCAGGCGCTGCGGGACTCCCTGTCCCAGATCTTGATGCCACGCAGACACATCAACGTGCTGAGGGAGATCATCAGCAAGAAGTCCAGCGGGGCCAGCAGCCCCTACGTCATCACCTTCTGCGGCGTCAACGGAGTGGGCAAGTCCACCAGTCTAGCCAAGATCTGCTTCTGGCTGCTGGAGAACGAGTTCAGGGTCCTGATCGCGGCTTGCGACACCTTCCGCTCCGGGGCGGTGGAGCAGCTGCAGACACACGCCAAGTGTCTGCAGAGCCTGTACCCGGGGGCGGAGGGCGCCGCCCCGCGGGTGGCCCTCTACTCCAACAAGATGAACAAGGACGCGTCGGCAGTGGCGGCGGAGGGGATCCTGCAGGGCGCCAGGGAGGGCTATGACGTCATCATGGTGGACACGGCGGGACGGATGCAGGACAACCAGCCCCTGATGCAGGCCCTGGGGAAGCTGATCTACCGGAACTGTCCCGACCTGGTGCTCTTCGTGGGCGAGGCTCTGGTTGGGAATGAAGGCGTGGACCAACTGCTGAAGTTCAACCAATCCCTGGTCGAGTACTCGGCCGCTTCGGACCCCCTCTCCTCCTCCAAACCCTCACTCATCGACGGAATTCTGCTCACGAAGTTCGACACTGTAGACGACAAGGTGGGTGCTGCCATATCGATGACCTACGCCACTGGCCATCCCATCATATTCGTGGGGACGGGACAGATGTACACGGATCTGAAGAGCTTCTCCGCTCAGTCCGTCCTCAACACTCTCCTCAAGTAGTCACTGAGGAAGCTATTTATACTGCTCTGTTCTAGCTCTATTTGATGTATTCATTTCTGTTCACACTAGTTCAATGAGATTGAAATATTTATTATGATGATCAAGGGGAATTATATTTGGAGACAAAATTAAGGCTTATTCCACTTTCTATTACTTTAATGTACTCTACCCCAGCTCCTTATGTTCCAGTAGGAATGAGCTTATGTTATTCATCCATTCAACTCCGATATTGAAAGATTATAATTTTCAAAGTCAATTAATTTTTCAAGCTCGACACGTACCGCTATGAGCTGGTCGTGATCATACATATTAGTTTGGCTCACGTGCACTGGACAGGATAACGTAAACCTCTCTCGTCACTATTAGAGTATTCCTATTAACTACCTAATCCCTGTCTAAACCTCCACCATCTGATATGCTCTGCAGAATGAAGAATGAGGAGGGAAAACGTCCGCTAAGGAGAGACAAGTGCCATTTTGGATACAAGGAAGGCGTCTTTCTTGGGCATCACGTATCAGCAGGGGTAGGAGCCCGTACAGTCTACAATCGAGAAACTGAGCTATTTTCCAGAACCGCAGTCTGTGAGTGAGCTTCAACGGTTCCTCGGAAGCCTAAACTATTACAGAAGCTACATTCCAAGGCTCGCGCAGGTTGCAGAGCCGTTGTACCAGTTAACTCGGAAGCTCACGCTATGGAGTTGGTCTGAAGAATGTAGGAGGGCGTTCCACGAGTTGAGAACTAAGCTCGTCCAAGAGCCGGTGTCGTTAGCATTCCCGCAGTGGGAAGAATTTTACATCGAGGCCGATGCAAGCTCGCAGGGAATAGCAACTGTTTTATTTCAAGTGGACGGAACGTTCGGAATTCTGAAACCAGTGTGCTGTTTCTCCTCAGCATTGTCGGTAGCACAGAAAAGCTATTCAGCAGGCCAGTTGGAAGCCTGGGCCCTGGTAGCGGCTACGCGCAAGTGGGGAATATATTTGAAGGCGTCGCGAAAGGTAATCCTCGTTACAGACCCAATCCCTTCAAGTGGTTACGGAGTCAACGCGATTCAAGACAATACCTTTGCGCGATGACTGTTAGAGTTAGAAGAAATCCGCTATCGGCCGGGGTCGCAGAACGCACTTCCAGATTACTTCAGTGGCATTTCCCAAATACAAGTCGATGAAGAGGTTGATATCGAGGATGATTTCGAGAGGAAAGTCTACAAGATCGACGATCAAGAGCTTGTCTGGTTTGTCTGGTATGCCAGAGATCAAAGCCAAGCCGAGTTCCTAAGCAACCGCTGGAGCTATTCGAAACCGTGAAAGCCCAACATGGAGTGGCGGTGGCGATGGACGTAGGGACCCTGCCGTGGGGAGATGGTGCCAGCAGATGCTTCCTGTTAATTGTTGATTTGTTCAGCCATTACGTAGAAGCAATACCACTCGGAGATCAGAAGACAGACACAATCGTGAGAGCTTTTCTCGTGGGATGGTATTCAGAGGACATGGGGTTCCCTCCGTCCTAGTTTCCGATCAAGGGAAGAACGTGGATGGAGAGGGCGAGGGAGATGTGCCGGAAGTATGGAATAGAGAAGCGTCATACCTCTCCCTATCATCCGGAAGCGATGGAATGGCAGAGAGACAGATCGGGCAGGTAGAGCAAATGATTAGATGCCTGTTGATGGAGCGTTCATTAGAGGAAGGTTCGTGGCCTCTGCTCCCAGAAGTTACCTTTTATTGCAATAATCTGGAGAATGGGGCAAGTGGGATCGCATCACATCTACTTGCTTCCGGTCCCTTGGACGCTAGGATAGTTACGGCCAAGCAGTCAGTCGTGGCCCCAGTAATGGAGACGTGGAGGAGTTGCTTGCGAAAAAGGAGGAGCTAAACGCCATAGCCAGCCGGAACCAGGAATCTCAAAGGCCAGATCCAAAAAATATTACGATCGTGGAAAAGAGCCTTCCGACCTAACCGCGGGAGATCAAGTCTTATTAAGAAGGGAACAGCGCGAAAGCTCGTTGGAGCCCAAGTTTGACGGTCCGTTCCCAGTCATCAGTAGACGCGGTCCCAGTCTTGAAGTCCAACGGCGTAGCCGGAGGAAATGGGTTCACTTGAACCGTTGCAAAGGATACGAGGGAGTCCGAGATTGGTAATACCACCGGCTGGGGAGAAGGACTCAGGGGTGTTGAGGAAAGCTTAACTACGTTGGGTGAGGAGACAGCGGAAGAGCAGGATGATGTGACGGCAGAGATGGTCCACGATGGAAAGGAGCCAGAACCTGAGGGGATAGATCAAGAGGAATTGCATACTCCATCGACACGCTGTCACAGAAACCGGAACCCGAAAAAGTTCTACCTGGACCCAGTTCCTTGGAGCGAAGTGCCAAGGAGCGTTTTGTATCCTAAGCCCCCACAATAGGAAAGGGGAGCATTTTAGAAAGGGAAGTGGTGTTATGGATTCGTTCATGGGAGGTCCTTTGTAATACCACCCACAGTTATTAGATAGTAGGCTTACCTATATGTACTTAGTTATCAACTCGCCATTGTTAGAAGCAGTTCTTGGTAGCACTCTACTTATTTGTTATTCTGTTCTTATTGTTGCGAACATTATATTCTAACGCATTCTCCCTTATCCGTCGTCGTTAAAGTCACAACAAGCTGGTCGTGATCATACATATTAGTTCAGCTCACGTGCACTGGACAGAATAACGTAACCTCTCTCGTCACCATTAGAGTATTCCTATTAACTACCTAATCCCTATCTAAACCTCCACCATCCGATATGCTGCTGCGTGGCACTGCTAAGTATGTATAAGAGGCAGCTCCAACACGGTCATTTGTTGTATACAATTCCCATTGCTAACTGTCTATTAGGAGAGCGGGCTAGGTACGTAGCAAGCAGTGAGCAGACCAACTTGATGAACCGGGGTCGCACCAGCACCAACTTAGATCGGGACGCGGCCATCAGGAAATTCTTGGACGTGACCAAAGACTCAGGGAAACGCCTGAAAGCTCTGAAGCAAGCCTACGAGAAAGGCTTTGAGAACGAACAACAGTTTTACGAACAGCACTACTCACTTATTTTTTACGTATTCTACGATGCATTTCTTACTTTCGAGCTTACCAACCACTCCCGCCCGCCTAGGCAGCGGCGGGCGCTGGAGGCCACGCCCTCGGAGAAGGACGAGTTCTTCACCGCCACCATCTACTTCACCATGGAGTCCATCCTGTTCATGCTCCCGCACAAGATACACAGACACTGGCAGTACCACAGCATCCACGGGATCATCCGCGACCTGATACACAAGGACAACTCCCGCCTCATCCGGAAGCGCGGCATCAAGCTGCTGGTGCTGTGGATCCTCTGTCTGCAGGAGAGCACCACGGACCGGGTGCTGGACACGTTCGGGAGTCTGATTCCTTTCTTCCCGCCCCAGCTCACCCCGAGCCTCAGACACGCCTCTCCCTCCTCAGAATTAAGAGGGGACACCCCCACCCCCATCCAGTCCAGTCCGGTCCCCTCCCCCAGCGACATGAAGCACTCCCTGTCCCCCCAGGGCTCCAAGCGACGCCACGACTGGGTGCGGCCCATCCATCCCGCCCCCCTATCCCGCGACCGGGGCTCCATGAGCGAGGATTCGGAGCTGGCCACTGCCCTCGAGCTGCTGGACTACTTCATGAACTGTCTGGTCAACCTGGTCGGCTACCACCGCTGGGGGCGGGAGCTCTACCACACCCGGGGGCTGCACTACCTCTTCTACAGGTTCAAGCAGCACTACATCTCCCCCATCTTCCCGGAGGCAGCCTGCTCCAAGGAGCTCTTCCCGGAGTGGGTCAACTACCACAAGAACGACTCCACCTTCTTCCGACTGCCTGTCACCTCCCAGCACAACACCCTCAACCACTCTCCCACGCCCACACCCACTCCCTCCCTGGACAGCTCCAGCTCCTCCTCCAGCAACCTGTTCAAGCTCACGTACGACCTGCGGGACAGCGCGTACGCAGACCTGCAGAACGCAGTCATCACCAAGCTGCTCGGCTGGATCGAACCCGAGAAGCTGACGCACAACACGAGCGCCGTGTTCCACTCGCGGGACTGCTTCATCAACGGGAAGGACCAGGTGCTGCGCATCCTGTTCACGCGGCCTGAGAACATCATGCTGCTGCACGACATCCTGCACCAGACATTCAAACTGCCCTGCAGGTTCCAGAGCACCATTACCACCGTGGTGCGTCTGTTCGAGGTGTGGAGCTCTCCCCTCTCAGAGGACCATCTGCTCCCGGACTTCCTCCGGGCGCCCCTCCCCACCATACACCCCGCCGGTACCCCTCAGGCCACGGACTCCTCGGGGGATTCCAGGACCCTCTTCAACCACTGCCGCTCCCTCTCCCAGCAGCCGCTGCTGCCGACAGAGGACCTCAGCTCCTCCCTCAGCACCCTGGACCCTCACAGAGGAGACGACGACTCGCAGGAGATCTTCAGTACGGTGCATTCGCACTCCTCCCAGGAGGAGGACACGCCCAATCTGGGCGCTAGGCTCTGCCCTCCCTCCCTCTTCGAGATCCAGGAGAGCGGGGAGGAGACGGGGAGCGGGGAGCAACCGCTCTTCTCGTTCCCCCCCCGCGCCCACCACTCGCGGCCCGGCTACCTCAGCTACGACATGGTCTGGTCCATAGCCTACGGCTCCGAGCCTTGGGACGAGACCAGTGCTCGCATCGGCATTCAGAAGAACCTGCGTCTCTTCATCACTCACAGCAGTCGCCTCCTGCTGCTCTCCTCTGAGAGGCAGGGGGAAGGGGAGGGACAGGGGGATACGCAGCAGCTGATCTCCTCCTGCAGGACTGTCCTCAGGTTCTACCAGCTGCTGGCACGCATGTGCACGCCTGACGGAGACACCTGGCAACACCTGCTCTCCACACTCCTGGACGTAGTGGGACATCTGTACAGAGAAGAGACGCCCGATGATCCGGAGTCGAGGAGCAATCGCATCAGTCTCGTCCTCTCCGAGTCCGTCCATTCCACCGTGTTCGGACTGTTCGTGAGGATGTGCCAGCTGTACTTCGTGCCGCCGCCCTTGTGGCAGAGACTGCGGGAGACGTACTCCCGCCTGACAGAGCAGAAGTCCGTGGTGCTGCAGTGGTCCGCCCTCATGAAGGGGCTCTCCTACCTGCTGGCCTACTACGTGTACGGGGTGGACATGCTCAACAGACCATTCCGGCCCTCCCACGAGCAGGGCGTGGCGAGGAAGCCGCAGTCCATGCGCAAGAGATCCGGGACCGGGACCTTTATCAGCAGCGCGCCGCGTGGCGAGCTGAAACCGGCACATTCCTCCCAAGCACTGGAATCCCAGGGGAGAGACCCTCCCCTCCTCCCTAACTCGAAACCGGACAGACCCCCTTCACAGGAGAAGACCCTCGTCTCCTCTCTCACCTCCGCGGACACGGAGTTCTTCGACGAGCCCCTGCACCTGGTGGCCCATCGAGGCCGCTCGCACCCTGCGCTGGACAAGGTGAGGCGTAAGCGCATGCTCCAAGGCACAGCGACCTCTGGCACCAGCTCCCAGTCCTCGCACTCCCCCCAGTCCTCCAACACCAGCACCCCCCAGCTCTCCCACCAGGACCTCCGTCACCAGGCCTCCAGCAAGGAGTCGCAGGGCTCGGACGCGGGACAAGGGGCCGTGCAGGCCGGCTGTACCCCCCGCGACGCGACCCGTCTGAGCCGTCCCCACAGCACCGTCGAACAGAGCACGGAGGAGCCGGGCCCCTTCCAGGCGGCGGACACGCGCTACTCCTTCCCCGCAGCGCAGGGGGGCGGGGGGGCGCTCAGGAGACAGGGGAGCGGCGTCCTGAGGAGCTCCTTCAGACACCCGAGTCTCCTCAGCCTGCTGCCGCACCCGGACACGAGCACGGACCGGTCGATCTGGAGACAGCGGTCCATCGAGGTCCGGTTCCTCCACCCAATCGGGGAGGAGCTGCGCCTGCGCCGCGTGTCCGACTACGAGTTCCTGCTGCAGATGCTCTTCACGCCGGTGCTGGCCCTCGACTACCAGCTGGCGGAGCAGGGGGTGCGCCCGGTGCTCGTGGTGCAGGGGTCCACTCTGGAGGAGACCATCGCTCAGGAGAGCTTCATCCGGGAGAATTCTTCACACAGCCACCTGCAGCCCGCCACTTGGGAGCCGCATTCAGTGGCAGCTGTGTGGAGACGCATGCTAGCTATCCTTAGCAACCCTATCGGCATCAGGAATCCGAAGTTCCTCTCGCTCGCCTTCTCCTGCCTCGCTTTCATCTGGCAGTTGTTCGATGACGTCGCCACCACCATAATCTACTCGAAGCGTCCGCAGCCCTGCCTGACCCCCTACTACCCCCCTGCCCTCTACTTCTCCTCCTGGCTGTACCAGGGCTGTGTCCTGCCCCCGGACTACAAGGAGGGGGCCAAGCAGTGCTACGAGCTACTCTGCAGGACACACCTCAGTGACAAGTTCCCTGTCCCCTCCCCCTCCCACCTGCGCGCGTTCTACTCCCTGCTGGAGCAGGGGTACACACACCCGGACGCAGAGATCGTGCAGACCTGTGTCAAGCACAGCTGCGGCCTCTTCCTGCGTCCCCTCCCCGGCCTCACCTCCCTGCTGGCCCCTGCGCTCACCGCCGTGGAGGCACTCCTGCAGCGGGGGAACAACAACCTCGCCCCCTTGGAGGCGCTCACCCTCCTCAGCAGCCTGCTCTCCCTCTCCCGGCTCTACCCGCGGGGAGGGGACGGGGAGCTGCTGTCGCAGCTGATACAGGTGCTGCACTACGTGGCGCAGAACCACCACGACACATCCTGTCGCATCATGGTGATCTACCAGCTCACCCTCTTCATCTTCCAGACCCTCACCTCCCCGCAGGAGGAGAGGCCCCCGGGGTACCCCCCGCTCATCAAGACCTCCCTCGTGGACCTGGTCTTCTTCTTCCACTCGCAGATGCCGCTCAACCAGTCCGCAGTGGACATGGTGGACCTGCTGGCCGTCCTCTACCCCCAGATCTCGCAGCTGGACCCCGACCTCCCCGTCGTGATCCTCAAGTCCATCGCCCTGTCCATCACCACCCAGCTGAGCAAGCACCTGCAGAGGGAGCAGCTGCTGCGCTCGCTCATCCCGCTGCTGCACTGCCTGCGCAGCTGGCTGCTGGCCTCGCCTCTCCTCCAGCTGCTGCGCGCCGACCCCTGCTACCCCCTCCTCCTCCAGAGCCTCCTCTCCGTCCTCTCCGCCATCTCGGAGAACACGCAGGTGAGCGAGGAGGTGCAGGACTTCTTCAAGGAGGGAGTCCCGGAAATGCAGGTCACACTGTCCCGCCTCTCCAGTAACATCAGCGTCCGGAGTCCGGTGCAGACAGAGCTGGAGTGGGGGGCTCAGGACCCGCTTAACATCGAGGTGAACTCGGTGCTCACCACCCTCTTCTACTTCCTGGGACACTTCCCGTTCGGTCCCGGCTTGTCTCAGGTCAGCTGCCAGGTGGACGAACCGATGGACCTGCTGGTACCGCTGCAGCGTGACGAGTTGGATGTGTCCATATTCAAGAGCCCCTGTGTTCAGTTCTACACCTACAACGACCGCACCCTCCTCACCCTGGTGGAGGTGCGGCCCGACGAGTCAGAGCTGCCGTGCACCATGCAGACGTACCACTCCCACGTGAGGATAATCGTGCGGGACGCGACCGGGAAGTTCTCGTGGGACGTCTGTTCCATGCACTCTCTGCACTCCCAGTTCTCACAGACCACCAACCTGGCAGACGTGATGTCCATGCACTCCGGATCCACTGACACCACCTCCTACCAGGACAGCCAGGAGTCCATCCTCTCGCAGCCTCACCGAGAGACAGAGGAGCTGTTCGCACCCCCCGAGCCCGTTCCTGAGGACGCTCTCCTCTCCCTCCTCACTCGCCTCACCCAGGACAGCCCAGAGGTGCTGGAGCAGCGCAGCTCCCTGGACAGACCCACCCCTTGCAACCAGATCTTCTCGGACGTGCGGCGGGAGGCGGGCATGGTGTCGACGATAGAGCAGCAGTGGGTGCAGGAGCAGGAGTACGTGGAGGGGAGCCGCAACCCCGCCCTCACCTACCCTCAGATGGAGGAGGTGTCCGAGTCCTCCACACACTCCCTCTTCTCCAGCTGCCTCTCCCTCCTCAGTCAGATGGGCTTCTTCATGTGGGAGAACCGCAGCCGGATACACCTGCTCAGCAAGAAGCCGAGCCTGCTGAGCGACTTGAAAGCTCTGGACAAGACTGGCCGCGCCAAGACCAGCTACGCCTGCAGACACCACTACAAGATCGGGGTGATCTACATCTGCAGTGGGCAGGAGGAGCAGGAGGAGATTCTGGAGAACACTTGCGGCTCCAAGCAATTCAATAATTTCGTCGAATCGCTGGGCTGGGAAGTTGAGACCAAGTCTCACGTGGGGTACGGCGGCCTCATGTCAGAGAACCAGTCCAAGAACCTGACCTACTTCGCTGACGCCACCAAGGAGGTGGTGTTCCACGTGTCCACGCGCATCCTCACCACCTCTCAGCGAGGGAACGACATTAAGATCCAGCACATCGGAAATGACGACGTGGTTGTCTTCTGGAGCGAGCACTGGCACGAGTACCGACGCTCCCAGTTCAAGACCGAGTTCATGGACATCATCATCATCATCTACCCCCTGAACAACGGACTCTACCGCATACAGATCAACAAGCGGCCGGAGCATCGGCTGCTCACGTTCGGCCCCCTGCACGATGGGGCGCTAGTCAGGCAGGAGAGCCTGGCCCCGCTCATCAGAGCGACGGCCATCAACGCGTTAAGAGCGTACAAAGCTAAGCTGGTGAGCTTCCCCAACGTGCGTTGTAACGAGCGAGCTCGTAAGATAGCTTCGATGATCAAAGTGTACAAAAAGAGTAGTACTTTCGAGGAATTCCTGGCAGAGAGCTTAGTGCCATCAGGCCCGGACATACAATCCACCCGCAAAGGGAATAGGATGAGAGAGTCTGAGTCCACTTTCACACTGTTAGAGGATCCAGGAGATGGACCGATATCGGATGTCACCAGACAAGAATCCGATAGAACATACCGACCTACCAAATTGATGCGAGCCAAAGATAGTGTATCTGGAAACTTACACGGGGCCAATTTCCTTCATCAAGAAACGAAATCAATTAGAAGTGCACCCTTTAACCGGTCTTTAAGCAACCCACCGGATCAAATTAAAACTGGTTCGCCTCAGTTAAAAAGCAAAATTGCAAATCAGCACGGACACCGATTATAAAAAGAATTAAGATATGAAATCATCTCGTGATATGTATCTGATAGCGATTTCAGAGCAGAGAATAGGTCGATTCTATTATTGTGATGTGACAATTGTGTCGTGTAGAGAATTAATTTTTGACGTGATACTGTAAATTAGCTCAGTTGTATGAAATACCTTTGCCTTGTTAAAGCGTTGGTAATTAAAGAAAGCATTCTCCTATACGAATCAGACAGAATCTATTCACTGGGTTTCAGAGGTTTGTAACTCTAGTCTACTTAGTTTGAATTCTCAGGGGGTAAAAGTGGTTAAAATATCATATTATGCGAAATCTTTACAATCTTCAGTATTTGAATGAAAATTTTAAAGCGTCATAATAAGATTAATATCTCACGAATAAGGAGGGATACGTATAATAAAACTTATGATACAAGTAGATAAAAGGTTCAATATGAATCTCTACAACATATGTTAACATCATCATGAAGACGCCATGTTCACACACCAAAATATCTAAATTCACGTTTTATTGTAAAAGTATATCATACAACAAATTATTGAGAGAAAAGGTCCCCACAAACGGGATGGAAGTGTGTCTCCACATTATTGGGTCGGTGTCACAACATAAAATATTTGCGTCATCAACTCAGGAATGTGGAAGCACACTTCCGTCTCATATGTGAGGGGCTTTTTAAAAAAGGCCCACCATCTACCGATTAGGATGCATAGAAATTTGTACTATCCTCAGCATTTCAATAAATACTATGCAATCAAAGGCATTCAGATTTAGACGGCGTGTATGTAGGCGGAACGCATGCATTTGTCCGAATTTGTAGTATGCATTTGTCCGAATTTCATAGTTTGCAAATAAACATCACTCCTAAAAACAGCAAAATCCTTGCATCAAAAACCCCACCAAGCACCCTTTGGAGGCTCTTTTGACCTAAAATGCCAACTTGGCTCGATAACTTTAGATTCAAATTTTGACAAAATTCCCAACTTCAAATCCTCCTTGGTGGCAGCCAACTCAAAAGGAATTCATTATACCAAAAAATATCTCCCCTCAAAAAGACGCAGCAGACTCTCTTCTATAAAATGACTGGTTTCGAATTTTGAAAATGCCATTTAAGGTAGTATGACCTTTTTAGTTATGCTGCCACCAAGGATTTGTGGTTGTGTATTTTATCATAATTTGAATTCAAAGTTGTTGAACCAAGTGGGCATATTAAGTAAATAAAGCCTCCAAAGGGTGCTTGGTGGGGTTTTTGATGCAAACTACAAATTTCAACTTCATTCCCATCGGAAAGTTTTTGCTATTTTTAAAAAAATTATACAAAATTTCGTAAAAAATGAGTCTGCGTAATAATAACGTAATAATACTTATCTAACTTAATACAATGATACTTTGTTTTGTCAAAAACTAAGTATTTAAGTATTTGAAAGGGTTGTAATACTTTGCGAAAACTAAGTCTCTACTTAGTTTAAGTTTAGGTAGTTTTGTGAATTCGGCATATTACCAACAATAGACTTTTTATTGTGTTGGTAATTCGACAACATGATCTTGCTGGATAATTGCATGTATTTTATGTTGGTAATTTGCAGCAATCCTTTATTTCTCCTTATGTAAAGGACCTGAGTGAAAACCTACACATGTTTACATACATATATATTTATGATGTAAAGATTCTGATTTACAATGTGGTGTCTAGAATGGAGCCGATAGGACAGTCTGCTGAAGCCGATCTAGTAAAACCTCAAACCGATCTGTATGAGCCGCGATCTTCTGGAGAAGAGAGCTCAAGAAGTGAGCCCAAGAAGTGCGAGGGATTCTGTCTGAACTGGATGGTGCTAAAGGACTCTGAGACGGGGAATGTCCTCTGGAAGGGAGAGCAAGACCTGTCCGCTCCTGATCGGGTGCATGTGGCAGAGGTGCCAAAGTCTATCCTCAAGTGTCGAGCAGTGTCTCGGACTCTCAACTTCAGCTCGAAGCAGGCACTCAAGAATTTCCGAATTGTGCAGAAGGTTCTCTTCCAGGAGCAGCTGCTAGAGGGATGGACCTTCAACTTCGGGTTCGTCATCCCCAACTCCACGAACACGTGGGAACAGGTGATAGAGGCTGCCGGGGAGGGACAGATGCTCCCCCCGGAGATGCTGAGTGGGAATGTTATTATTCAATCAGAGTTCTACGATGAAGACACCATCCTGTCTTCCTCTGCTGTCCGTATATTTTATGTCTAGATTATTATTATGATTCGACTTAATTCAACATGTCCACTTATTAAAATTGAATTATGTAACCTTTACTACTTTAAACAGTTACTGGTACACGATTTGGTCGGGATCAACTGTTGGGTGTGAGTAGGTTGAAATCTGATCAAATCAACGTGCAGAAGAAGTCTGGACGATTCAAAACTCGGTTCATATCCTCGAAATATCCAGTAATGACTAAGCAATTGATTTAGGCACGGTTTTTCTTGAATATCTCAAAATTTATATGAGCTATCGAATATATCTTTTGCACATGTGTGCTCTAGGTCTGGACGTTTGTGTAGTAAAAAAAGCCAATAAGTTAAGATTTGATTAATTTATGGTCGACTAAAATTTTCACTGGTCTGGCTCGAAGTTCTCGAACCCTATTAGGACTTGAACTTTACTATATTTATCCATAGTACTTGATTAAAAGCACTTTTCTAAATGTTCTATTCAATTTCAAGTATTATTATTAATTGTTTAATAAATATTTGGCAATTAAATACAACAAGCGCGCTTCGCTTGCTTGCGCTGCACGGCTGGTGGACACTTTATGTCCGCCGGAGGCGCCTTTTGGGCGCCTGTGGTCACCATTGATTAATTATATGGGACATAACATCCCTAAATACGCCAACAAACAAACAAAAGTTTTAATAGTAAGGATATTACATTACGACTGTCTCTTGTTTTAAATATCGTTAATATTGATTTATCAAAGACACATTGAACTAGCTAGAGAGATCGATTTTAGAGATGTAATAAAGGCATTATTAAATGTCTAGTTGGTATTTGTTTTATACTTAATTTAACTCTAATACCCATCACTTTCAATCATTCCCTTCTATTATTTACCAAAATTATACGACTATGCTGCGCATAACTTTTATAATTTTGTATAGAGGGGGCCCATCGATACGAGCTGCCCCGGAGCCTTTTGATTCTATCGGCGGCCCTGGTTCCAGCCCAATTCTATCAATTATGGACGATATTCGTAGCTGTTGGTAGTCACTCTTCCTGCTGTTCACTGTTTATTGTCAGGCAAGACGCAAGAATTATATAAAGCAGTTTTAGAAAATATCGTAATTCACATCCCGCAATTTCATCCTGTAGCCAGCATGTCTGATTGGGAACCGGCAGCTAGGAACGATTTCAAAGAAGTATTTCCTCAAATCAGCAATTATGGATGTTAGTTCCATTAGAACCAACGCATTTGGGCGAAAACCCAAAAACTATGTCTTAGTCATGGTAAGAGCGTATTTAAAACAGAAACTTAGTATTGGAGAGTTGTCCAGGCTGGGTGTCTCAGCCAACGGGGATGTCTTTGTGGCTGATTGCTTTAACTTCAAGTTCTTGATAGTGATCTCCGATACCAGCGACAACTTTCGCATTACTCCAACAGCCGTATGACATCAAAATGACATCAGACGAAGTGTACATACTCAGTATTAAAGACTCTTCGTGCTTGCACGTTTTTTCTCATGACGGAGACAAGATTCGTCCGCTTATAACGTGCGGTGGACGTGGAATGAAGGTTTGTTATCCTTCATTCCTCTGCTAGATTCTAGAGAGAATTTCCTATAATGTTGGTCTAGTCAAAGTGTTTTCTAAAGAAGGCGGTTTCCTCTGTGCCATAGGGAATGATGGTCCAGATGATGGAGTGGGAGTATTATTCTTACTCAATGGAATATAGCTATGACTAAAAATTTCAAATTGGTTGTTGTTTCTTGTAATGAAAAAAATGGACTACACATATTTTCTTATTAAATGTACTATCCTTACTATTAAAACTCGATTGATATATACAGTACCCGGACAAAAGTATTTGTACACTATATTATTCCCCATCAAATAGTACTAAATTGATCTTTTCATGAAGGGAAAAGTATTCAAACTCTAAAAGATATTAAGAGTCTGATTTAAGTTTCGAAATCTTCACATTCGAATTAGTAATAGTTGAAGATTTCTAACAAATTGCACAACCCAATGAGTAAGATTATCAACCTGTGGCACAAGGGGTAGTACATCACCATCATGTATAGTGATAAAAAGGGACATATGTGGCACAAGGTGGCAGTGATTGATAATTTGAAATAATTGGGAATTAGTAATTGATTAGATATATCCTACAATAACTAATTTGAATGCGAAGATTTCGAATTTGAAACTCGATTAGTTGTATCACTTACCGTTTCGGAGTTTGAATCTTCATGAATAGATCCACTTTAGTATTAAATGCACGTAAGATAATGAAGTGTGCAAATACTTTTGTCCGGGTACTGTATATAATATATATATATATATATATATATATATATATATATACAGTCGACTCCGCTTAATAGGGCCACATCGGTCAGAGGACATTTCGCCCCGATTAAGCGGAGGACCCTATTAACCGAAAATATTTTGTATTAGCTTCTATGTGTGAGAGCTATTCCGGTCCTGCCAAAAGTGGTCCGATTAAGCGGCTGACCCGATTAAACAGTGGCCCTATTAAGCGGAGTCGACTGTATATATATATATATATATATATATATAGTAGAACTCGTTTAAGACGAATAGTACGTAATATCCGTAAGTACGTACTAACCGAGTTTATAATACAAAGGAATCTATATAATAAATTAATTTTGGTTCAGAGAAGTTCTCATGATGGTAACAGGAGGCGGGTATAGAGGGATCTTCGACTGCAATGTGGCTAGCTCGGAAATGAGTACGTACTAAGCCGAAGTAGGTCTTATCCCGATTATGTAGTATACTAACCGAGTTCTACCGTATGTATATATAATATATATATATCCTTACTCTAAGTTGACTAATTCATTAAAAAATGCCAAAGAATTATGAATTATTCGAATAATTCATAATTCAAGAATGAATTAGTCAATCATAAGTAAAGTTGAGAAATTAATGAATTAATGAATAATTCGAATAATTCATAATTCCTGAAATATGAATTATAGTCCTTACTATCCTTACTATTAAAAGTCGATTAATGTATATTTATATATATATATACAAGCGCGCTTCGCTTGCTTGCGCTCCGCGGCTGGCGGACACTTTGTGTCCGCCGGAGGCGCCCTTTGGGCGCCTGTGGTTACCATTGATTAATTATAAGGGAGATAACATCCCTAAATACATCTGTACTACTGTTATAATCGATATTGCACGAAAAATCACCAAATTTATCAATTTTTAAAATTTAGATGAGTAATGATGACATCATAACAAAGTGCTGAGCCATCATTTTTTTATGATAGTTGCATCATATGTGAGGTATGTTAGTATACAGATTCTATTAAAATTTCAGCCTTCTATCTCCTATAATGGCTGAGTTATGCTCGAATAACTGTATTGCTTAACTTTTAAAAATGTGACAATGACGTCATAATTCCATGATGAGTCGACATTTTCGTCTGAACTCAGAACTTAGTGGAGCCATAGCCAAAAGACTCCCATATGCTAAAAATCAGCTTTCTGGGCCTGACAGTTTCTTCAATCAATTCGTTACAGATATATATCCTTACTATTAAAACTCGATTATTGTATATACAGTCGACTCTCGTTAATACGAACACGGATAAGGAGTACAATCGGATAAGAAGTACAAGTTTTGATTCCCCAACCTAATCTATGGCAAAATATATACAAACGAACTCCGGTTAACACGAACTCGGATAAGACGAAATATCGGATAATAAGTACGATTTGTGGGTCCCCTTCAGTGCGTTTTCAATACTAAATACATCGGTTAATACGAACACGGATAATACGAACAAGTGTGTGCCTACGAGCACTTTGAATATGGTACGTAGTATGTACGTAGATAGATACTAGACAGATATTTCTCAATGAAAATACAGTCGAATCTCGTTAATACAACATGGATAATGAGTTCTCTATTTGACAAGTACAATTTCATACTCTCACGTAGTTATCACTATGTATATTAAGTATTTTGGACAAATGTGGCTATGTACGTACTTCGGTTAATACGTACTCCGGATAAGGAGTACAAATCTCCACGGTCCCTTGGTGTACGTGTTAACGAGAGTCGACTGTATATATATATATCCTTACTATTAAAACTCGATGATTGTATATATATATATCAGGGTTGAAACCGAATAATTGATTATTCGGTTTAACCAAATATTATTTGCAAATAATTGATATTTGGTTTGTAACCAAATATCATTATTTGGTATTCGGTTGAGAACCAAATAATTTGGTCAACCAAATAATTTGGTTAACCGAATAATATTGTCAACCGAATAATTTGGTCAACCGAATAATTTGGTCAACCGAATAATTTGGTCAACCGAATATTTGGCCAAACAAATATTTGGCAAACAAATAATTTGCATGCTTTCCCAACACAATAATCACATGTTCTTACATGAAGTGGTCCGAACACAAATAAATATAATTGGCTTGCTTATACTTGAATATATTTTTGTATAACTATATATATATAAACATTTATGCAAAAATATAATCAAGTATTATTTGGTTGACCAAATTATTCGGTTAACCAAATTATTCGGTTGACCAAATTATTCGGTTGACCAAATTATTTGGTCTGACCATTATTCGGTTAACCAAATTATTCGGTTTGACCATTATTCGGTTAACCAAATTATTCGGTTTGACCATTATTTGGTTAACCAAATTATTTGGTCTGACCATTATTCGGTTAAAATGGTATTTGGTTGAAGCGGTTTCAACCTTGATATATATCTATCTATCTATATATAATATATATATATCTGTAACGAATTGATTGAAGAAACTGCAGGGCGCAGAAGGCTGATTTTTGGCATGTGGGAGTCTTTTGGCTATGGCTCCAGTAAGTTCTGAGTTCAGAGCAAAATGTCGACTCATCATGGAATTATGACGTCATTGTCACATTTTTAAAAGTTAAGCAACACAGTTATTCGTGCATAACTCAGCCATTATAGGAGATAGAAGGCTGAAATTTTAATAGAATCTGTATACTAACATACCTCACATATGATGCGACTTTCATCAAAAAATGATGACTCATCACTTTGTTATGACGTCATCATTACGCATCAAAAATTTTAAAATTGACAAATTTGGTGATTTTTCGAGTGATATCGATTAGCACAGTAGAACAGACATATTTAGAGATGTTACCTCCCTTATAATTAACCAATGTGACTCCAGGCGACCGAAGGGAGCCTCCGGCGGACACAAAGTGTCCGCCAGCCGCGCAGCGCAAGCAAGCGCGAAGCGCGCTTGTATATATATATATATATCCTTACTATTAAAACTCGATGATTTGTATATATATCTCTGTAACGAATTGATTGAAGAAACTGCCGGGCGTAGAAGGCTGATTTTTTGCATGTGGGAGTCTTTTGGCTATGGCTCCAGTAAGTTCTGAGCTCAGACCAAAATGTCGACTCATCATGGAATTATGACGTCATTGTCACATTTTTAAAAGTTAAGCAACACAGTTATTCGGGCATAACTCAGCCATTATAGGAGATAGAAGGCTGAAATTTTAATAGAATCTGTATACTAACATACCTCACATATGATGCGACTTTCATCAAAAAATGATGACTCATCACTTTGTTATGACGTCATCATTACGCATCAAAAATTTTAAAATTGACAAATTTGGTGATTTTTCGAGTGATATCGATTAGCACAGTAGAACAGACATATTTAGAGATGTTATCTCCCTTATAATTAACCAATGTGACTCCAGGCGACCGAAGGGAGCCTCCGGCGGACACAAAGTGTCCGCCAGCCGCGCAGCGCAAGCAAGCGCGAAGCGCGCTTGGATATATATATATATATATCTGTAACGAATTGATTGAAGAAACTGCCGGGCGCAGAAGGCTGATTTTTGGCATGTGGGAGTTTTTTGGCTATGGCTCCAGTAAGTTCTGAGTTCAGAGCAAAATGTCCACTCATCATGGAATTATGACGTCATTGTCACATTTTAAAAAGTTAAGCAACACAGTTATTCGGGCATAACTCAGCCATTATAAGAAATAGAAGGCTGAAATTTTAATAGAATCTGTATACTAACATGCCTCACATATGATACAACTCTCATCCAAATATGATGGCTCATCACTCTGTTATGACGTCATCATTACACATCAAAAATTTTAAAATTGACAAATTTGGTGATTTTTCGTGCTATATAGATTATAACAGTAGGACAGATGTATTTAGAGATGTTATCTCCTTTACAATTAACCAATGTGACTCCAGGCGACCGAAGGGAGCTTCCGGCGGACACGAAGTGTCCGCCAGTCGCGCAGCGCAAGCAAGCGAAGCGCGCTTGTATATATATATACACACACATACACACATACACAAACATTAATCGAGTTTTAATAGTAAGGGTAAGGATATATATCTGGAACGAATTG